>JAMPIV010022315.1:0-183337 GCA_024509875.1 Oreohelix idahoensis | reverse complement strand
TTTATTAGAGTTATTTAACTATTTTGGTCACCCGAAAAAAACCTTAGTTGCTTCTGCTAGTTCGTGAAGCTGTATAAATAATAATAATTTCTATAACTTCTGCAACAGTGTCAGCTACAGATCTTCAATGTTCATAAACAATAATAAATGCTCCCATTCTGATGCTAGCAGCTCAGTTGTATACAATAAGTCCGTTCACTGTCTGCACGTGAATAGCATACATGGGCTACAGGTCAGCTCGACCTTTATAATGTTCCTAAGTCTAACCATCTGACTTGGACGTGATCTCTGATATAACGAATCCTGGAACACAGACAACAGTCTTGTTGGTCTAGAGCGACCCATATATATTTAACTAGTTCAGGTATACAGATACTGGTGACTTAATCCTAGTCAAAGTACCTCTCCATTTTGCATCACACAGGCGAGCAAATAGGCGACAAAATGACGAACCTCTAGATGATAGCATAAAGTTCGATACAAGAGGAATTACCTTATTTCGGAAAATTCAACCATGAACATATGCCTCCAGGCAGGCTGCATAATACTGGGAAATAGTCTAGTTAGCTAACTAACTCACTAAGACACTGTATTTCCCTCAGAGAATCACAAGACGCAGTTGCGTCTGCTCGCTTCTTAAACCATTTCTAAACTGCCCCAACTGGGCGGAACACACAGAACGAACTCCCGGTTTTTGACATGCGCAGAACGACAATCTCTGAGTTGCCGTTCACAATAAGACGATTCGAAGAACATTCGAGATAAAAGTCTTACACAGTCGCGCCTTTTATGGTCATGAAAAGAAGCGTTAAGAAAGGTTTCAGACATCTACCATAGTTGACTGGTACTACCAAATAAGGAGATGTGGTCACGCTTCGTTCAAGAAATTATAGACCGAACGTGTCTCTATACAAGAGAAGGCAACTCCTAAAAAAATTGTAGTTTCGATAACTCGGATTATGTCCCTTTGACCATAGAAAACATAATACACACTTCAGTCAAAAAAAATGATCATACATATCAAAAAATGTTTATACAAACGAAAAATAATAATGATCCGTGCGTAACATTACCGCACCCTCCCTGGAAAAAAAAAAATGAAACATTTTTTTTTTTTTTAAATCCTGGAGCCGGAAAAAATCTAGGCTCCTAACGCACGTATGATGCGTGGATATATACCTAACAAATTAGCTCAACGCATGGAGCGACACTGAGATCATATCTCAGATCCTTAGAGAAAAAATTTATCTAAGTATACGCTGATATATTCCAGGAAGGTGCCACCAACACACGCCACAATGATGGCAACAACATAATGACAATCAAATTATACTCATACCAATATATGAAATTAAATATATTATGTGTTATCATACAATGTGTTGCAAATAGCGGTGTAATTTACTAATATACCGCACTATATTATTACATTATATAAAGTAACAGTAATTAATAAGTAATACATGTGTTGCTCTTCGGTGACACAAAACATTCAATAGAAGAAGATGTGGACATCATCCGCTCCCAATGTAGGACAGGACTTGATATCCTCAAAGTTCCACAATGGACATAAACTCGCAGACTTCAATGATGTGCTGCGAAAATATCAATAACACAAATCTTAAAGACAACTGGTAAATTTCTTAATACAATCCTGAAAATAATTTATTTAAATGTGGCCGAGTGATCTTTTGGCCCGTATATCACTAACTAAGCCTTCTTAGATAATTACATGGTACAATGTTATAAATTTCCCTCAAAAAAAAAAAAAGTGAGACAAAATCTACTAACATGTCATTATAACATTGGACTGTATATCAGGAAATATATATATATATGACAGAAGAATCATGTGGAATCGTGTGGACATCTGGACAGAATGTCTGCCATTACATTATCCGAACCACGGATAGCTCGAACCGAGAAATGAAATGGTTGAAGAGCTATGGCATAACGAGTGGACCTCGAGCTCTTCAAGTTTTTGCTCTGAATAGCAGTAAGCGCTTTCTGGTCGGTTTCCACAATGAAATGTGCGCCTAGAAGAAATCTTTGTAACTTCAGAATAGACCATACCATAGCCAATAACTCACGGTCTAAAACCGAGTAATTCTTTTCTGCAGCGTTTAATTTCCTAGAGATATACATCACCGGATGCAAAGTATCAGAATACTCCTGCATTAGTGCTGCCCCAATCCCTGTTGACGAGGCGTCACTTCGAAGAACAAAAGTCTTCTCAATAGTAGGTAACTTAAGAATAGGTGGAGATGAAAATAGGGCTTTAACCTGGTCCAATGAGGATTGACATTCTTTAGACCAGCGGATCAGATTAGGCGACCCTTTCTTCAATAAAGTAGAAAGCGGTGCCATAATGGAGGACAGATTCGGAATGAATCGTCCGTAGAATTGAATCAAACCTAATAGACTCCTTACTTGTTTCTTCGTCTTAGGGACCGAAATGTTAAGTATTTTTGAAACATTGTGGTCCTCTGTCTTTAAAAGACCATGACCAACCCGATGACCTAGGAAAGAAATCTCGCTAAATCCTATAAAGGCTTTAGAGGGTTTTGCAGTCAAGTTATACTCGCGAAGAGTAGACAGTAATTCGTATAAACCCAAATAATGATCTTCCCAAGAATCACTGAATAGACAGATATCATCTAGGTATGCTATGACATCTGTACGATATGCGAGAATTCGCCGCATCATGCGTACGAATGTAGCAGGGGCGTTCATAAGACCAAAAGGCATGAAATTCCATTGGAATAAACCCCTAGGTGTAGAAAAAGCTGTAAAAGGTTTGGCACGTTCAGTTAGCGGGACTTGCCAATAACCTTTAGACAAATCTAGTTTGGTAAAGAATCTAGAATTAGAAAGTTTATTGAGTAGCTCTTCTAATGAAGGCATAGGTTCAGCATCGAACTTCGTAACTTGGTTCAATTTGCGATAATCTACGCAAATGCGAATGTTATTATCCTTCTTTCGAACAATAACCATAGACGAAGAGTATGCTGAAGTGGATGGTTCAATGATTTCCAAACGTATCATTTCATCCAACTCTTTTTCGACTTGAGACTGGAAATGAATAGGTATTGGATATGGTCTGACTCTGATAGGATTGTGATCAGTTAGCACAATGTCATGTTCTATGACATGTGTGTGTCCCGGGATGTCTGTAAGAACATCCTGAAATGTTTGCAACATCGAAGAAACTTGTCGATGTTCCTCAGCGGAAAGATTTGGAGAAACGGTCACGTTTTTCCAAGATTCCGTAGAATAAAGTGGGACCATAGAAAGAGGAAGATTGACATCAGAAAAAGTAGTTTCCTCATCCTGTATAACTGACAGAGATGAGTACTGACCACGAGTTGCTTGTGAATTGTCCGTAGCCTGGAAAATAGGCTGCAAATAGTCAGGTCTTTCATAAAATTCTGTGAGCATATTTATGTGGAAAGTTTTATGCTTTCCATCAATATCGACAACATAGTCGACATCAGAAATTTTGGAGACTATTGCATATGGACCTTTCCATGCAATTAGAAGTCTGTTCTCCCTTGAAGGAAGTAGAACGAGAGCTTTGTCACCTGGACAAAGTTGTCGTAGACATCTATTCTTATTTGCAAACTGCCTTGCCTTTTCTTTAGCAAATTCTGAAGACGAAGTTGCTAGTTTGCATGCCTCGATGATCTTTTGCCTAAGAGCAATGACGTACTCATAAGAAGATTGAGTCTCATCGCTAATATTATCGGCAGTGATTAGATCGTGAAGTAAAGACATAGGGCCGCGCGGTTGCGCGCCAAAGACAAGTTCAAAAGGGGAAAACCCCGTATGTTCATTGGGGACCTCTCTATACGCAAAGAGAGCCGCGGGTAAGACCCTGTCCCAATCCTGAGGATGATCCTCAGTTATTTTACCAAGTAAAGTTTTCAGAGTCCTATTTAAACGTTCGACCAACCCATTAGACATTGGGTGATAGATACTGCTGAGAGACCTTTTAATGTGTAGCATAGACATTACCTGTGACATAGTGTCTGATATAAGTTGAGTGCCATGGTCTGACAATATTTCTCCGGGAAAACCCAAGCGAGAAAATATCAGCCAAAGAGCGTCTGCGATATCAGCAGTTGAGATGCTCTTGAGAGGTATTGCCTCTGGCCAACGTGTGCACATATCGACACATGTAAGGATAAATTGATGTCCTCTAGCCGACTTAATTCTAAAAGGACCGATAATATCTATTGCCATTTTTTGAAAAGGGCGAATAGGAATGTCAGCAGCCTGGATAGGCGCAGCATGTCGTGGTCCTTTAGATTTGACCTCCTGACATACTTTGCAAGAGCGACAGTACATTCGTATGTCCTTGCTCACAAATGGCCAAAAGAAAGCCGCAAGAACCCTCGACTTTGTACGGGAAAAACCCATATGTCCAGCACATTGCGAGTCATGAGCATGTTGCAATATTTGCAATCTCATGCTCTTAGGCACAAGAATTTGTGAATGAGTGGACGTAGTCGAGTCTTGTACCATACGTACAAGTACGCCGTTCTTCATAGAAATCCAAGATTTCCTATTAGTGTTCTGATTAGGATCACCTTTTTTTGCTAGAATGAAGAATTTTTGTAAAGAAGGATCTTCTTCTTGCAATTTGATAAATGAGTCACGTGTAATAGTCAAGTGACTATCTTGGTCATTTACTTCATCATTATTAGTTAATGAAGTTTGAGGTGGATCCAGAGCATGTGCTCTTGTGACCACCGCATTGGTAGCTTCAATGTTTTGCTCTTCCCAAACAGCAATCTGCTGTGGGGTACATTCCCTAACTCCGTGAATACGACCAATAATAAGGTCCGCAATAGGGTTTGGAAGTAGACACGCGTGGACCTCTCCCGTGAAGAAAGGAGTAGCAATGTGTATTATAGCAGTAGGATACTTTTCTAACGTGCCACCAAATGTGACACATTTGATGACTTTTCCTGTAGCACAGGATGGATCTACAAGAGATTGCCTAACGCCGACAGTAGTACATCCAGAATCAAACAACACTGAGACTGGATTACTATTTACTAGCCCCTTATGTAATATAAGAGAACCTCTCCCATCATGAGCAACATTAGCAGGAAGAGCGGGCAAAGAAAGGATGACCACAGCTTAAAGTACTAACGGTTTTCGGATCAAATAAAGTACTGCATTGGATACATTTATTTGCCCTACCAAAATCAAAAGATGAGCATCCGATAGCATTATGGTCTTTATCATTATTAACCTGTTTATCTGCTCCCTGAGATTCTTGTTGAACAGAGTTTGTCTGTTGATATCTTTTTCTCTTATGTTGCGATCTACCGCGACCATTATTGCCTCTGCAATTATCATTAAAGTCCCTACTGTAATTTTTATCCTGGTTTGAGTTCCAGTTTCCATAACTGTCATTACTATCTCTATGTTGTTGAGAACCTCTATTATCTTGGTATTGAGGTCTCTGCATAAAATATTTTCCTCTATACCGATTACCTTTGTGAAAATTTCTAAAGTTAACCGGAGTAGAATAACGTGTAGTATTAGGTTGTCTCCAGTTCTGGGAAGAAGAATCACCCTGGAATTGATCACTATGGTTCTGGGCATAATTACGATTACTCTTTTTATTGAAATTTTTCTGGCTACCCTGAAATTTACGCATAAAATTTGGGCCATAAGGTGCTGCCGAAGCAACTGGCAGACCTTCTTTCACCTTAGAGTTACTAATGGTTATGTGCGGATGCGCAGTAACATACTGGCTACAGTATTCTTCCATTTCTTTTATGTTTTTAGGCTTACGCTCATGAAGAAAAGATAGAAAAGCTTCATTAACAGAAGACATAACCTTATCTCTAAGTAGTAAATCCATAAGAGCTTCAAATGTATTTTCTGTCTTAGACAACTCAACCCATCGTAAAAAAGTAAGACGGATGCCTGAGATGAATTCAGAGAATTCAACTCCAGTTTCTGGTAACATGGTTTTAAATTTAAGACGATATCCGTCCTCGTTAAGTTGGTACTTCTTTAACAATGCCGCCCTGACAACCTCATAGTTGTTTTTGTCAGGCACATCTACCATACTCAACAAAGTCAAAGCATCACCTCTAAGTATCTTGGACAGATGATACACATATAATGTTTTATCTATATTATGCACATTACATGCACTTTCAAATCTATCTAGATAAAATGTTATATCATCGATTGAGGGATTAAATGCTGGTAGATTAAGCTTGAAATCCTTAGCATTAGTCTTATTTGACACCTTATTTGCCTCATTAGCATTACCAGTGTTCAATAACTTTAACTTCTCTAACTCTAAAGCTAAGACTTTTTCATCATGTTCCATTTTTGCTTTTCTCTCATCAGCCTCTCTTTGTAACCTTCTTTCTTCAGCCTCAGCCTGTAACTTTCTTTCTTCAGCCTGGGCCTGTAACTTTTTTCCTTCAGCCTCTATTTCAAGTCTCTTATTTTCAGCTTCTTTTTCAAGTCTCTTATTTTCAGCTTCAGCCTGGGCCTGTAACTTTTTTTCTTCAGCTTCTTTTTCAAGTCTCTTATTTTCAGCTTCAGCCTGAAGCCTCTTCTCCTGAGATTCTGCTTCTCTTTTTTGTTTTTCCATTTCCATTTGAAATCTTTTTTCCTCCACCTGCATCTGCAGTTTCTTTTGTTCTATTTCAGCCTCTATTCTCTTTTGTTCAGTTTGTTCTTTCATTTTCTTTTCTTCCGACTTCAATGCCTTGGCATATTGAACAGTCGCAAATTCTTCTAATTTATCACCTGTCTTCCCAAGGGCTTTACCCTGCTCAATAAAGTACTCAAATGTAGACATGATGTCCAAAATGTGAGTACAGAACCTGAAATAATTAATTATCTTATTTCAATGTTAAATAGCAACAAGACTTAATAAAGTGCTTGTATAATCTCTATGTTGAACCCAATCTCTGTGGGAAACAGGAGTTGACACCAACTTGTATTATCAAATGTATAATAATATCACAAGTCACCTCTTAATTAACAGTGCACTACCCAAATCAGTGCATAATCATCAGTTATTTATCATAACTGCACTACAATAGTGCATAAGCAAAAAACACCAGTTTGTTATGATAAGTGCACTATAGACCAATAGTGCATGAGCATATATCAACAATAGTGAAAGCTAACTATGCAAGAACTATGTAAACAATAACAAGACAATGTAAACAATAGCAAAGGTCACCAACAATGTAAACAATAACAAAGATCAAAGTCAATGTAAACAACAACAAAGATCCGAGTCAATGTAAACAATAACAAAGATCAGAGTCAATGTAAACAATAACAAAGATCAGAGTCAATGTAAACAATCAACAAAGATCAAACAATACGAAAACATTCGCATAAGTCAAATACACAAACAGCAAAACTAAAAAGAAATATGCGAAGATATGACTAACAAATGACGCTACAGTGTATACACAAAAATATACGTAAAGAACTGAATAATAGCAAAGGGGAGACCTACAAATACAAACAATCGAAATCGAAACTAAAAACACAAAGAAAGAGAGAAAAGAAAAAAGAAAAAAAAATATATATATACAAGAAACAAAAATAAAGCACAACTCGTCACAACTAAACAGATATAGCAACGATTGTCGCTAGCAAATTTCACTGTAGGAAATTCGCACAGTCCCTAACGAAAACGCTAACAGTAGAACCTCTGTGACGTGGTATCTTCTACTGCAAGACTCCGCCCAACCGAGAAAACCCGCTGAAATAAAAACATATAAATATACAAATAACAAATAACATATAACATATAAACATGTATCATGAAAACAATAGGAGAAAGTGTGAAAGTACAGAAGGCTCAGTTAGAACATAAGGGCACAGTTCACAAACAAAACAGGCCACTTAACTTCTATAAATCCAGCGTCAGCACGGTGCAGAACAGGATGTAATCAGCATTCTGAGGATAATGATCCAACGTTGATTAACTTCTGCTCCCATAAACAGCCATGACGAAGGAAAAGAGCTTCTAATACTGCAACAGTTATTACGGCACTTGACCTTCTGAATCTTCTAAATTGATTTAACCGGCACTTGACCTTCTGAACCCGCAGCAGTACCCCTGAGACCGGAACAGTTGTTACGGCACTTGTCCTTCTTTTCACCAGATCAGGAAATCCATTCGCTCGGTACTTGTCCTTCTAATTTTACATAAACTTCAATATTGCCGAGCAGCGCCGGGTAGTTTCAAAATCAGCAACTGTCAGAAAATCCGGATACTTTCAATAAAATTTCTTGTAAGGTGGTAGTTGATGCTGTAGTTGTATCTAGTATGATGATGATGTCTGGGTTTGCTGACCCCCTTGATAGCTGGAATCAGAGTGAACCAACCTATGGCCACCAAAAATGATATGGTGCGCCAAAATATCAGATGATAGAACCAGCTCTGGCCACCAAAAATGATAAGGGTGGATTTGTGCTGAAGTGGTAACTTGCCACCCTTATCGACACCTGGTGTTAAAGTGTAAGATGTAGGTGTCTTCTCTGATTTAGGATGTTGCTGTGTATGTGGTAGTGGAACAGTTCACAGGGTTATCACACAGGCAACATGACGTGTAGAGTCATAGAAAGGGTAACTTCGTTGTATAAGTTTCTTTCATTTATTGCACGCCACAAAACAGTCATGATACTTATGACATCAACATGGTTAACGAGTTCAGCAAGATGATATGGCACATTGAAAACAATTTCTGTAGTCAGCAATGATAGCTGTTGTATATATGCGTCATAAGACATCACAGTTCAATAGATTCAGAAATTCATCAATCATCGAGTGCTAGTTCGTGAAGCTGTATAAATAATAATAATTTCTATAACTTCTGCAACAGTGTCAGCTACAGATCTTCAATGTTCATAAACAATAATAAATGCTCCCATTCTGATGCTAGCAGATCAGTTGTATACAATAAGTCCGTTCACTGTCTGCACGTGAATAGCATACATGGGCTACAGGTCAGCTCGACCTTTATAATGTTCCTAAGTCTAACCATCTGACTTGGACGTGATCTCTGATATAACGAATCCTGGAACACAGACAACAGTCTTGTTGGTCTAGAGCGACCCATATATATTTAACTAGTTCAGGTATACAGATACCGGTGACTTAATCCTAGTCAAAGTACCTCTCCATTTTGCATCACACAGGCGAGCAAATAGGCGACAAAATGACGAACCTCTAGATGATAGCATAAAGTTCGATACAAGAGGAATTACCTTATTTCGGAAAATCAACCATGAACATATGCCTCCAGGCAGGCTGCATAATACTGGGAAATAGTCTAGTTAGCTAACTAACTCACTAAGACACTGTATTTCCCTCAGAGAATCACAAGACGCAGTTGCGTCTGCTCGCTTCTTAAACCATTTCTAAACTCCCCAACTGGGCGGAACACACAGAACGAACTCCCGGTTTTTGACATGCGCAGAACGACAATCTCTGAGTTGCCGTTCACAATAAGACGATTCGAAGAACATTCGAGATAAAAGTCTTACACAGTCGCGCCTTTTATGGTCATGAAAAGAAGCGTTAAGAAAGGTTTCAGACATCTACCATAGTTGACTGGTACTACCAAATAAGGAGATGTGGTCACGCTTCGTTCAAGAAATTATAGACCGAACGTGTCTCTATACAAGAGAAGGCAACTCCTAAAAAATTGTAGTTTCGATAACTCGGATTATGTCCCTTTGACCATAGAAAACATAATACACACTTCAGTCAAAAAATGATCATACATATCAAAAAATGTTTATACAAACGAAAAATAATAATGATCCGTGCTGTCCTCCAAATTTGTGAATGAATCGAGAACTCAGAATCACAACTCACAATTATACCTGTACAGCGATGCACCAGATGCCAGTTCAGACTTGCCCCCACCACCAAAACGACCACCACCTCCTCCACCACAGTCAGCAACAAAAAATAAACTCAAGTTATCAACTTTCACAAGCTCTCCTTCAACACCTGTATCTCCATCAGAAATTAGGTCAAGGTCACCAGAGATGTTATCGAAGCAGACAAGGCCGCCGCAGTCTCTAGCTCTGAACCCAAAGCTTTTAACACTGTCCTCTACTGACTCTGAACTGATCACAGATTCTGGCTCAATACCATCCACGCCTCCATTTTCACCGCCTCCACCACCGTTTCCGATACGGCCAGGTTTTTCTTACGCAGCTAGCGAAGCGAAACCATCAAATGGCTTATCAAATCGAGCTCTTATGAAACCTCCTCTTAATAATGATTCTCCAATTATACGGCCTCCAGCTCTCCCCGCACACGTGCTAAAGAAGTACAAGGAAATGCCCCGATTGCCTGTTAAATCTTCTCAGAGCAGCTCAACACCGCCAAGCTCATCACTGGCAGGCAAGAAACTTCCGTTACTACCATCATCCACCTATGGTGGTGCTAAACATAATGCACCATCATTTCTACCATCGCAATCGGAGCACCAACCTCCACCACCGCCGAGAGCCATTTCCCCACTACCACACGCGGTTTCCCCATTTCGTTCATCGCCATCTTTGTCTACACTGCCCCAACCGGACTTGGTCGCATCTACCCATCGCCCTAATAAGAACCGCCCACTCCCGTCCATTCCCTCTTACCCTTCATCGAAAAAAGCCACGCCCACTAAAATGGTTGACGGATGGGGAGGGGCCGAAGTTTTCGATCCAAGAGAGGAAGACGGTGACCTATATGATGTTATGGACAGTACAGATATGTGAAGGTCAGGGAGTACTGGAAACAAACATTCAATTAATAATAAACACATGAAGGTATTTTTCAGGCAGTAGAAAACTAGACAACAGAAAAACAACAGAAGTGAGACGCTTACCGCAGAATCGAACCCTGACCTTCCGAACGGCAACACCGCCTAGGTTTACTGTTTACAGGCCTTGGGGTTACCTCTTTATTCATTTAAATGAAAACAAACACGGACATTACGGATTACTGCAATATTCCTTCGATTATCGTTACTGTTGTTGAATACACAAGAAAATACGGATGGGAAAGAGAAGGTCTGTCAAGATGGAAGTCAGGCGATTGCAGCACTGGGTCCGAAACTAATTAAAGAAATTCAGGTGGCAGGCCAAGCTAGTTTTGTTATATCATTTTTTTTTCAAGCACAGGGGCCTGGAAAAAAACACTGCATTTCATCAGGCATCCTTTGTCAGGCCTAAGGAAGAGTACTATTTTTTAAGAGGTCTTGCGCCGTTCAACCAAGACACAAGTCCATCGGTTATAGTAGGGCACATTTCCAAACATAAAAGACCTTGTGGTCTGAAAAATAATATTATTGTTAATGTAAGGAAGAGTACTATTCATACAGTATGATTATGTATAACAGCGGTGGCCAAACTACGGCCCGCCGGCCAGATCCGGCCCGCCAACCTGTTTTGACCGGCCCGCCAACCTGTTTTGGTCGGCCTCTTATTGTTGATTGAAGTCACACTCTTCACAATGAAATAACACACAAATGTATGTTTGAAATAAACAATTACATGTCAAATTACAAATTACAAAACAAATTAAAACATCAGATTCATTATATTGTTTTAAACAGTAATTTCAGTTCGAAGACTGGTATACATGTTTTGGCAGATGTGCAGTACAGTAGTTTGCCGTTGCTTTCTGTACGTGGTTCATTATATATATATATATATATATATATATATATATATATATATGTATGTAAGTATATGTATATATATATATATATAATATATAATATATATATATATATATATATATATATATATATATATATATATATATATCAGAACGTTATTTTTTAAGGATTTGATAGGTCTGGCCCTCGGGTGTTACCCTTTACCATAATCTGGCCCTCGGCCAACCTTAGCTTGGCCACCACTGATGTATAAGGAAGGAATTATACAGTGGAAGCGATACATTAATGCATGACCTTGGCTTCTTGGAGGGGCGGCAGACGCGATGATAGCGGATAGTTGTGTCTATATTTCTCGCAAAGGGTCGTCCACATATGACGTCACGCAATGTTTGCTATTTTTTTTAACCCACTCTCCACCTTTGTCACATTTCGTCACAACCCCCCCCCCCTTTTTTTTTTCTTTTTTACGTGACGTCACAAATACCCCCCCGTTTCTCCCTATTCTTTTTTAAACAATATAACAATTAAGATATTTCATCCGAAATCATAATATTATTATAAGTCGTTCACAGGGAGTTGTTAACTACTGTGGTGGAAAGTTAACTATTGCGGATAAAGGTTAACTATTGTGGATAAAAGATGCAGATAAAAGTTGACTATTGCGGATAAAAGTAGGAACATCATTTACGAAAGAAGCGAATGTGACGTCACATTTTTCCAACCCCCCTATCGTCACACAACGTCACAAATTTTTGACCCCCTTCCCCCTCACTGCGTGACGTCATATGTGGACAACTCCCTAGGAGGAATGCGCAACATATGCTATTTGCCCAATACACAAAAATGGGTGTCTATAGCTCTGCCCAAGTCGATGTATATATCACAATATGTGTAACTATATCCTTTATTTTTTAAGCGCTAGCTAGCAATTGCCAGAATCCGGACTTCTTAGTCGTGCGTTACAAAACATTCTTGGAATATGCACGGTTGTCCTGTGTATCCACGGAGCCAAGTTCCGACCTAGATATTACACATTTGTCTGATACTTATACATTATTGTATTTGTAACTCATCATACCACTGCCTTATTAAATATACAAAGTAACGTGATAAAGTCTAATTATGTACACAGAGTAACGTGATAAAGTCTAATTATGTACACAGAGTAACGTGATAAAGTCTATATCCTGTACACAGAGTAACATGACAATGAATTGTTATGTTTACATTGACATGATATTCAATTATATATATTATAACGTGACATTGCCTTATTATTACACAGAGTGGCGTGGCGTTGGCTTATGCGCACAGAGCAACGAGATAATATTTAATTATGTACACGTAGTGACATAACAATGCATTATTATGTACACAGTGGCGTGACTTTTAATTGTTATGTATATAGTAACGTGGCATTGCATTATTATGTGTACAGAGTAGCGTGATATTGTCTTATTATATGAATAGACAAACGTGACTTTGTCTTTTATGTGCACACATTGACGTGCCGTTGCTTTGTTACGTACACATAGTAACGTGACTGGGTCTTATTATGCACGTGGAGTAACGTGGCATTGCCGTGTTATGACACGAAATGACGGGACATCGTATCATTGTGTACACAGGTTAACATGATTTTACCTAATTATGTACACAGAGTATCGCGACATTGTCATTTAACATAACACGGTGACGTGACTTTACCTTATTATTACATAGACTAGCGTGGCGTTGCCTTATTATGTACATAAAGTAACGTGACATTGTCTCATTATGTACATAGTGACGTGATGTTGTCTAATTACATACACAGACTGACGTGACATTGCGTTATGTATATAGAGTAACATGAACTGCCTTACTATGTTCATAGAGTTAACGTGACATTGGCGCTCTTATTTGCTAACTAAAAGTGATAGAAAAGCTAAAATGACACGAGATTTACTGAATGAGATCAAAGTTAGATCAAATATTCTGGTCATATAACACGACACAACACCCAGCTGAAAACCGTACCTGCACGAAAACAACTAGGGATAAAGACACATACTTGGCGGGGGTCTCTGGGTAAGAGCCACCACTCCTGACTACACTATTGTTACTAACTAAACACACTGTCCCGCTGAAGATGTATAAACTAAATGTCTACACTGTCTTAAAGGCGCTCTAGGCGGTCCTGCACACCTAACTAATACACCACAAAGAAATGCTACGCTAATGGATTCTGCAGCACTACCTCAGAGGCTGTCCTCTTAAGTATTTCTATCTAACCCTACTGTTCCTGAGGAAACCGCTAAACTCCACTCTCTCTCCTCTGTTTCTGTTCAGTGCCTTTCTGACGCTATCGTCTTCGTCTGATCGACGGTCAGCTGCAATTGATCTCTGTCTTCTATCTCTTGTCTTGATGGTGCACTCTGATAGACTCTTTACAGTACATCTTTTGATGTTATCATCCATATTATAGTGCCGTCTTCCTCTTGCCCGTTTGAAAACCATAATGATTGGAAATATGGCCGATGGGAAGGACGGCGAATTTGGGGGCTGCCATAGTGGTCTTTATTTGGCAAATGGCATTGGAGGCAAGAAGAAGACAGTACTATAAGTTGGAAAATAACATCAAGAGATAGACGGGAGCGACTCTATTCGAGTGTACTATCAAGGTAAAAGAGATAGACTATGATGGAGATACAATGCAGCTGATCTGTTACCAATACCCAAGAGCGCATGCAGAAGAGAGAACATATACAGCGACGAATAGGATAAAACTAGCATATTTTGTAACAGATGGACTACACATCAAACACTTAGGCAAGAACTGTAGAGAAGATTGCATGAATATTCTTCATTAAGCAAATTACGGTGCACAATTTTGTTAGGCTTTTGGCAAGGTGCACCCGATCTCAACAGGCAATTATTTCGGGTCGCCTTCCTTGGCCTTAGACTGCCTCCAGCCTGCCTGTAAGTTAGCAGTCTGTGTCATGTTTTGCTTGGTCCCTACCCTTTGACATATCCGGTTTAGAAGACCCTGCTAGTAGTTCTGCTACCACCGGCTTAGCTCTCGGGCGACACAAGCCACTCTATCACGGCAATGTGGGGGCACGAAAGCGGAGCTTTACAAGCTATGACTAGATTCGGACAAAATACATGACAATTTTGTTCGCGATATTACCACAAAAATAGTGTGGGTTCACATCTCTGATGTACGGGTCATCTACTACATGCCTCATTGTTAGCGTTGAAGAATCGACGTGTAATCTCCAATATTGTCTAGGCTTACAGATACAGTGCAGTCCGGATAAGCGAAAGCCACATGG
This sequence comes from Oreohelix idahoensis, assembly GCA_024509875.1. Lineage (NCBI taxonomy): Eukaryota > Metazoa > Mollusca > Gastropoda > Stylommatophora > Oreohelicidae > Oreohelix > Oreohelix idahoensis. The sequence continues at coordinate 168,330 of JAMPIV010022315.1, read as the reverse complement.
GCCTTCTAAAATACTTCGGCTTATCCATAATTCTGCTGATCAGGAGTTTCTACCAAAGAAGACTTCTGGTCGGAACCTGCAAAACTGCTTTGACTTAACCGAAATTTCGCTTAAGTTTATCCGGAATGTACTGTAGTTTGAAAAGTGGAGACCGTCCGTTTCCCTACTGTCAATAGATAGAATGTACATTTTATAGGCCCATACCTTGGCCTTGACCTCGTGTAGTTCCTGGTGTCTCTTATCAGATAAGGAAGAATAGGATTACTGTTCCCTCAGGCATGTCGTACAAGGCAACTAATATGAGGTTGTGCATGAGGCTGACAACCCCATCTTGTAAAACAAATTGCTACATAAACCATTGCTTCAAAACTTTGGCAGCAAAAAAGAAATTCGTTAGGCCTATACTGTACTTTAGTTCTCATCTGTCTCTGGTGTGATAAAGAAAGAAAAGGCCGACTGCACCATCAAGCATGCTGTAACAGGCTATGGATTGGTATGACAAAAAATCGAAAAGGTGATTCGTCTTACGAGGACAAAAGACAAAGAAAATACCAACTTTGCGGCCACAAGGCCTTCGTAAAGGAAAGAAAGAACATGAGGGCTAGATAGGACACATTAGAATCTAGTTAAATATAAAAATAAAACAATGGGTACTTCCCTAAAGGCAGCCAAGACCTAGCACGTCTGCCGAAGAGAGAGAGTGCATCACCCGAAAAGGAAATGACTGCCACTTCCGGATGTAAACTGTGTAAAAGGCAACTAATACTGTATGAAGTAATGAAAGAGGGCTGGTCAACTCAGTAAGTAAAACAAATTGATGCTACAGAAACTATCACTACATGAGTACATGCATCCTGTGGTACAGGCTTCCTGCAAAGGAGCAAGCTGTAATCCTACCTGTGTAGGGAGCAACAACAAATAATGATGAAATTTCTAAAGGCGTATAAGAGGTTCGAAAAGTGGAGACCTTATGTGTGCCTAAAGTTAGCAAGTGGAATGTAAATTTTATAGTTCTACCCTCATGTTTTGAGTTTCTAAAGTTGATATGTTACATATATTAGTGGATTCTGAATATGGTTGCCATTGTTGTTCAGAATTGATATCACTGCACTCTGGGCTAAACCATAGTTTGATAACTTTTATACTACAGTTTAAAAATTTGGTAAAATGACTCGTATCTGTGAATGGTTGGTGGTTACTCACTCTATATAATGCCTGTGTCACCAGCAACTTCTATCTGGCAGTGAGACATGGACAACCTATGCTACGCAAGAAAGGCTCAATACCTTCCATCTACACCGTCTACACCACATCCTCGGTATTTAGTGGAAAGACAATGTCGAGATGTTGTCACGTGCTGTCCTTCAGAGCATGTATACTCTGCTTAGACAGCACAGACTATGCTGGCTTGGCCATTTCTGCCGCATGGAAGATGGTCGCATCCCGAAAGATGTCTTCTACGGACAACTGGCAGATGGCAAAAGAACAGTTGGGCAACACGGCTGAGATTCAAAGATGTGTGCAAGAGAGACATGAAGGCACTGGACATAAATCCAGCAACCTGGGAGGATGAAGCTGCCGATCGCACCAAGTGGCGATGCTATCTGCGGAAACCACCTCAGTTTGGGCAAAAAGAAGCACTCACAGCAAGCAGAAGAGAGGAAAAAACGCCAAAAGGATCACCATGAAAAAAAAAACAGCTGAAGGATGTCATCTCAGGGATGAAATCCTATAGTCAGTTATAACTAAAGGGGCTATTATTATATTATTATTCACTCTGCTATGTCTATCAGTGGTTTTTCAATCTGAGAACTGTTGTACTCTCATTAATCTTTATTCTATTATTTATTTCTTGTAAGTGGTTTGTAAATGTGATGCTTCTGGCTCTCTTACAACTTATATGTGAATGGTTTGTCAGGGCAACATTTTATGACTTCATTCATCTTGTGAAAGAATAATGTGCAAATTCGCTTCTATCTGATCTCTCATAAGTGAATGTGATGTTCTCTGGTCTCTTGTATGTAAATGGTTTGTCAGGGCAACATTTTATGACTTCATTCATCTTGTGAAAGAATAATGTGCAAATTCGCTTCTATCTGATCTCTCATAAGTGAATGTGATGTTCTCTGGTCTCTTGTATGTAAATGGTTTGTCAGGGCAACATTTTATGACTTCATTCATCTTGTGAAAGAGTGATGTGCAAATTCGCTTCTATCTGATCTCTCATAAGTGAATGTGATGTTCTCTGGTCTCTTGTATGTAAATGGTTTGTCAGGGCAACATTTTATGACTTCATTCATCTTGTGAAAGAATAATGTGCAAATTCGCTTCTATCTGATCTCTCATAAGTGAATGTGATGTTCTCTGGTCTCTTGTATGTAAATGGTTTGTCAGGGCAACATTTTATGACTTCATTCATCTTGTGAAAGAATGATGTGCAAATTCGCTTCTATCTGATCTCTCATAAGTGAATGTGATGTTCTCTGGTCTCTTGTATGTAAATGGTTTGTCAGGGCAACATTTTATGACTTCATTCATCTTGTGAAAGAATGATGTGCAAATTCGCTTCTATCTGATCTCTCATAAGTGAATGTGATGTTCTCTGGTCTCTTGTATGTAAATGGTTTGTCAGGGCATCACTTTATGAACTCATTCATCGCATGAGAACGGAGGTAGAGGCAGATACTGCAGCCTTAAAGTGGCTAACTGAAACTTCAGTTACAAAGGCAGTCATTGTGTTAGACTCTCAGTCCATGGTTCAAAATGGTTGGCTAAGGCAAGAATGGAAAACCTCCATAAAAGCTTTGAATCTACAGGAGCTGGTGTGGATCTACTGTCCTGGTTGTGCAGGGGTACACGGTAATGAGAGCACCAACAGTGGGGACACTGGATATGGATAAGGGAGAGATAATGAGAACGATTAATGATCACCTGTTAGAGAATGACACTACAATAGATGAATCATCAAGGTTAGAATTTGGCATCAAACGTCAGGCTAGCAGAGATGGATGTATGAGAGGATGCATCTGTCGTGTTTATAACCAGTGAGCTACAGGAACAGTTAGCATTCATACTCTTTGACATATACTGGGGGAGACTGAGCACCTATGGGTTTGCCCGGAGTGCAGTGATGTAAATTCTGTTCAACAATAACAATTCATCGCATAAATGAATACTATGTAAATCGGAATGTGTTTTACTTTTAGTAAGTGAATGTTGATAATCTTTTATCTTGTATATCTTGCCTGTGAATGGTTTGTCAGGGCAACACTTTATGATCTGATTTGTCATGTAAATGAGTGATGTCTAAATTGTCTTATGTCTACTTGAACCTTTCAGATCATAGATATGCAATAAGTGATGTGTACATTGAATACTTTGTGGCCCCTTATAAGTGGTTTTTTAATGTGATACATTCAGACCCCTATTGTGTATATCTGAATTTGAAAAAAATACTTGAGGCCTATCTCAACAAAAAAATGATCCAATGAACAAAGACCAGCAGAGGTGAAGTAAGATGCCTGAGAAAATTGTTTAGTGAAGCAACAAAACATTGTCAAAAAGAGATCAAAGCCATTACAGCGGCATCAATAAAGCACAACAAAGAATATACTACCTTGGACATCTAGTGAGGATAATTCTAGATGAATAAATGAACATATGACACAACATAGAATATGCTGACTTGGATATCTGGTGAAGATAATTCTAGATCAATAAATGAACAACAACATTGACAACATTGAACATATGGCACAACATGACTGCTGACTTTGGACATCTAGTGAGGATAATTCTAGATCAATAAATGAACATATGGCACAACAGTGAATGTGCTGACTTGGACATCTACAACAAAGAATATGCTGACTTGGACATCTAGTGAGGATAATTCTAGATCAATAAATGAACATATGGCACAACAAAGAATATGCTGACTTGGACATCTAGTGAGGATAATTCTAGATCAATAAATGAACATATGGCACAACAAAGAATATGATGACTTGGACATCTAGTGAGGATAATTCTAGATCAATAAATGAACATATGGCACAACAAAGAATATGCTGACTTGGACATCTAGTGAGGATATCAATAAATGAACATATGGCACAACAAAGAATATGCTGACTTGGACATCTAATGAGGATAATTCTAGATCAATAAATGAACATATGGCACAACAAAGAATATGCTGACTTGGACATCTAGTGAGGATAATTCTAGATCAATAAATGAACATATGGTGCAACAAAGAATATGCTGACTTGGACATCTAGTGAGGATAATTCTAGATCAATAAATGAACATATGGCACAACAAAGAATATGCTGACTTGGACATCTAGTGAGGATAATTCTAGATCAATAAATGAACATATGGCACAACAAAGAATATGCTGACTTGGACATCTAGTGAGGATAATTCTAGATCAATAAATGAACATATGGCACAACAAAGAATATGCTGACTTGGACATCTAGTGAGGATAATTCTAGATCAATAAATGAACATATGGCACAACAAAGAATATGCTGACTTGGACATCTAGTAAGGATAATTCTAGATCAATAAATGAACATATGGCACAACAAAGAATATGCTGACTTGGACATCTAGTCAGGATAATTCTAGATCAATAAGCCCATGTAGATCCCACGGTCTCTGGGGACACAATGAAAGAAGAGGCCTACTGTGCTCTGACGCATGGTAGAGGGAGCAATAGTCCATGTTCTGTCTCTGTAAAAGACAATGTGAGGTTACACATGGGGCTGGTCACCTCAACATATAACATATATTGCTACAGAAACTACCCCGTACAAAAGTATGTGCCTTAACAAACACTTGCTCAGGAGAGTCATTAGACATTTTTTTGTTTAACCTTAAATTCACTTCTCTCTCTCTCATTATTTTTGTTTTTTTTCCCCCTCTCTCTTCTTTTTCCTGCTCTTTTTGCACTTTTCCCCTCACTTATTTTTCTGATATTTAGTCTTTTCTCTGTACTTCCAGTAGGGGAAGCTGTTTTTAGACTTGCCATGCCGGACTATAATAAGTAGTGGTTTTTTAATTTTTATTGTATTTTTTTAACTAGTTCTCACTTCCTGTTTTTTTCAAGTGTCACTGACAAAGGCCTTGTGGCCGTTACGTAGGTTTTTTTCTTATCTTTTGTCCTCATAAGACGTATTACCTTCTTTTTTCCCTCCCACCCAACTGTTTTTAACATTCTTAGCAATAATCAAAATTTTGGTAAGGTATCAGAAATTTCATCAGGAAAAAAAAAAGTTTTATCATGCATTGGATAGTATCTGTGCCAAATTTCTCACTCATTGATGAATAAATAATCAAGTTTTAAGAGAATTAGTAACAAAGCAAATTTCTGAGAAATTCATGGTTTTCTTCACAGGAAATGTACAATTTCCTCGAGAAAATTGTCAGAGTCAAAATACACCTGCTTTCAATGTGTTCTGACAACTAATTTTGATATATTTAGATTGAGGTGGTTATGAATTATCAGAAAATGGATTTGTATAAATGTTCATATTTGTTCTATTTTGACTTAAAATAGAGTACCACTCCTCTCCTTAAACAATGGCAAAATGTGAGCAGAAATTTGGTAAGATAATATTAACTATCATCTATGTATCGAAGGCTGACTGTAATGAATTTCTAACATGTTTCTTCTTACTTTTATCATATTGCCTGTAAGCCTTCAACTTTTCCCTCTGCAAGGAAGACAGGAGGTCCCGACTGACAGAGTGGTTAGAGCGCTGGTCTCTTGCAGCAAAGGTGGAGGGTTTGAATCACAGTACCGATACGCTCCAGTCTACCCAGCTGTAAATGGGTACCTGACTTTGAGTTAGGGAAGGAAAAGGCTGGACCTAGTATAGTGAAGTCTCTATCACTTCACTCCCTGCTATGGGAACTACCTTTACATTTTATTTTGAAGGAACACAGAATAAAGGGACCACATGTTCCTACTTTTTGCTTAATCTCCTAAAATGAAATTATTTGTTTGAAAGCTGAAATATCAGATCTTGGCGTATTGTGTTTGAATAATTATTGCGCCCTTCACTGTTGTTGTAATTCTGTTGCAAATAAAATCTGTTGTTGTTTTGAAAGACTATGTGCATATGTCTTTGCATTTGTACATTTGCTTTTGTATATAACTGAATGGCATATGTGCATCAGTCCATCCTCCATTCATCAACTTACTATAAATCTCTCAGTTATTCAGACCGGCAAGTATGTAAAGGCGGATAAAAAAAAACTTAAATGGTGTGCTGGACTGAAAAAGCTCATTTCACCTTGACGAAAAAAATGTGCTTACAAAGTTCGTCTTGGATCCGTAGTCACCGCCTGACAAAACAGTCAGTGACCATCACACATAATGGGATCTCGTAGGGCAGCAACAAACTTGTTCCACTTTGCTTGGTCTGAAGCCATCCTTCATAAAGTGCTGAAGCTTTGCTTTACATCCAGGCCTCCATATTCCTCCAAGTGGTTTTAGGTAGGCCTGTTTTTCACCCTCCTACTTGGGTTCACAGTATGACAGTTCTGATGATGGTGCAAAGTTTGCCTTGACAAAAACTGCTTGCAAAATTCACCTTGACAGAAACTGCTTGCAAAGTTCACACTGACAAAAGCTCAAAATGAAACAAACAAAAAAAACTAAACAAAAATTTTAATTTTGATTCTTTCACAATATCGTTATTAAGGTTTTTCAAACACATCATGAATTATTTGTAAAAAAAAAATATTTTTGTAGTAAACACAAGAAAAATTAGACTAGTCCAAACTGGTAGCCTGAAAATTATATATCATGGTTTTACAGCCCTTGGAGTTTGTCCAGTCTAAAATGTGTATAGCAGAAATCTAAGCTGAGGGGAAAGTGGTACATTGGTGCTTTAGGTTCTAAATATTCACGTCATATAATTGAGACTCACACCAAAAAAAAAAAAAGGAATTGAAAGACAATTACAGTCAAGAGAAACATAATAGCTAAGGTGGAGTGGGTTCAATTCCCAGCGCAGGCAGGAAAAGACTACAGGAGGCTGACAATTGGGAGTCATCAACCAAGTGGGGCCGCCTCTCTTAACTCTTTCCGTCCCAAGCAAAAAAGTGGGTTTGGCCCAAGCAAAAATGGCCACCCCAGTGCGTTTTTATTGTTGTTGTTTGGAAATAATTTTTTAAAATGTTCATATGCATAAATAACTTTGTTGTTGTATATGAAACTGAAGGTAATTGGATGTACTTTACTCTTGTGCTACAAGTATAAAAGCTTTCATTGAAAAATGATTAGTTATTCAAGGTAAAATGGAGGATATGCGCTTAAAAAAAATGAATAGTTATTCAAGGTAAAATGGAGGATATGCGCTTAAAAAAAATCGCTTTAAAAATCTAAAATAAATATCTCAAAACAGAAACACCTTCACTCTTAAACAAGTGCGGTATTTAAAAGAATGTACTTGCAGTCGGAAATGACTTTGTGGGTAGTTATAATTAGAAACAGTCTCAAACAGAGGCACATATACTAAAGGCTTTTCAAAGTCGATTGGGCCAAGCGCATCTAACCCCTGAGCCTTTATAAAGTCGATTGGGACTTAAAGAGTTAAGAGTGTAAGGGAGATTAAGGCGACATCATCCTGAACATGTAATGAAAATACTGAAAAGTTAAAACCAAACAATTTATTATTGTTGACCAGACTTGCCAAATTCCATCTAACATAGCAAATGCTCTTGCATTTAAGCAGCAAACACAAACATTGCAAAAAATGGAATAATCAATTAAAACTTGTTTTATCAATTAATCGCTGAAACATTTTTTAACCGATTAATTGATTCATTAATTGTTAAAGATCCCAGCCCTAAAAAAAATATACCTGAATCAGGAATCCACAGAAAAAATGAAAATGCTTAAAGAAAGGGTGGTAAATTAATATGAAACAAACATAAAGGTATGTTTTCAGGCACTCGTAAGATGAAAACATACCTTTATGTATGTTTCATATTAATTTACCGTTTACAGGCCTCGGGTTTCCCTTCCTTATGTGTTGTAAATGTTTAAAGAAAGGGTGGGCTGAACATGGGAAAAGCGTTCTGTGAATAAATTTTAGATACCTTAGCATAATAACTGACAACAGTACAGTATGATCCAATGTCAGTAATAAAGTCTGACGTGAAAATATTATTACACCAAAGAAAATATAACAAGCCCACAGCTTTATGTGGCCCACAAACCTACAGCACAACTAAACTCCACTCAGCATAGCAACAGTACTTTTTTCTTATCTCCAGATAATGATATTGCATGTCGTACAAAGGTGACTAATATGAAGCTGTGCAGGGAAGGGGGGGGGTCCTGGTAACCTCATCATGTCAAACAAATACTTACAAAAACCACTGCTGCAACAGCATGTGAACATTTTGTGTAGGCTCCCATGCAATGTATCCCCATGCTCCATTGACAGCGAAAAGGAACGATGAACGAACAAACGAACTTTATTTCCAAAGGGTTGAGAATTGGGCACACAGGCCCGTCTGACATTCTGCCCTTTCTCTCACCTTTCATACTGAATTCATTTATTCTCACATGCATTTTACATATCAATTTCAAGGAATTCAACGTTGTAAAGTAAAATAAAATAGCTCACTCATATTAACATTAACTACTTATAAGCATGATATAAAATATGTTGAAAAGTACAAACATCGTCATTAGAACCTACAGCTGATATTATAAGAAAAGATAATCCGATTATGGGGGCATGTAATAAGAACTCATAAAGTATTCGAAAAGTCTATGAATGTATGAACAGGGACTGAGGTTGTTTCTTAGGTTATGTGGAAGACAATTCCAAAGATGAGCAGCAGAGTACGCTAAGCTTTTCTTGAATAAGTCAAGCCTAGGCTTGGGCACTTGCAATTTGTTAAAGCGTTGGCTGCATCTTTCATTGTATTTGAACATTGGCCACAGAAATGCTGCAGCATTATGTGACAGGATTTTGTGAACAAATTTAGCTTTGTAAAACAGATGATGATGATGAATGATGATGTACAGCCCCGCTTAGTTCCTGATGGGGGGCGGGGTTCTCTGAGGAGACAGAAAGAATAGGCTTACTGCTACATGAGACATGTTGTAAGAGGCTACTAATATAAGGTTGTGTATGTGGCTGGCAACTTCACCATGCAATACAAATTGCTACAAATGCACATGACTACTTTGATGCAAGCTTTCTGCGAGAGGACCAAGACTATGCTCCAAAAGAAGAAAAAGAAAGGGAAAAGAAGAAGAAAACATGGAGTGTCTTTGGCTTGTTCCTGAGTCACAAAGTTTATAAACAGCAATATGACATTTTTTTTTTTTTTACTGCATGTAACATCAAAGGCTTTACAGTGTGATCGAACGCAAACCATCAACAGTCTTGCAACTTGCAACAATTTAAACTTTAACCTGCTGCTATCTCAGAGAAAATGCCCTTCGGTTTTGTCAGTGCTTGATCATCCTCTCCCAAGGTGTCTATGGCCAGCTGAAAGTAGTGAATATTTAATGCGTTAAAAAAATAATTGTAGTGTTTTTAAAAAGGTATTCCAACTAGTATTTCAGGTGAAAGTATAGAATATTTCACAAATTGTTAAAACCAAATGTACAACATTTTTTGAAAAGGTATTCCAACTAGCACATCCATCTATGGCCAGCTGAAGAGAATGTAGAATATTTATTGTTATTGTTGAACAGAATCGACATCATTGCACTCCAGACAAACCCATAGGTGCTCATTCTCCTCAGTATATGTCAAAGAGCGTGAATGCTAACTGTTCCTGTAGTTCACTGGTTAAATACATGATGGATGCATCCCCTCATATGTCTATCTCTGCTAGTCTTACGTTTGATGCCAAATTCCAACAGTCTTTGATGCCAAATTCCAACAGTCTTAACCTTGATAATTCATCTATTGCAGTGTCATTCTCTAACAGGCGATCATTAATTGTTCTCAGTATCTCTCCCTTATCCATATCCAGTGTCCTCATTGTGGGTACTCTTGATGCTAGTCTGTCAGCTCTCTCATTACTGTGTACCCCTATTGGACCAGGACAATAGATCCACACCAGTTCCTGCAGATTCAAAGCTTCTATGAATGTTTTCCATTCATGCTGTGGCCAACCATTTTGAACCTTTCGAAGCATGGGCCAAGAGTCTAACACAATGACTGCCTTTGTTAATGAAGTTTTAGTCAGCCACTTTGTGGCTACAGTAGCTGCCTCTACCTCCATTCTCATGCTGGCAGTTGTTATCTTGTAATAATATTTAAAGAAGTGTTTTTTGTTTTTTGTTTTTTTCGTACGCCCGCTAATACTCGAGGCGAAATCTCAGGTTATTGTTAATGTCTAACCTGACATTGATTTTACATGAGTATCCCTTTTCTTGTACAGAGACAGGTGTCCCTCGCCATTCAGGCAGATACTCGCCGATTTCGGAGGTACCCATTAGAGCTGGGTCGGCTCAGGAGCCGCCAATCTCTGGTCGACGACACTCCTTCAAATGTCCTCGCCAGGTCTCGAGTTAATCCAGTCCAATTCCTGGTCGACGAAAAATCCTCAAATGCCGTCGCCCGGGTTTGATCCTGAATCACCCGGTCACCAGAGCGGTGTTGTAACCACTACGCTAGCGCGGCTCCTTAAAGAAGTGTTAAAAAGCATATTTTTAAAAAGGTATTCTAACTAGTATTTAGCTGCCTATGGCCAGCTAAATAGTATAGAAACAGTATATACAGAAAACAGTAAGAAGTATAAAGAAAAAATAATTACTATAGATTGTCTGATTTCTGACACATTTACACTCAACAACTCCGGGCAGTAGCACCTTTGAAGTGAGCAAGCGAGCGTTGCAAGCATGTGTGTGATGGGTTTAGGAAAGGCAACCAAAGAGAGTCAGTAAAAGTGTATCAGATGCAAGGGAAATGTTAAAGAGGAATAAAGAATGGTGGGGATTAGTACTTAAACTGCGGAGAGCCGGAGTTGGGATGGAGCTTGTTGGGGCTATTCTTTCCTTGTCCCCTCAGAGACCTCCAGGAACTACATTCTTCTCTGATCCTTAGCCGCCGTCGCCTGTCAAAGCAATCAGTCGCCATCACGCCTGGTGGCATCTTGTAAGGCAGCAACAAACTGCTTCCACTCTGCTCGGTCAGTGGCCATCCTTCATGCAGTGCCCCAGCTCTGGTTCATTCTTTGCATCTCGGCTTCCACAGTTCTCCACCAAGTTGTTTTTGGTCAATCTCTCTTTCGCTTTCCTTCAGGGGTCCATAGCAAAGCTGTTCTTGTGGTGGCATCAGGGTCTCTTCTGAGGACATGGCCAACCCAACTACAGCGTCTGCCAGCTTTGATGGTGTGCATGTCCTCTTGGTTACTCCGAGTAAGCAGTTGTTGGTCGGTGATGGTATTCGGCCAAAAGATTCGAAGAATTTTCCTTAGGCAGATTGTGTGGAAAGAGTACAATTTCGACATTTCCTTCTTTGTTACTCTCCAGCACTCCGCACCACAGAGAAGCATAGAAAGCACACAGCTCTCATATAATCTTAATTTGGTGTTTGTGCTGTACTGAGAAGATTTCCAGATGTTGTTTAAACTAGCAAAGGCTGTTCTAGCTTTATTCATTCTGTTGTAGATGTCTTTGCTTGTTCTTCCGTCTGGTGTTACTATGCATCCTAGGTATGTAAATGTGTCTGTCTGTTCCAGCTTCTACTTCCTTACTGTTATGCGCTCTGGACCAAGAACTACATAGACTGCCCTAAATGCCAAAGGGTATAAAAAGCAATGAACTAACAGTTTACAGCAATTTATAAATGATAATATTCTAAAAAACACCATCAGAAGCATGCAGTCTAAAAACAATAAAACAAAACTAGAAATTAATTAATAACATAATCTTTATATTAATAATAAAACTTCAAGCAACAGCAATCACTAAAGAAAGTCTTGTACGAATGTCTAGAACAAACCACAAAATAAAGGCAACATCAACATTATCTTCAGCTCCCTGAGGAGTATAAGCCTTCAACTAATTGATGCCATGCTTTCCTGTTCTGCATCATCCATTCAAGATCTGTAAATGTCTTTTGTATCCCTTTCATGTCTGAGGCCAGTGTTGGGGACTGTTTTGGGGTGTGAAGTAACTTGGATGGTTTGTTTTTTCGGTATCGAAGTTTTTGCACCGTGAAACACCCCTAACTATAGATATGTGTTGACATGCAATTATTTATGAAGAATGATGACGGCTTAGCACAAATGAGAAGAGTTCATATCCAGGCGGGGTTTAGTAATGCCTAGATATGTGTTCAGAAACAGCCACAACATGCTGGCTCATGATCATATAGTTAATGACTGTTCACAAAGTTTGTGTAATGTTGACGACATTGGAGGAATAGAGAATAAGTCAGTGGGTTTTTCGCTTATGAGCGAACAAGAAGTGTTCTACCTTTCATGTGTGTGTGGCCCATGCCACCTTATTCCTGGATATGGGATAACCATTGATTTGTGTATTTGAGTGCGTGAATTCTACTGAATTCTTATCGATGTATGTAAGCTCAAGGTACGAGCCGAGTATCTTTAACATGATGGCTTATTGAAGTATTTAGATATTCTTTTATATATGAGGTGCTTTATCTGCACAGAAACCAGGGCTTTCTATAGCCATGGATATGTACTGTAGCATTCGTATATATTATGTGTGATTATTCACCCGTGAACTGAAGTTCAGGTGGCCAGAATTAAATCTGCAAACAGATGAAAGAATTATGTGTGCTATCTGCACAAACCCATCTCATATTTTGGTAGAGATCACTGGCGTCAGTTCCCTATTACTGATCTTGTCATCAGCTCCATATTACTGATCTTGCCATCAGCTCCCCATTACTGACCTTGCCATCAGTTCCACATTACTAACCTTGTCATCAGCTCCACATTACTGACCTTGTCATCAGCTCCACATTACTGATCTTGTCATCAGCTCCACATTACTGACCTTGCCATCAGTTCCACATTACTAATCTTGTCATCAGCTCCACATTACTGATCTTGTCATCAGCTCCACATTACTGACCTTGTCATCAGCTCCACATTACTGACCTTGTCATCAGCTCCACATTACTGACCTTGTCATCATCTCCACATTACTGATCTTGTCATCAGCTCCACATTACTGACCCTGTCATCAGTTCCACATTAGTTATCCTGTCATACCCCTTCAATCCTTCTATTCTGCGCAAGCATCCAGTAATGTGTAACTTTTTGGTTGTTGTTTTTGTTGGTCTCCTTGTTTCACGGAGATATAAGAACACTGCCTTGACATTTGAGTTGGAGATTCTTATTTTGTGTTGGACTAGGTTTTGTTTTGACTGCCATATATTTGCCAATGCAATGAAAGCTCCTCTTGCCTGTTATATTCTTATTTTGATATCGCTGTTTGTCTCTCCAACACTGTCTGTATTGCTGCCGATAGGTGTAAGAGCTCACCTCATATAGTGATGTTGCTTCTAGTGGAAACTTGTTATCATTGGCTACATTTATTATCATAATCTTTGTCTTTTTCCTCTATATTTTGAGATCCTATTGCTGTAACATCATAAGTATTTTTATTTTGTCACACATCTGGTTACAGAAAAAAAGAGTCAGGCCATCTGTACGATCAAGATTGTCAAGCTGTTTTAAAAGCAGAATATAACCTTTATATTATTAATAATGCTTAAGTCAACAGCGAGCAATAAAACAAGTCTAGCGAATAGATACCACCATTCTGTATGGATGTCCATAGCAGACCACAAAACAAAGACACATGAAAAGGTCAAGCAACCACAAGATGGCTTACCTGACGCGCATCATTTCGGCTAATGTCTCCCCTTGACAAGATCAGGGTTAGCAGTTGTTCCATTCTGATATCCGGATACTTTTGAGCAAATCCCTAGACAAAGACAGAAACACTGTCATGAGGTATAAAGTGTAATATCTACAGTCTATTGTTGTTATTTTTACTGAACTGGTACTACTGTGCTTGTTGCTATTCTGCAGCCAATATCAAGTTGATTTACTTGGCATTATCTATATTGTAGATCCTGTGGGTTGTTGGCCATTCTGCAACTTGTTGAGTTGGAGTCAGTCATAAGCTCTAGTTTCTAGCAAGGAAAGAGAAGCAGCGCACTATGCATCCCCACCCCTCCAAGGGGCTCTCCAAATATGCAGGACTAAAATACTGCGCTCTGGTTTTCTGGACTCTCCCAAGGAAATGTCACGTCCTACACACAGCAACTTCCCAGCTCCCCTCACATGGCATCTATCTGCTGTGGGATCCTCCTGAATGCAGTCAACCAGGCAAAAGACAGAGCTAAAACTGGGTCTTGAGTGATTCTTCCCAGCTTGGTATGCAATGCAGGGTTCTCAACACCTTGTACCACAGTTGGAATCATGGTGCTGGGCCAACGTGGTGTGGCTAATCGATCCCAGATGAATTGACCAGGCAACTTGAGAACTCTGAGGTTGCCTGTTTCATGGATGTACTGTGATGAGGTACATCAAGAGTCTTAGCTAGTTGTCTAACCCTGAAATTCATGACTGAGCAACATGAATTCCTTTGCACCCCACACAACCTATTAGTAGTCATTATTAAATGAAACAATTATTTCAAAAGCTCCCAGAAAATATAGGGACGATCATTTCATGGTTGCTCTAATGATTATCCCTATATTGTCTTGGAACTTTTGAAATCATTGTGACGGTTACTATGTGGAGAAGAGAACTGGAGAATAAAATAAAGGGGTTGAAGAAGAGATGGAAAGATGTTGAGCTGATGGCAGGAAAGAGGAAGACTTGGCATAAGTTTGTTGAAGGCCGGACGATTCTCCTTAGGGAGCTGAGAGGTGGTGATGATGATTAGATGATTACTCCTTTTAGACTATCTAATCTGAAAGACCTTAAATCTCACAGAAGTTATCCAGTTCACTTTTCTTTCTTGTTGCTACCGCTACTGTTGTTACATATGATCAGAAGATTCTGTGTTGTGTGTTGACAAGTCAACTTGATGGCCATAAGGCTATATTTACTGTACTTGGCTGAAGAGATGGGCCATGGGAAACATCGGGAGGGAGGTCCATCCTGGTCCTAATGACAACATTGGCCATCTTACAAGGTGGGACCAGAGCACTATGTTCAGCTCAGAACACAACATATACCACTCAACAGTCACTTGAACAGAATCCAACCACAACACACTGCAGAGTGCCAGCTATGTAACTACCCCCCTGAAACTGTTACCACCACCTCTTTGAGTACCCAGCCCTCGATGATGTTAGGAAAATGCTCTTTCCTCCCAGGCCAGATAAGTGGAACACCTTGTATGGAGAAATAAAATAACTTGCGCAAACATGCAGATATCACTACATGGCATTGGGTCAATAGGACGAGAACCCAAGCTCCACTTGATCAATAACAACATCATCAAACTGTTCTTCATGACTACACTTCAGCTCCCTGAGGAGTACAGGCCTTCAAAACATTCATGCCAAGAGCTCCTGTCCTATGCCATCAGCTCAAGGTCTTTCTATGTCTTCCCGATCCCTTGAATTTTTGTATCCAGTTTTTGCTTCATGTGTTTTCAGTCTCCCTCTACATATCTTACCCTTGGGATTCCAGAACAAGGGCTGGCTTCTATCTCTATAATAAATTCCATCAACGTGCTGTAGGTTCCATCAACGTGCTGTAGGTTCAATCATCAACGTGCTGAAGGTTCCATCAATGTGCTGTAGGTTCCATCAACATGCTGAAGGTTCCATCAATGTGCTGAAGGTTCCATCAACGTGCTGTAGGTTCCATCAACATGCTGTAGGTTCCATCAACATGCTGTAGGTTCCATCAACGTGCTGTAGGTTCCATCAACATGCTGTAGGTTCTATCAACGTGCTGAAGGTTCCATCAACGTGCTGTAGGTTCCATCAACATGCTGAAGGTTCCATCAACGTGCTGAAGGTTCCATCAACGTGCTGTAGGTTCCATCAACGTGCTGAAGGTTCCATCAACGTGCTGAAGGGTAATGATGTTACTTATGTTTCCAATTGTCTTAGTACTCTAATAGGATCTGATTTTCAATCTTTTCCCCAAATAATGTTCCAACATACCATAATTTCCAATGACAGCATCGATGTGTCCTTCAACTTCAAACATTCAGCAAGGTGAGGCAGCACATCAAATAATGAAACATCCTGGATATAGGAAATATATTTAACAATCCAAGGAAAAAACATGAATATTCAGAGATCTAGTTTATGTAATAACATAAACAAGTAAAATTAGCAGACACCAAATAAGCAAGAAATGGGTTTGAAAATACACATGGAAAAGACAAAGAATAAATGCTGGAAGTGATAACGAGATTGCCCTGGAAGAAACACCCTTACAAGATGTAGGGACCCCCGTTACACGCCCATTGAGGTATATTGGGAATATGGTGTTAGGTCCAAACCATCGGCACACTAGGGGTGATGTGGTCATGCATCACGGCGGCCGCCATAACCTTCCCAGAGTTGCTCTATAATGGTCCGTCTATCCCACCTCAACTGGGGATCGAACCAAGGTTGCCCCACTGAGCTGGGTTTGACCGGAGGTCTGCGGTAAGCCAGTGTACTTTCCTGCACTACTGCGGTTCCCTGACAAGATGTAGAATCATCCATATATCTTGGCAGTGTTGTAGGGACAGACAGTGATATCCAAATAAGGATACAAAAGGCAAGAGGAGCTTTCACTGCATTGGTAAAAATATGGAAATCAAAAGAAATCAACAACAAAAAATCAGAATCTTCAACTCAAATGTCAAGTCAGTACTATTGTATGGCTCTGAAACATGGAAAACACAAAAATAACCAAAAAAATTGTTACAGACATTCATAAATGTGTTCTTGCATAGAACGGAAGCATTGAAATGGATGACAAGATCGCCAATGTGGAATTGATAGAAAGAACTAGATAAGAAGCGGTGGAAAAAAAAGAGTTGAGAAGATGCTGGCAATGAATTAGACACACACTCAGGAAAGCTACTGATAGCTTTACAAGACAGTCCTTGTTCCGAAATCCCCAAGAGAAGTAGAGGTAGACCAAAGAACACATGGAGAAGAGACCTGGAGACACAGATGATAATGATGAAAACAGGGAAAGACCTTGAGCTGCTGGCATGCATGAGGAGGACGTGGCAGTGTTTGCTGAAGGCCAATGCTACCTTGGGAGCTAAAGGATACTGATTGATTGATTGACTGGCTGAAATAAGCACAGAAGTATTAAGTTCAGATTTAACTCTTTGACTCCAGACCAACGCTCTGAGCGTTGCAAAATTCAACGCGCCGTGCCAGAGCAACGCTCAGAGCGTGGTTTTTAGTTTATCATGAATAAATCCTAAAAATCGTCCGTTTAATGCAGTTCATATATTAAAACTCATAGAATGTTTTCCGCTACTATTTAAACAACTAATTTGGCTGTAGTTAATCAGCACATGTGCGTGTTTTGATGTTATAATCACAATTTTTGTGAAGATTCGCGTGTTTGCATTTTTTGTTGTTATTGCTAGAGAAATATGTCACGCTTTATATTTACATTTTCTAAGTCTCCTAAGCAAATAATTGTGTCAAACTACTTTGAAACATTACTGACATTGATGATGATTGTTTGGTAGTCACAGTTTGTTGTCAAAATACGGAATCTGTGCAGAAAAGCTAGACACACTAGATTTAGTTAAGTGGGCGTAGTCATATTCTGGCCGATCAAAAATCAACAAAACTAGACCTACCGTAACATCTAATCACTAGTTCTTGGTAGAAGATGAAGCTAGCGATACTATTAAAACATTAAACAAGAGTAAAAAAGTGTTTATATGACGTTATTCTTCTTTATTTGTTTGAAAATTACGTAATGCACGATTGCATAATTTATTTTTTTCTTACAAAGGACCACAGAAAAACTGGTGTGAATAACACTAAATGTACTAATTATGGCTATAAGCATGTTTTTTTTACTTTGTATATGGATTAACTTGACGTTTGAAGACTAAAAAGAAAGTTTTATTGTCTACAACAGTAATTTGTCTTTGGTAAGATCGTATTCTACAGTTAACTTTTTAGTGTTTTTCAATTTTACATGCAAAATGTTTTAAGTATACCGAACATACTTGTGTTAATACTACCAAAGACATTATATATTACAATTCTCTATCCATTTCCCTACAGTTTGGTATATAATAAGTACATGTTCACAGAAAAAGATTAACATAAAATTTACACTAAAAGTCAGTACACTTCACCGTTTAGAATTCTTCAAAAAATAATTATGGCACAGGGTGGAAAATAATTATGGAATCAAAGAGTTAACAGGACAAAAGTTATCACAGGTAACTTTGCCATCTGAAATAAAAAGAACAAGAGTTAAATTAAGACACAGTTAAAAACATTTCAAACAGGCAAATTTTCCAACATTCAAGTCAGATAAGTGTCAAGTTAAGCCCCGCTAACAACTAAACAAGCAGGGATATTTGTTAAGTTTAGCCATATTAACCACTTAAGTAACCATGAAATTCTTTCTTTTCTGTTCCAAAAAAAAACTTTTTTAAATTTAAGGGATTTTAAAATTAAACACCATGCTGATGTGACATATCAAAAACCCTTTTCATTACAAGTATTAAGTTTTAAGATGATATTTGCCAGAATTAACAGTTTACAAAACAACGAAAGACAACATTTAAAAGTAGAAACCAAAAAATGAAAATACACGGTAGACAATGCAATCAATCATATGAAAACAAACAAAAGAATTAAACAAACAATAACAAATAAGTTAAAAATAGGAAATAAATATACAGGGTGGTCATGAAGTCTTTCCCTGATTTCAAAAATTTAAAAAAAAAAAGTATTCTGTGCAGAGACACTTGGTTTTTTGGAAATTATTCCAGAATTAAAACAGTTTTTAAAAATGCTATTTGTAGATTTCAACATTTGCGCCGTTTGTTATGTAGCTTCATCAGAAAAAGCGATTCGTGTAAGATAATCATTATTTTCATCAATTCGTTGCAAAATCTCTTTAGCAAATGCAACACATCGAGGAAAATCGTTTGGCCGCAAAGCTTGAACGATTTGTACCTTGTATGCATAGAGTTGAAGCCGTTTATGTAGGATTTTCAACACTGTGCTTCGAGGGATTGCAAGTTCTCTTGAGGCACGATAGGTTGATTTCTGAGGACTGCGTTGAAACGCTGTGCACACTGCGTCCACAGTTTCTTCACTCACACGAGGCCTATCTGCTCTGGGCATGTCACCGACGCTGCCAGTGTCCGTAAACTTTATATACCAAGCTTTGATGCTTTTAACATCTGGAGGATCTCGTCCATACTCCCTTCTAAACCTTCTTTGCACTGTCAACGGCGATTTACTTTCGTGATACCATAAAACATACTGCACTTTCTCCTTCATTGACGCCATGTTGAAAAAGATGATTTGTGCGCAACCTACAAAGGTAGCAAAAAAAATTAATGCTCTTTGGTACAATTTCCAAAAAACCCAATGTTTCTGCGCATGATACTTTTTTTGCAAAAAAAATTTGAAATCAGGGAAAGACTTTATGACCACCCTGTACAGTATAATAGCAAGTCATTCACATTATATACAGCAAGGATTATATATAAGCTTCCGATTGATGTAGCATTGGTCTCTTACGACAAAGGTGCCAGGTTCAATACACGGTATCGATTTGCTTCAGCTGTAAATGGGTACCTGACTTTGCATTTGAGTTAGGGAAGAAAAAGGCAAAGAGGAAGGCAAATGGTCATCCTACCTCTAGAAGCTGGACCTAGTCTAGTGAAGTCTCTAACACTTCAATCCCCTACTGCAGTATCTGTTATGGGACTAACTTTTTTTTACAGCAAGTAACAAATATGTAAATACACAACATGAACAGCAAACAATATGTAAATACACAACATGAACAGCAAACAATATAACACATGAAGTAATCATCAATCATATGATAATAACCCGAAAACAAAGAAATAAACAGTAATTTAACAACAGTGGACAAACAACTACTTTATGGGGGAAAGAAATGAAATCAAAGAACAGCAGACACTTGTTTAATATACAAAAAACAGCAGACAACTGTTTAATATACAAAGAACAGCAGACATTGGTTTAATATACAAAGAACAGCAGACATTTGTTTAATATATAAAGAACAACAGACATTTGTTTAATATATAAAGAACAGCAGACATTTGTTTAATATACAAAGAACAGACATTTGTTTAATTTACAAAGAACAACAGACATTTGTTTAATATACAAAGCATAGAAGACATTTGTTTAATATACAAAGAACAGCAGACATTTAATATACAAAGAGCAGCATACATTTGTTTAATATACAAAGAACAGCAGACATTTGTTTAATATACAAAGAACAGACATTTGTTCAATTTACAAAGAACAACAGACATTGGTTTAATATACAAAGCACAGAAGACATTTGTTTAATATACAAAGAACAGCAGACATTGGTTTAATATACAAAGAACAGCAGACATTGGTTTAATATACAAAGAACAGCAGACATTTGTTTAATATACAAAGAACAACAGACATGTGTTTAATATATAAAGAACAGCAGACATTTGTTTAATATACAAAGAACAGACATTTGTTTAATTTACAAAGAACAGCAGACATTCTGCCCAAACGGGCACGCTAGATAGGCCTTTCGTTATAGGCCAAGGTGATATATGCCGCATTTGAGCGGAAATTTATAGAATATCTGGCGATAAGCCAGTTTAAAATTATTTCATTACATCCGGCAAATGTGTGTGAACGTTAGTGAGCGAAAAAAAAAAATTTAGAAGTTACAATTGTGTGCTTTATATCCGTTGCTTGAGTTGCTTTGGATCTAGCCACAGGCTGCGTGGTACAACTGCTTTATAAGATTCCAAAATTGAACAAAAAAAGTAGAAAATAAGTGGCCATAGAGTGTTCATATCATGTAAACACTTCCTGTGGACATCGTATTTTGAACTGGTAGCAAAATAATTATATTGGTGCTTAGTTTTTGCATACTTTAATCAATTAATGACGTCATTGGGTTATTTGTTTACATGTTGTGTAGTCACATACATAAAACTCATAAACTTTTAACGAATCAACCTCAATATATAATTTCGAAATGAATTTAGTGATATCGGTAGCGATAATAACCTATTTTCGAATCCAATAAGGACATTGAACAAACGTGATATTTTTAAGTAATAAATTAATTAATTAGCATGGGACAGGAATGTGTAAGTGAGATTCCAGTTCAGCAATATGTGACTTCACACAAAAATGTATATAAATTACAATTTTCATTTGTTTTTTATCAAACTTCTTGAATTAGTTGTCAACTGGATATACATTTCAATTCATGGTGTTTTACTACCAAGGGATTAAGTACAGCTGAAATATTTACGTATATATGCATAATGTTTATTCCTTTTTTTTTTTTTACACTTCACAAGATATAACAAACAATTATGACATCACATAAGAACTCAACATTATTTCACAACTTTCTGCAGCCAATTTCCTAAAGTTTGATGCATAATACATATATCTACTAAATTAATATATGTGTCTACTGCCTGCATTTTGGGTCCTGGGTAAAACCGAAAAAATGCCTGGGTTAGAATGAGTTAATATACAAAGCACAGCAGACATTTGTTTAATATACAAAAAACAACAGACATTTATTTAATATACAAAGCACAACAGACATTTATTTAATATACAAAGAACAGCAGACATTTGTTTAATATACAAAGCACAACAGACATTTGTTTAATATACAAAGAACAGCAGAGAAGTGTTTAATATACAAAGAACAACAGACATTTGTTCAATATACAAAGCACAACAGACATTTAATATACAAAGAACAACAGACATTTAATATACAAAGAACAGCACAACAGAAAGTATAGGACTACTGCTCTGGACCCACTACATGGGGCGGGCGACTGGTAACTTCAGCATGTAAAACAAATTGCTACAGAAACCACTGCTACAACAGCATGTGCCTCGACGTAGGCTTCTTCAAGGAGGACATCTACAGTGGTGGCTCCACACTCCACAACAAGTGAAACAAGAGATGATGATGATGATGATGACGGTGATATGACTTACCAGTCTGCTACACATGTCAATAAACTGATGTTTGATCAGCTCAGCTTCGGCACAAATTTTTTCTGCAGATGTCTTTCTTTCCTCATAGTTCTTAAAGGACAGCTTCCTGCCAGAAGTGATAAAAAAAAAGTCATAAAAATGTTAACAGGCCTTCAATATGTTACTCTGCTAAACTAAAACATTTGTAATAATTTTATTATATAATGTTCTGTATATGAGAATGTAACAATCCTCCATTCTACTTTAGAAGCAGGTGAATGCTGTCATCAAACGAAAGACCAGCAGGTATGGACGTATGAGAGGATGTATCCAGCGTACATGCAACCAATGCGCAACAGGAACAATTAGCATTCATACCCTTCGATATTTGCTGAGGGATAGTGAGCACCTTATGGGTTTGTCCGGAGTGCAGTGACGTCGACTCTGATCAACACCAACAATGCTGTCATTTATTTAAAATGTGAAAATGTAAAAGAGCCAGCAGATATAATATCAGCTTTATAAGTGTGCAAGAAAGCAATTTTTTCAGAACATACTGAAATATGCAAGCATCTGATTGGCAGAGTGCTTAGAGTGATGGCCACATGCAGCAAAGGTAATGGGCTTGAAAAACAGTTGCGTCACGCTTCAGTCTACCCAGTTGTAAATGGGTACCTAACTCTACTCTTTGAGTTAGGGAAGGCAACGGCAGCAAAGAACGGAACTGGTCATCGCACCAGGCAAGGCTGGACCTAGTACAGTGAAGTCTCTAACACTTCACTTCCCTACAGCTGTATCTGCCCATGGGACTACCTAAAGTCACGGGCCTTGAATTTAAAAATGTAGTCAGTAAGGACAAGAACAAGTATGAGAAAAGTCAAGGTCAAGGTTGTCCAATAGCAACAAGAAACAGTATGAGAAAAGTCAAGGTCAAGGTTGTCCAATAGCAACAAGAAAAAGTATGAGAAAAGTCAAGGTTGTCCAATAGCAGATACTGCCATAGGGCCGTGAAGTGTTCTTCACTATACTAGGTCTCAGCTTTATGATGTGGGGTGACCATGTCCCTTCCTCGCTGCCTTTGCCTTCTCTACTTTAAGAGCCAAGTCAGGTACCCATTTACAGCTGGGTAGACTGAAGAGTGACAATACACTACCTGGTTTTGAACCTGATTTTTTATTTTATTAATTAAAAAAAAAAAAACCTGATAATTCTGCCTTGAGAAGCAAGCACACTAACCATTCTGCCACTTGAAGCCAGTATGAAAAAAAAAAAAACTAACCTGTATGATGAAAAGATGTAGAACCAATCAGAAGTAAAAAGGCATGCAAAATAAACAGTAGATAAAAATAAACAACAACAAAAACTGAAGACTGAGTGGAAGTACCTTGAGAGAAGCGCCTTCAGGTATTCCTTAATTATTCTCCTCTGACCCTTGGCTAGAAGAATCTCATACATCATTGGCTTTAAGTGCAGAAAGTCTCGGTGATAGTCAGCCCAAGTGGCAATTATAGTTTCCACACCATTTGAATTGGCCATCCTGTGTGAAAAAAAAAATGTAGATACCTTCTGTTCCTATCTTTAGCCAAATATATATATATCAATATAAGAATACAAACAGCAAGAGGAGCCTTCATTGCAGTTTTTACAAGATGGGGTTGCTGGCCTCATGCCTAACCCTCCTTAGATGCCTGTGTCACGAAGTGGATTTAAGTCTAGAGGTTGTCTTAAGATAGAGACAAGACCCTAGTGTTAAGAAAGTCTGAGACGATAGAATTTAGATGAAGTGACAGTGACTGTGAACAGATGAGACTATTGGCTCAAGGGTGAGAACCTGGATTGACTCTCCCTTGCCACTTGTGACTAAAATTATGCTATACCCTCACCCCCCTCTAGCTACCTTTAAACACAAGGAGATAAGGTGTAAATAACGACCACAGACACCACTAAACAGACAACATATGGGTATAGTATAGTATAGAAGCTGATCCAGTCTAAAATATATAGATATTTTATTTACACAATAAAACATTAAATGTCATCATACAGCAAATAAATAAATATCGTGCACTGTTGCACAGACCTGAAAAACAAAGAACCCATTAAGTATATAGACACATAAAACTCACAACCACATTCACTCTGTCAGTCACCCTGCTGGGGAAAAATAGAATGATTAGTGATTGTAACCACACTCTAACTGGTGGGGCATCCGCTTAAGCCTCCACTGTCTACTACTATAATATTGTCTACTGTCTCTGCCCTGCTGACTCTGCCTAAACGAATGTTTACACAGCTTCCAACTCGTTAGGCGATATGCGCCGCTAACTAAAACACTGGACTGCTACCTATTCCTGCTATGCACAACGATACAAAATATTTATGCCCCATAAAGTCAATCTCCCAGGCAATCCCCTCTCTCTCCCATTTCCAAAGTAAACATCGGCTGACCCAGATCCTTTGTTCTGCATGACTAGCCACGTGTCACAACAATTTTTCACCTGTCCGAAAATATTTGGGCTACTTTTCTCACTGACCCTTGGGGTACATTTATCAATACAAAATTAAATCTAGGCAGACTGAAACCCGTCTCAGAAAACACTTCCCTTAGCAAAATAAATTCTACATCTCTTGAAAATAAAAGGAAATCCCATAACAGAAATATAGATTACATCTCGTGTCTTCTGACTATACAACAATAAAAGTGCACAATAAATAGTACGCCAAAATTATGCTAGCGTATTTAAACTGCAATTTAATTATAAACAATCGAGGTTATCAATGTATCCCCCTGTAGTTAAATACACGTGTTCCTTCACCATAATCTGGGTAACAATCCCGACTTAAAACTCAATACAATAACCCTGCCCATGTGCTTAAAATTACAAAATCCTGCTCCTGTATATATACAGAAGTTTTTCATAAATCAAAGATGCGGGTTTTTCCTACCCACTTTCTTTAAAAATGTTAGACCTTCTTTTAAATATTACGGCGCTCACATTAAATGTCTCAAAATCTTTACACACTCCTAGCTATGGCTATTATCATATAAAGAATTCTCTGCACCTCTTACATTAAATACTTTCTCTGAGATCGTAATTGATGGCACTTCGGTTTTAAAATGAAATTAAAACCTCCTTAGGAAAGCTTATACTTTAACCGGCTAGTCTCTATTAGAAGCGAATTACAAGTACCATGCTAAATAGTTATGGCTTACCCAATAGATCAATTATCTCACTAAAGAGCAAGTGCCTATGACGTAGATTCTCACGGCTGAATATTCTTCGGACAACAGGCGCCCACAACTAATTTCCTCTAGTATTTATTACAGACAACGAGGCCAGATACGTCATCGCTGGCGTTCCTCTTCTGTCCAATGAAATTTCTACAAAATTAAACAACCGTGCCTATGCCAATAGATTTGAAAACAACGCGCAGACCGGGTGTCCAAAAAATTGCGTCACGTCACGCGACGACCGCGATTCTTTTTAACAAAGAAAATAAGATTCCCTGATCGCGATTATCTAGCAAAAAGAACTGGTGAAAAAAATGAACTGGTGAAAATCTAATATAACTCCCCTGTAGTTCCTATTAAAAACGCAATTATTAGACCTACAGAAAAAGACCAAACTCGATATATTACAAAGAGATTAACAAACAACTGGAGGATTTAGACTTTGCAAATGATTTGTGTCTTCTATCACACAAACAGCAAGATATGCACGAGAAAACAAATAGATCAGCAACAGAAGCAGCAAAGATGGGACTACACAAAAATGTAAATAAAACAAAGGAAATGAGCATAAATAATAGGCAGATGGACTCGATGAAGATCAATGATCAACTCATTGAAGAAGTAGAAAGCTTTACATATCCGGGGAGTAACAATGACAATGGAGGGGGAACAGCAGGTGACATCTGCTCAAAGATCAATAAAGCCAGATGCGCTTTTAATGCCCTTCGACCAATATGGAACTCCTCAGCTATATCCAGAGAGAACAAAATTAGTCTTTAACTCAAATGTGAAGTCAGTCTTGCTGTATGGCTCAGAGACATGGCAGGTCTCAAAGAGTATCACCTCCAAGCTACAGACATTTGTAAATAGATGTCTCCAATGGATCTTCCGTATAAGATGGCCAGATGTAATAACAAATATAGAGCTAAGGAAAAGATGTGGGCAACAGCCAATACAAACAGAAATTAAGGTATGAAAGTGGAGATGGATAGGACATTCACTCAGAAGAGAAAAACCAAACATAGCCAGAACTGTCCTTGACTGGAACCCACAGGGGAAAGAAGAGTGGGGAGGCCAAAGAGAACTTGGAGAAGAACTGTTGAAGAGGCTAGGAAAATTGGAATGACTTGGGCACAGCTGAAAAAGACAGCCCAGAATAGAAATCGATGGAGAGCAACCATTTCTGCCCTTTGTTCCACAGGGAATGAAAAGGAATAATGATGATGATCTATCCATAGCCCTAAAAATACTACTGAAGTTACAGTCTACATTATATGAACCACGGTACATACAGTAACATTTTTATTGCCACGCATGTAAGATGTATGTTTCTGTTGCATGTAAGCTTGTGACTGACCTACTTTCCAGGAGCACCATATAATTTACTGCCCTTTTACAATGCCCCCTTTATCATTTACTCCAGGGGTCAGAGTGGCTAAGAAGTTTGGCATCCGCATTGAGTTCTGAAGGTTCCAGGTTCGATTCCCAATAGAGGGAATAAGATTTATGGAAATGTTTTTTTTCAAAACCAGTGGTTCTAATGATGTCATACTCCCCCCTGGTCTCCTGGGTAGTGAGATTGGATGCCTAGCCTTCTCGGATAAAGGCAAAAAAATAAGAGGTCTCATGTGCAAGATGCGCATGTTAAAAACCCCACCACGGCAGTTGAAAATCGTAAAGAGTAGGCCATAAAGGCCGCTGCCCTGGCAAAATTTAAAAATTTGAAACCTACCCACCACAAAAATATTTATAGAATGTGTGATTCCTATCTATATACACACACTGGGATTCTCGCCGGTGCTATAGAGTTTGTGCACTGTGGTGAGATCTTTCTTGTGTGATCTAAGGGAGGAGATCGGAGCACTGATGGAGTTGTCCGAGTGCAATTAAGATAGTCCTTAAAACCAAACCAAACCATTTACTCCACCTTCAACAAAATATTACTTTTAAAAAAAATCACCCATTTATTTAATACAAGACTCTGGTCCAATATTTTTCAATACTGTGTTTTATCTCAATCCTGGATTGTTTTACTGTCACCTTAAAATAATTACAAAATAATTACTTACAGAGATAAATGTTAAAAAATTATTAACCAAAAAAAAAAAAGAAAAAATATATATAAGCATGGAACCCAGCTTCTACTCACCAATTTCTTGTCATCAGGTCATTCAGACAATTACTTTCTCGCAGGTCAATGAAGAGCTCCTCCAAGATTACATCACAACTGGGAAACCAGACATTTTTAAAGATTTTAGTGCAAGTTTGTGATCTGATTTAACTTGGTGCAAGTCTGTATTCTGAGTTAAAAAGACTGCAAGTAACTGATCATAAAACAAGCTGGACAACTGAGCAAGAATTAAAGTAAGATATGAACATATATCAGGCATTCAAGCAACATTTTGGCAGCAATATAGACAAAGTTGGAGGGACAGACAGTGATATCAAAGTAAGAATACAAAAGGCAAGAGGAGCTTTTACTGAATTGGGAAACACGGAGAACAAGAGAAATCAAGTCCAACACAAAAATAAGAATCTTCAACTCAAATGTCAAGTCAGTTCTTTTTTATGGCTCTGAGACAAGGAGAACAACAAAAACAACAAAAGAAAAAGTTAAAGACATTCATAAATGGGTTGCTTGTGTAGAATAGAAGGATTGAAATGGTATTCCAAGGTGGAACTGATGACAAGAACTAGACAAGTGCCAGTGGAACAAGAGATGAGAAGAAGGCACTAGTGATGGATAGGACACACACTGAAGAAACCTGTTGATAGCATTACAAGGCAGTTCTTGTTCTGGAACCCCCAGGAAAAGAGAGGCAGAGGTAGACCAAAAAACACCCGAAGAAGAGAACTGGAGACAGAGTGAAAATGATGAGGGAATCTTAGAAAGAACTTGAGCTGATGGCACGTGACTGGAGGATTTGGTATATGATTTTTGAAGGCCTATGCTCCTTGCAGAGATAAAGGGAACTGATTCCTTTATCAAGTTAATTTACTTAAGGGGGATTCCACAGCACCTCATCAGATTCCAAAGCTTATGTCTGTCAAAAGTGTCAAAGACCTTTTCATAGTTCACACATCCATAGTAAAGTGGTGGGTTCAAGACCAAGATCTGTTCTACTACTATGTGCAATCTGGCTATCAGAGCTGGTAAGAATATACTATTTATCAATTGTCATCCAGTTTCCATACTGATACTTGGATGTTAGAGTAGTGGTGCTTCTGGTAAGAATATACTTTTTATCAATTGTCACCCAGTTTCCATACAGATACATGGATGTTTGAGTAGTGGTGCTGCTGCTAAGAATATACTATTTATCAATTATCACCCAGTTTCCAAACTGATACTTGGATGTTTGAGTAGTGGTGCTGCTGGTAAGAATATACTATTTATCAATTGTCACCCAGTTTCCATTTTTATACCTGGATGTTTGAATAGTGGTGTCTGCTGTTAAGAATATACTATTTATCAATTATCACCCAGTTTCCATACTGATACTTGGATGTTTGAGTAGTGATGTCTGCTGGTAAGAATATACTTTTTATCAATTGTCACCCAGTTTACATTTTTATACTTGAATGTTTGAATAGTGGTGTCTACTGCTAAGAATATATACTTTTTATCAATTGTCACCCAGTTTCCATTTTGGTACTTGGATGTTTGAGTACTCTGGAACTTGTTTAAGTTTAATACTGTTGACATGAAGCATGGCCGCCGACCGAGCAAAGTGGAAGAAGTTTGTTGCTGCCCTACAAGACACCACCAGGTGTGTTGGCCACTGACCATTCATACAGTCGGCGGCTAGGGATCAAAGAAAAAGATGTTGTTGGCATGTACCTTGATGGTCTGTTGATCTTCTTACGCTGTTGTATCAACACTCTGTCTAGTTAACTTACCAGTAGTTGGCTAACTGCTGAAATCTGTCTGTCAACTGCTGGAATGGATCTTTCCTGATCTGTTCTGTATCATCATCCACCTCCTCTTCATACTCATTCTTGATATACCGCTTCCGTAGTTCTTTCATGTACTCTCCAAATGCCAGGCAGTTATTTGCATTGGCTATCTGCAAACGTTACAAAGCTGTGTGAGTAGCTAGAACAATGGTGGCTATCCCAACACATGTGAATATCACAAACAAAGCGAGTATCACGAATGCTGACTATCCCAACATATGTGAAGATCACAAACAATGCGAGTATCACAAATGCTGTGACTAGCACAAAAACTATGGCATTTAAAAAAAAACGATGTGAAAATCACTAAAACAATGAATATATTCAAACAGTACACACATCTCAAACACTGTGAATATAATTTTACTAATTCACTTATTTTTTAATCAAAAGAAATCAAGTCCAATGTAAAAATCTTAATCTTCAGCTCAAATGTCACGCTGGTCCTATTTTGTAAAGCTCTGAAACAGGGAGTAAAAAAAAAAAAAATAACAACCCAGAAGTTAGACTATCACAAATGGGTGCTTGCATAGAACATAAATCATTGAAATTGACAAAAATCAGATATGTGCCCATGGAACAGATGATGATGGGATGGGAAGGACATAACACTGTTGGAAACTTTTGATAGCATTACAAGGCAGTCCTTGTTCTGTAACCCCCAGTGTAAGAGAGGTAGGGGAAGACCAAAAAACACACGGAGAAGAGAACTAGTGACAGAAAGGGCAGGGATAAACAAGACATGAAAATATCTTGGGCAGACGGCAGCACAGTACAGGAGAACTTGGTATAAATCTGTTGAATGCAATGCTATGGGTAGCAGACAGGTAATGATGATGATGAATGAATTTACTTGTTCCAATCTGTCTATCCACTTGTGCTGCGCAGCATCATGGCAGTCACAGTAATTATTCTTGACTGAGATGTGGTTGCTCTGGCTGACATCAAGCCATGTTTCCTCAGGATTTCTGTAATTGTTGTCGGTCCACTTTCCTCTTCGCTGTCTCCTCGTCCTGTAGCCAGATCTACTGAAAGCTAATGATGGTAGCAGCTTTGACTGCACCCTGATGAGGTCTCCACGCGATTTTATTTTCGTTGGTGCATGGTGTATTTCTCCCACCAACCTCCCAATCATCTTGTTTCTCAGGGTGGCAACTGCAACTTTTCTCAGACATCAAATCTCACACGTTCGTATTTCCCTCACCAACAAATATCGCAGACTAAAACATTTACATTTGTTTTTATTTTTTGTGTGTCAATTATGTTGCCATTATACCTTGTTCAACCAATTTTGTGTGTGTCAATTATGTTGCCATTATACCTTGTTCAACCAATTTTATGTGTGTCAATTATGTTGCCATTATACCTTGTTCAACCAATTTTGTGTGTGTCAATTATGTTGCCATTATACCTTGTTCAGCCAATTTTTTTCAGTCTCCCTCTATCTCTCTTAATCTGGGGATTCCAGAACAAGGACTGCCTTGTAATGCTATCAACATGTTTCCTCAATGTGTGAGCTATCTCCTGCCAGCGTCTTCTTCTCATCTCATTCCACTGGCACTTGTCTAGTTCTTGTTACGAGTTCAACATTGGTGATCTTGTCACACCAATTCAATCCTTCTACTCTATGCAAACACATATTATGAAATTCTTTAACTTTTTTGGTTGTTGTTTTTGTTGTTCTCCATGTTTCAGAGCCATACAATAGGAATGGCAGCATACATCTTTCAAATTAAAAAAAAATAAATCAAAATGTTCACATATGCAAGCAGGCTAATTACACCCTCATCGACTCTTGAAATCACCCACACACTTCAGTGATTCCCCCTGAGGTGAAACTTGTTGAGAACCACATTGAGAAGCATTGTACACTAAGCCTGTAGAAGTCACTTGAGCCCCAGACTTAATTCTTTTGCTTTGACCTGGTTGACTGCATGCAGGAGGATCTCACTATGGACCCAGTGATAGGCAGGGGGAGCTGAGAAGTGGCTGTGTGCAGGATGTGACAATTCCTTGGGACAGCCAGAACCAGAGCACAGTATTTTAGCTCTGCATAGTTGATAAGCCCTCTCGGATGGCGGGGAATGCATAGTATGCCACGCACTTCTTACTCCTAGCTTGGGACCAGATGTGACAAACCTTTAAATGCAAGCCAAGCTGGAGAAACTGGAGCTCATGGCATCAACTCAGCATATTTCAGAATGGCAGAAAAGCCACTGGAAAAGCCTAGATCTACAGTGTAGATAATACCAAGGAGTCTTCAACTTGGCTGCAAAAGAGCAAGAAGCTCAGCAGCCCTAGTTAAATAACAATCCCCTAAAGTTCTACTGTTTTACTCATGGAGAGCTGAAAATCCGACACACATACCATTTCATGGTTTACCTCTAACCATTGCCTCTCATCACACCATCTCAACAGAGTAACTTTTTAAGCACAATCAAATAAGATTTATTTACAAAGGATGAAACTTGACAACAGGTCTCGGACAATTCTCACCACATAATGAACAAAATACTTGGGCTCCTTTCTGTCCGCTAGATGGCGCTCATCATACACCTGCAGTTCAGCTGGAATAGAGAATATAAAAGGTAAAGGTAGTCCCATAGCAGGTACTGCTGTAGGGGAGTAAAGTGTTAGAGACTTACCATACTAGATCCAGCTTTTTTATGAGGTGGGGGTGACCAATTCCCTACCTCGCTGAATTTGCCATCCTTAACTCAAGAGCAGAGTCAGGTACCCATTTACAAATATTGCAGCTTCGCTGTAAACGGACACAACGCAACCAACATCCTTTTCAGGATAAACAAAGAAGAAAAGATGTCAGCTTGAATTTGTTCAAAGAAAGCAGTGGTCAACTTGAGGCTATTTCTATGACCGTAGAGCTTTTCCAGGAATGTTACTGGT
The DNA here is from genome assembly GCA_024509875.1 of Oreohelix idahoensis. NCBI lineage: Eukaryota > Metazoa > Mollusca > Gastropoda > Stylommatophora > Oreohelicidae > Oreohelix > Oreohelix idahoensis. The sequence goes on along the minus strand of JAMPIV010022315.1, from coordinate 136,035 downwards.
GACGGCCACATCTATCAGGTTTTGATCCTGGAGCTCAGTAACTTTGCCACAAGCGGCAAGCACTCTAGCAAAGAAAAAAATAATCCCTTTGGTCTCACAAATAAAGTTAGCGTCAAACTTCCGTCAACTTTACCTCTCTGTCACTTGTTTTCACCTCTCCAGGCATGGAACATAAAGAGAAAACAATTACATACTTGGAGACAAAAGAAATGAAAGGAATAAACAAAGACATGGAAAGATCTTGAACAGATGGCACAGGACAGGAAGGCTTGGAGGCAGTTTGCTGAAGGTCTGCTCTTGAAAGAGACCTGAAGAGTAATGATAAGGATGATGATTTTGGCAAGGCTAACAAGAAATTACTCTTGGTCACCTACACCTCCTCCTTATCATCATCATCACCACCACCATCATAATCATCATCACTACCATCATCATCATCACTATCATCATCACTACCATCATCATCACCACCATCATCACTACCACCACCATCATCATCACTATCATCATCACTACCACCATCATCATCACCACCATCACTATCATCATCACCACCATCATATCACCATCATCATCACTACCACCATCATCATCACTACCATCATCATCACTACCACCATCATCATCACTACCATCATCATCACCATCATCATCACCACCATCACTACCACCATCATCATCACTACCACCATCATCATCACTATCATCACCACCATCATCAGCTCCCCAAGGAGCACAAGCCATCAACAAACTTATGCCAAGTCTTCCTGTCCTGTGCCATCACCTCAAGGTCTTTTCATGTCTTCTTCACCACCTTCACAGTCTTCTCTCCTCCATGTGTTCTCTATCTCTCCCTCTCTTACCCTGGGGATTCCAAGTGAAGGACTGCCTTGTGAGGCTACTTACTCATATACTCCTGAGCAATTCGGTTGAGCTCTTCAGCGAACAGTTCCAAAACTTTCTTGACCAAATCTTGACCTATGATGCTGGCCACTTGTAACTGCAAGTTGAAAGACAACAAGCAAATGAGATTAAAATCAACACAAAAAATGAGTCAATGGATAAGAAATTTGAAAACAGACATTCTGAGATAAGATAACTGTTACGTTGGGATAAATTAGAGGATCATGCATGTATACGCGAATGATAGCAGGTGTTCATTCAGGACATTATGGTCAGTACGCATAACAAAGCCGGTAGGTGAACAGGTCCACGGGAAAACATGGTTGACATTTAATACATAAAGTCCCTTCACAATAGTATCCATCAACACATCAAAAGTACATAGCAATGGATAAGCGTAGTAGATTTTCCCTCGTCCGTCAATAAGTTTCAAACGTTAGACATCTTTACGTGGCATATAATATAATAATGATACAATCCTCTCATCTCCACTCAATTCTGGCCGTTGTACTAAAGGTTCGGTAATCCACGAAAACCGAAGTAATGCGGCAGAAGCAATCAGTGCAAACCAAATATTAGTTGCCTCATATCTCAAAGTTACTTGTAGTAAATTAGGGTATGAACTTCTAGATAAGTTTATGAACCATCTTGCACATAACGTGGCAGCCTCCGAAAATCAACAATGCCACAATATATATTTATAAATCACGCTCCATTATCCCGGAGCCTCGAAAAATTACATCTCTCTCGGACGCAAACACAAAGACGGAAGCCCAATTAATTTACACACTGAACCCCACGACATGTGACCGAAACGTCACTAGTTGACCGTCGCTCATCACGGGTGAACGCCTCGTGCAAACCGTAGTTTGCCTACAGGCGAACACAATTCCTCACATAGAAATGGAAATGTGCTAGCGTGTAGTAGCATGCCTTACTATTTTGACTGCACCCCAAATCTATCCTTTAGCACGCTGCCGTCGACATATGTCGACGAAGGCAACCTATGTTCTCCCAGCTGTTGTCAACATATGTCGACAGCGTTTATCATCGTTTTCTAGCACATGACTTGTGTACACGTGATTTTCAGCCCCGGATGTTAAGTTGTAATGTCATTTACAAGAGAGTTAGCTTCCATTTCCGATCTTACAAAAGTGATGGGTGTATCCGCGTTTATTTTTTGTAAATTTTTAAAATCGAAATGAATCAGCATCGAACATGCGGCCATTTTCGTTATAATTTTATTGGATTCTGACGCCATGAGGTAAGGATGAAATTTTTGTCTTTATAAGCGCTGATATCGGTTCTCAGAATATGTTTGATGGCTGAGATTGAAACGAAAGTAGAATGGCTTTCCTGGTATGTATTTTTTTAGGGGTTAGGATTAAGTGTGTCGGAAAGGTTTAGGGTTAAGATCGAATATCACGGCTGACGAGAGCGTTTATTCCTTTGCTACTGATGATGGGTGTAACGAAAAGATCGTCATTTGATTTGTATTGGTCTATTGGTCAAATGACTTTCATTGAGATGCAAGGGATATGGACTCTTCGTGTGTTGGTTATTTTTTTTTTTTTTTTTTTTTTTTATAATTTTAAAATTAAAAATTTTTATTTTTTTTATTTTTTAAGTGTTTTTCTCGTTTTTTTCATCTTTCCTTTCCTCTCTTCCTATCACATCTAACATGAACACAAACAAATTTTATATCATCAGATTCATCATTCATTTATTTATATAAATTCCAAAAATGATAGCAAATGACCAAGAAACACAAAAACTATAGAATTTACAAGTCACCCACTATAACAATGGGGGGTTGTGAAAAAGAATGCAGCGGCAGGAGCATAGTTTTGGGAAAAGAATGCAGCGTGCTAAAGGTTAACATATCACCCCCTTCGCGGTGTAAAAAAAACAAATTTATTTGTTTTTTTTCAATTCAAATATTTCCTATGCGGAAAATATCGGCCAAAATTGATCATCTCACAAATATTGAGCCATATTGAAAATAATCTAGTCGCAGTCAGTCTGCATAATGTAACTTATTATTAAATAACCTGCTAGACGAATTTGTCATCAGTCATAAACTGTCATATGTCCATAAGTAAAAGTCATATACAGTCGATATTCCAATGATGTAACAAAAGAATACATAAATGTATGATCATGTGAGTTTACAATAAACATATCAAAAAATAGTATGCATATATGAAAATGGTATGAGATATATAAAATAAATAAAAACAAAAAAATCCAAATCAAAAATTCAAAAATGCATGAATAATAATTTTTAAAAAATAATTTAGAAGGTTATATCTCCAAGTAACAATGCTGTCAAAAATCCTAACATTAAGCTTAAACGCAATTCACGCATGATATGAATCAAATAAGATATGAAACAATGCGATATGAAATTAATGTAACTAAAGTACATGAATATCTCACAAAAAGAGAAAGAAGAGAGGGAAAAAAAATAGTACAAGAACGCAAGGATAACTAATTAACACAATTATTACATTACTTAATTATTCTGCTCTAAGTACCTTTGTACGTTGTGGCAAGACAAGTAATGTCCAAAACAAATTTGCAATAATATATAAGAATACTCCAAACTATCCGTGTCAGGACTAGATTTTTAGCATAATATAGCAATCTTAATTAATGTGAATGTGCATTCCAGAATAATAAAATGATATTGTAGTTGCAAATTGTTTGTGTCTGTAAGTAGAATAACACTATTCAATGTACCGCTTGCTAAAGTGAATAATGATTATCTCCAAGTCGTATAAATCACAAATGTTAATATGGATGGTTTGAAAATCCTCTTAGTGTTCATGTATTCATCGTCCTTTGTCATAATGACTAGTAGTGGATAAACACCATGGCTTCACACATGTATAATATAAAGTCAATTAACTAAATCAATATGAATCTTCAAGTTCGAGCTGTGGGCATCTCGATAAAGCATCTGCGACCACATTTGCAGAACCTGGTATTGCCTCGATTTCATACTGAAAAGGTTGAAGCAGGATGGCGAAACGGGCTAGCTTTGGGTTCTTGTGATTCGCCTTCTTCAATGAGGAAAGGGATTTCTGGTCTGATTGTATGATGAAAGGGGCGCCCAACAAATACCGCTCCAGCTTGACTACCGCCCAGATAACAGCCAGCAACTCTCTTTCTATCACTGGGTACTTTCTTTCTGCATCATTGAGCTTTCTGGATATGTAGAGGGTTGGATGTAATCTTCCCTCGAACTCTTGCATCAGTGATGCGCCGATACCTTTTGAACTAGCATCTGTGCGGAGATAATAAGTCAGATTTGTATCTGGTAACCTCAAAATTGGTGGCACAGAAAAAAATATTTTGAACATAATTTAACGCAGCCTGGCACTCTGGTGTCCAGTGCACGTGGTTCGGTAAGCCTTTTTTTAAGCAAGGCAGAGAGGTCTGCAGTGATTGAAGACAAGTTTGGTATAAATTTACTATAATACTGAATCAAGCCGAGAAGACTACGAACTTGCTTCTTAGTAGTGGGCACAGATAATTTTAGGATTTTGGAAACATTCTGTGGCACGGTCTGAAGAAAACCGTGACCCACCTTATGTCCCAAGAATGAAATTTCCTCAAAGGCAATAAAGATCTTTGAGGGCTTGGCTGTTAGGTGATGGAGACGTAAAGTATCCAGAAGAGAATGTAAACCTAAGAAGTGCTCCTCCCAAGTGGAACTGAATAGACAGATGTCGTCTATATATGTGATTATATCGGACCGATGAGAGAGAATTTTTCTCATCATACGGACAAACGTTGCCGGGGCGTTCATAAGTCCGAAAGGCATTACGTTCCACTGATAAAGACCCTGTTGTGTAGCAAAGGCAGTGAGTGGTTTAGCTCTGTCAGTCAAGGGAACTTGCCAGTATCCCTTGGTAAGGTCAATTTTAGTAAAGAAAAGAGACTTGGCGAGACGAGACAAAAGATTTTCAAGTAGGGGTAAGGGTTCAGCATCGAAGACTGTGATGTTATTCAGCTTCCGGTAATCTACACACAATCTGATATTTTTGTCTTTCTTACGAACGATGACCATAGGTGATGAGTAAGGGGCATTGGAAGGTTCTATAATTCCTAAATTAAGCATTTGTTTTAATTCTTCTTCCACCTGGTGCTGGTAGTGAATAGGGATAGGATAGGGGCGTAGACGAATTGGTCGATCATCTGTAAGGGTGATGTCATGCGAAATGACTGATGTACGCCCTGGGATGTCTGTGAGGACGTCTGGAAAGGATTCTAGAAGATTAGATACTTGGGAATGTTGTTCAGAAGACAAAGCTGGACAAATAGCAATATCCTTCCATGTCTCAGTCGATTGGAGAGGAACGACAGGTAAGTTCATGGGAACATCAGGAAAAGCCGATTCTTCCTCCTGAATTACTGATAACGCAGAGTAGTGAGTACCAGGTCTAGGGTGGTCATCAACTGCTTGAAAGATGGCTTGAAGATGTTCCGGTCTAGTGTGGAATTCTTTAAGCATGTTTATGTGAAAGGTCTTCCTTTTCCCTTTTATCTCTAAAATGTAGTCAACATCAGAAATGCGTGACAACACTTTATATGGACCATTCCAAGCAATTAAAAGTCTATTTTCTTTCCTTGGAAGCAATACAAAAGCTTCATCGCCAGGCAATAGTTGACGTAATCGTCTGTTGCGATTTTGGAACTGGCGTGATCTTGCTTTAGCAGCCTCGGAAGAAGCTGTAGCCAGTTGGCATGCATCTATAATGTTACGCCGGAGGTTAACGACGTATTCATACGATGACTGGATGTCCTCAGTCATCTCTGAGTCTATGAGCAGGTCCTTAATAAGTGACATGGGACCTCGAGGTTGAGCTCCAAACACAAGCTCAAAAGGCGAGAAACCGGTCTGTTCATTCGCTACCTCACGGTATGCGAACAGCACGGCGGGTAAAACCCTGTCCCAATCTTGAGGATATTTCACTGTAACTTTGCCCAATAACTGCTTTAACGTCCGGTTAAGACGTTCCACCATGCCATTGCTCATCGCATGGTAAACACTACTGAGAGACCTGTCGATATTGAGGCGTTTCATAACAGCAGTCATAGTGTCAGATACAAATTGGGTACCTCGATCTGAAAGAAGTTTTCGAGGAAAACCAAGTCTAGAAAAAATCAAGAAAAGGGCATCAGCAACGTCATTAGTGGTGATGTTCTTAAGAGGGATGGCCTCGGGCCATCGAGTGCACATGTCGATACATGTGAGCACATACCTGTGTCCTCTAGCGGACATAACAGGTAAAGGACCGATAATATCTACGGCCATTTTCTCAAAGGGGCGTACAGGTATATCACACGCCTGAATCGGGGCCGTATGATAGGCTCCTCTTGATTTTACCTCTTGACAAATAACGCAAGAGCGACAATATATGGAGGTGTCTCTGGAAATTCCCGGCCAAAAGAAAGAGGACAAAACTCTGGATCGCGTCCTAGAGTAGCCCATATGGCCAGCACAGTGCGAATCGTGTGCATGTTGTAGAATGTACAGACGAAGTTTTTGGGGAACCATCACCTGATGTCTGATTAAAGATGAATCTTTAAAATTCCTAACCAATACATCATTTTTAAGTGTGTACCACTGTTTTGGTGACAAACTATCATCAACGTAATCATTATCTTTGACTAATCTAAAGAATTTCTTCAAAGAGTTGTCTTCTCTTTGAAGTTTGATAAAGGATTGTTTGTCTATCTCAGAGTGAACGTGAAAATCGTCCTGAGTTCCAGGACCGGTATCATCATTTTCCTTTTGTGCCTTGGCCTGGGCACGCGTAGTAACTGCAGCAGCAGTTGATAAATTTTGACGTTCCCATTGAACAATTTCTTCGGGTGAGCAATCATTGCTGCCGTGTATCCGGCCAAGTGTGACATCCGCTATTGGATTCCTTAACAAACACACTTTAACCTTGCCTGTAAAAAATGGTGAGTGAATATCCACCACGGCTGTGGGATAAAAATTCCACTGTACCGCCGAAAGTTACACATTTAACAAAGTCACCCGTTGCATGAGACGGATGTACTAATGACTGTCTCACTCCGACAGTCGTGCAACCAGAATCACGGAGTACTGTAACTTGAGTGCCATTTAATAAACCTTTATGAAGCTGTAGTACTCCTGTGCCATCATGTGCTGATGAAGCAGTAACTGCTGGGAGCGGATGACCACATTTTAACAAGGAAGTCACATTAGACTGGAATAGAGTTTGGCAATCTGGACACTGTGAAGCAGTATCAAAGTCAAACGAACAACATGAAGCTGAATGATTAACAACATTGTTGTCTTGCGCGTTCTCAGGTGTAGCAGCAGTATTTGCTGAGTTCGCATGGTAGTTCGAATTTGCATTATTTCTAGAGCGTGATCTATGTCTCTGATTGTAAAAAGAGTTATTTTGACTCCCGTCATTATTTCTTTGGTTCCTATTGTTGTTTCCTTGATTTCTGTAGTCTTGTGACCTATTACGATGTGAATAATTTTGGTTATTGGGTCCCCAGTTATTCCAATTCTTATTATAGTTACCAAAATTATCATTCCTTCTTTCTCCTGAGTTTTGTTGGAAATTACCTCTGTTTTGGGGTGAATAGTTTCTATATGGTTGTCTACCTCTATATGGTTGTGAGTTATTGAATTTGTTTGGTTTGAAATTCCCATCACAACTGTAGGATCTTTGTCTATAATTTTTGTAGTTCCAAGTTGTAGCTGCGGCAACAGGTAAAGCTTCCTTAATATTGTTGTTACTGACACAAACTCCCGGATGTGCATTACAATATTGCCTACATAATTCCTCCATTGAACTCAAACTTGACGGCTTTCTTTCCTGTAGATATTCTCGCAGTGGTCTGCTCACGGAAGACAAGACTTTGTCTCGCAATAACAAGTCCTTAAGGCCCTCATAATTCTCTTCAATGCCGGAAAGTTGTATCCATCTATTAAATGTTAGCCGAGTTGCAGCCACAAACTGTGTAAAATCTTTACCCGTTTCAGGAATCATATGTTTGAACTTCATACGATAACCTTCAGCGTCTAACTGATGAAGTTTTAATAATAACGTTTTAGCAGCATCATAATTGCGTCTATTCGGCCCGTCCAATTGGCACAGAGCAGTTAAGGATTCACCAGTCATGAAATCCATCAATCTTGTACACCAATGTGATCTATCAAGCTTATTTTCTTCACAAACATTTTCATAGCGTTGTAGGAAGGACGAAATATCGTCTATTTCTGGCTTAAAGTCAGGCAAACGAAATTTAACAAAACCGCTATCGTGGTTGCTAGAGGAACCTCTACGTTCAGAGTCGTCATTTTGTCTACTCTGATGTTGGACTTTTTGTTCTTCAATACGTAAAGTCGCCATTTTTTCTTCATGTGCAAGTTTTCTCTCTTCTAATTCTTTTTCATGAGCAAGTTTCGTTGCTTCTGCAGCTTGTTGAATCTTTTTCTCCTCAAATTGTCTTTCCAACTTTTTTTCTTCTAATTCTTTTTCATGAGCAGGTTTCGTTGCTTCTGCAATCCTTTTGTTCTCTTCTGCAAGTAGCTCTGCTTTTCTGAGCTCTCGCTCTTCATACCGTGCATCTCTTTGTCTCTTATTCTCTAGGGCTTCTTGATTTTCTTTGGCATTGAATTCCGCTTTGGCAAAGTCCATTAATTCCTTCGCCTTATAACCATATTCTTGGCCCATAGTAATAAATTCCTGATACTCCATTATCTACTTCTTCAGTATCTTACTATCAATATTATAAATTATGTAATAAATGTATCTCGATTAGTCCGTCTCTACCAATTCACTAGCTTTGTGCTTTGCAATATTATCAATGCAAATAGATTCTTAATATTACTAATTATAGCACGTTTCACTAGCTTTGCCCAACTTCAAATGTAATTATCTGATTAACCGTCGAACGTATTAATGCCATTTTTTGCATACGATGTTATATTGGGTTAGACCCAACAAATATATACTTTATATCTGTGCATCTTGTCCAGTTCCCACAAACGGATGAAATCCTTTGATCTTTGTCGGCATACTAATTATTGTGTATCGAAAAAAGAAATTTTACCACTTCAGTCACAGATTCTGTGAATTGAATAGGCATAGGCGTGTCTACTATTACAATAATGTGGCCATCACGTTTGCATATGAATACCTGTTGAAGATGATTTCTTAAATGATCTGCATGGGAGATACTCATGACATTGTTTGTCATTGACATTTAATGCGCTACCAAACTGGACCTTCATTGATCTGATTATTTCAATAGGTATCACCACTTTGCGGTTTGTTCATAAATTGGCATCATAATGGAAAATTTTCTCCTCTAAATGCTTGTAAATAACGGTAAGGTCATCTTTAAAGAAATTAAACTTCATCCGAATCATAATCAGATGTCTCTGAGAAATTGATAATCAATCTCGGCTGAATGAAGGACAAACCATCATTCGTCCAATATTCCTCTTCCTCTTGTAAGACATGGTTCTCACATTTCTTCCAATAATCCCTGGCTATGTTCGAGATGGCGGCTTTTGTAAGTATTTCAACATCGTTTAATTTGAACGTCCTATTTTCTGTTGCTACCTGTTCCTTAATTTTAGCCCAGACTAATTCTATTGGGTTTAAGTGAGAATGGTAAGGAGGCAATCTTAAACATCTGTGACCATGTTCATGGATTGCCTTGTCTATGTGAAAGATCTTTGAATGCTGTGTATTTTTTACAATTTCAAGTAATTCAGGCTTCAGGGACATTTCGTTGAATGGAATGTTGTTTTTGGTCAGCCAAATCTTTATTACATCTTTAGTACTTGATGAATTAGGAACTTTATCTTTTTGTGCCACAACGTTGTGATATGAAGCATTGTCCATTATCAAACACGACGGTCTATCCAATGAAGGAAGTACATGATTCACAATCCAATCTTGAAATATCTTGCCATTCATCTCTGTATGATAATCCCTATTATCTGTGGATTTTGAAACAAATATGAGTTCAGTATTATTTAGAAGCCCATGATGGCTGCTTCCTGCATGTGCAATTATTAGGCGCTGTCCTTTGCTGCTTGGTACTAGTCTCTTAGTTGTTCCATCAGATGATTGCCATTCTCGTTCATTACTGTGGTGCGCATTGATCCAAGTTTCATCTAAATACACAAAATCATAACAATCTCTTCTCATTTCTCTGACCTCGCGTAAATATTTGCTTCTCATTGCAACTATATGAGGCTTCTCACAAATAAGGTTTCTACCACCAACATATTTTCTAAAAGTGAATCCCAAACTCCTAATAGTCCTCCACAGCGTAGATTTGGAAAAATATCAATGTCATTATTCTTTCTTAACCAAATTTTCAATTTCCTTAAAGTCACTGCCTCATTATTGTGAAACATATTGCAAATTTCTCTGCGGATCAATTCTCTGTCAAAATTATCCACCACTCTTGGCCTAATTTTCGTGTGTAAAACACTGGAATTAGACATTTCAAATGTCGCTATCCAGCGGTGCAATGATCGTTTGCTTATCCCCAAGGCATGAAAAGTCCTCTTACGTGGGTTTGAAATAGAATGATATAGTTATCCTCGAGTAGCTTCATTGCAGAAATACTTAAAAATCCTATTTGTGATTTGCTGTAATGTCATAAAATGTACTCGCAGACTCATTTTTCCTTCTTAACCACACAATAATTTTTGTAGACACACCTCTGATTGACAATTTGTGCGTTGCACCGGATATAAACTGTTTTATGTTCAAGAAGTGCGATTTCACGCAATTTCACTCAAAAATCATGCCAAATACTTGATAAACCAAAAATGTGCAAATGAGGTCGTATAATTTACTGTAGACATTTCCATATGTGTGCGTGTGATGTGTGATGGCAAGTAGGATTTTATATTATATCGCAAAGAGATGAAAATTGAAACCAATGGCCGCATTTTAATGAAAAATTTAATTCATAGGGTCTATACCATTTCAAATTCACACACAAAATTTCACTTATATGCGTTATATATTCGCTGAGATATAGCATTTTGAAGTTGGGCAAAGCTAGTGAAACGTGCTATAATAACAAAATAGTATAGTATGAAAGACCAACAGTAGTAAAGATACGAGGGAAAAGAGAAAGAGAGCAGAGAAAAAAAAATTATTATAATGTACAAGAACAGAATTGATGGAACTAAACAAAAAGACAAGTACAAGTGACCAAGGCAATGTAATAACAGCAGCAAGTAAACGAAAAAGAATGTAAATGGGAAACTAAGGAAAAACAACAATTAGAACCGACTTACTGCTTAAAAAAAATACAGGACAGGACCTGTAACAATGTACATATAAATGTAAACAAGTGATAGAAGGTTAGACTAGCATCACGAACAGAATGGTTGTCAACTAAGGAGAAGAAAAACAAAACCAGCACACAACAAGAACTGACAATTAGTAGGACGAAGCAGCACAGCTAAACAATTTAGGTCACACTAAACTGGCAGTGAACCACGTCGGTGAGTAAACTCAGGCCGGAAATTTCACTGCTTGAGAAATGTAAGCAAAACCTATAGAAATATCTGCTCAGCGGTCATTTTTCCAATGACATGTGTCGCTAACAACAGATTTGTACAAAGATATAGAAACGAAGAAAACGAATAACATAGATATCAAAAAGGCTTACGCCAGGGCAAAGATACAAGAGTGTATTAACAGGCACTTATCTTATCGTAATCCGATCAGATGCAAGTCCAGAAAAATGCGTCAACATTGGAACAACACTGTCCCTCAATACAAGTGAAGCACGGATAAAATGTAAACAGTACACGGTCTCTGTCAGATGGGCATCATGAACTGTGTAGATCTTGAAACGTTGTGTTGACTTGGTACAAAGTAACTTGATATCGCCGTGGCATAGACTTGAAACTTGAAAGAATCTTATAAACGTTGTGATGTAGACTGGAACACGTAATAAACTTGCAGACTGGTTGGGTTGAAATTGTAATCTTGAACGTTACAGCGAACAATAGGACATTGAAACTGGAACATTGGATATGCGCAGTGGCAAAGTTCGTTATCCAACTGGACCCGCTGGCAATGACTGAGTTCACGAGGTGGTGTGTTTACAATACCACACTAAACAGAGGTGACGATCGAATATACAGATTAAATGGCAGCTGTAGATTTGCAAAGTACGAAGGTATACTTGTTTATATGAATTTGAAAACCATGCCCTGATGAAAGTATCGATCCAAAACCACACTGGCTCACCAAATTATATGGTGTTACGTTGGGATAAATTAGAGGATCATGCATGTATACGCGAATGATAGCAGGTGTTCATTCAGGACATTATGGTCAGTACGCATAACAAAGCCGGTAGGTGAACAGGTCCACGGGAAAACATGGGTGACATTTAATACATAAAGTCCCTTCACAATAGTATCCATCAACACATCAAAAGTACATAGCAATGGATAAGCGTAGTAGATTATCCCTCGTCCGTCAATAAGTTTCAAACGTTAGACATCTTTACGTGGCATATAATATAATAATGATACAATCCTCTCATCTCCACTCAATTCTGGCCGTTGTACTAAAGGTTCGGTAATCCACGAAAACCAAAGTAATGCGGCAGAAGCAATCAGTGCAAACCAAATATTAGTTGCCTCATATCTCAAAGTTACTTGTAGTAAATTAGGGTATGAACTTCTAGATAAGTTTATGAACCATCTTGCACATAACGTGGCAGCCTCCGAGAATCAACAATGCCACAATATATATTTATAAATCACGCTCCATTATCCCGGAGCCTCGAAAAATTACATCTCTCTCGGACGCAAACACAAAGATGGAAGCCCAATTAATTTACACACTGAACCCCACGACATGTGACCGAAACGTCACTAGTTGACCGTCGCTCATCACGGGTGAACGCCTCGTGCAAACCGTAGTTTGCCTACAGGCAAACACAATTCCTCACATAGAAATGGAAATGTGCTAGCGTGTAGTAGCATGCCTTACTATTTTGACTGCACCCCAAATCTATCCTTAACAATAACATTAAGTAAGAAAGACATTCTAAGATAGTACAATGTGAGATGAGACAATTAGGACATCAGATACTGAAGTCACACTCATACATGTTCAGAGATCAGACAATCTGAGTTGACATATCATCATCATCAGCTGCCATCTCATCGAAGGTCAGCTGCAATGAATCTTCAACATTTTCTGTCTCTTGTCTTGGTGGTGCACTCTGACAGACTTTTTTCCAGCCCATCTCTTGTCTTGGTGGTGCAATCTGACAGAATTTTTTCCTGCCCATCTCTTGTCTTGGTGGTGCACTCTGACAGACTCTTTCCTGTCCATCTCTTGATGTTATCTTCCTACTTACAGCACTGTCTTCCTCTTGTCTTGGTGGTGCACTCTGATACTCTTTCCTGTCCATCTCTTGATGTTATCTTCCCACTTACAGAGCTGTCTTCCTCTTGCACATTTGCCTTCAATTCTTCCTTCCATTAAGCAAGGTATTACGTCTTTTGACTGGGCCAAAATATTTTAGCATCTAATTTTGATCTCCTTCATTATCTTTTCATACATAGGTTTTCTAGGGCCTTTATTAGTTTTCTTCTTTTTCCACAAAACGTGCCCATTCTTCTTTGTATCCACATATCAAGGGCCTCAATTCTTTCTTCCAATGGCTTGTTCATAGTCCATGTTATATGTCAGATAAAATAATTTGAAGTGAGACATTCTAAGATCAGACAATCTGAGGTCATATATACTGAGATTAGACACATAATCTGAGATAGACATTCTGAAGAAATCGAGTTCTGTGTTCAAAAGAATTGCTAGCTCCCTGGCCTTGTGAATGACCTAGTTGTTTGAAGAAATGCCTTGACTGATTCGGCACATCACCATCACCTATCCCACAACAGCCCCTTTCATTGTATCAGTTATTTCCCTTACTTTTTAATGAAATTATTTCCACTTTATTTTATATATATATATATATATATATATATATATATATATATATATATATATATATATATATATATATATATATATATATATATATATATATATATATATATTAATATAAAGTAGGTTGTACCTGGTCAAAACATGAAGGATTAAAATATATCTGAAAAGATGTTGCAGGCAAACTTTCAGCTCTCGATGATGAGTGTGGAACAAACAGATTTTGAGAATCAAAGATTTAAAACACTACAAATATATAAACCTCATATCAAGTTAAACAAAAGTGAGTATACAATAATACTGAGAAAAAAACTTAGTGTCTAATAAACTCCATATTTAAGAAAAGTAAAACTCACATTCTGTTCCATCATCTGGAATATAATGACTGGCAGCTGAGTATTGAAGAATCCATCACCATCCTGATCAGGGGGCTCATCTTTAACCCAGTCCTGTAGAATATGTGTCTCCATTAAAACTAGGATGTAGGGCATTAGCATAATGCTAGAGCTAGTTTTAAGATCAATATTTAACTGTTTGAAAAGACAAAAATATTGCCACTAAACTTAACAAGTTCATTTTATAATGTTCTTAGATCATCATTTATCATCATTGTAACTGCAAGTTGAGATAAAATCATCACAAAAAATGAGTCAATGGATAAGAAAGAAAACAAGACATTCTGAGATAAGATAATATGACCCTGTAAGAAGTCTCCAGTACTCTTTTCCATGTACTGTTTTTATCGTCCTCCACTTCAGGGGATTCCAGAAGGATTGCCTGGTAATGCTGTTAAGAGGTTTCCTCAGTGCATGTCCTACCCAACAACATGATCATCTTCTCACATCTGCTTCCACAATACTCATTCAACAGGCACTTTACAAACACCTCATCCACCGACTATCTACCTCCATAGAAGCAGCCTTTACATGTACACATCTTATCCATCTGTCAACCTTTCTTTTCCCCTCCCACAGTTATTTTTCTATGTGAAATTTTTTTTTTTTTTGGGGTTGAAATCATTGCTGTTTTTGTTTTGTTTTTTAAATTATTACATGATGTTATGTATGTGAGAAAGTAGTGCTCCTACTACTAAGTTTGTGAGAGTGTATACCACTGTACTTTTGAAATAAGTTTCATTTGTCTAAAATATGAAGATGTACGAGGGAAGGTCAAAAAGTAATGCCTCGTAATTTTTAATTTCATTCAATAGGCAAGAAAATAGATAAAATTCACATTGAAATGTAGCCCCAAGTCTGAACTTCAAAAATTTATTTCTCAATGTAGTCTCCGTTATTTTTTTGTCCATCTTCTCACAAGGGCATGTATCCCTGCACGGTAAAAATTGGTGTCCTTTTTCCTAAACCACTGGCGTACGGCGCGTTTAAGGGTCTCGGTGTCCTCAAAGTGATGTCCGCAAAGATCTTCTTTCAGTGGTCCAAACAGATGGAAGTCAGAAGGTGCAAGATCGGGACTGTTAGGGGGATGTGGTAATAATGTCCAGCCAAATTCTGCAATCGCATCAATGGTGCGTTTAGCGGTGTGTGGCGTGGCATTGTCGAGCAACAGTAGTGCAGTTCTCTGATCTTTTAATGGGTAAATTCGCCAAAGACAACCTCTAAGCTTCTTCAAAGTTTCAATGTAACGATCTGCATTCACAGTGTTTCCCTGTTCCAAGAAGTCGAGAAGAATCACACCCTTCTCATCCCAAAACACGGAGGCCATAACTTTCCCTACAGATGGTGAACTTTTGAACTTCTTTCTTGTCAGCGATGTTGTGCGATGCCATTCCATTGACTGCCTCTTGGATTCTGGTTCAAAAAAATTAACCCAAGTCTCATCACCTGTCACAATATTCGATAAAAACTCTTCTCCTTCAGTTTCGTAACAGTGCAGGAGGTTGATGGCTATGGTTTTCCTTGTTTCTTTATGTCTGTCTGTCAACATTCTGGGTACCCACCGTGCACAAACTTTTGAATAACCCAGGTCTTTAATGATGTTCTGGACACTGCCTTTACTAATGGACAACATGGAAGAAAGTTCATCCAGTGTTACCCGACGGTCACCACGAATGATGCCATCAACTCGATGAATGTTGTGTGGAGTCACTGCGGTAGACAGACGGCCAGTCCGCTTTGCGTCAGCCATTGAGGATTGACCTACTTCAGCTTCGTCACAACGATGTACCCAACGTCGGACAGTGCTAACATCCACTGTTGAATCTCCATAAACATTCTTCAAACGTTTGTGGATGCGAACTGGGGTCTCGCCTTCAGCATTGAGCAGTCCTATGACATAACGTTGTTTTAACCGAACGTCTTTGGCAGCCATTTTTAAACTGTTACAGTGGTGCCACCTGTTACTGAAACAGGTTGGTAATGCTATACAGTGCAGAAGAGTGTTTGAGGAATCCTGCTAAATTTACAAATTGCACACCTATGCAGTATTTACATACATAAAAAATAGGAGGCATTACTTTTTGACCTTCCCTCGTATATGAGAATGAGCAGACTTAGTTTTTTTTTTTTTTAAACTGCTGGGAGATTCCCCCTTCCTTTCTGCTACAGAAGTGTGAAAAAAGGATTTAAAAAATTTTTTTTAATTTTATTTCCATACCATATGAGCAAGAATGAGTTTTATATATTTTCCACATTGATGATTGATGATACATGTAAAAATGCTGATAATTATTGTTGACTGCCTATTTCTTTACCCTGAGGAAATAAAGATTTAACTTGTTCATTCATTTCACATTGGTGATCTTGTCCTGCTATTTCAATCCTTCTGTGTTATCTTCTTTGATCCTTAGCTGTCAACTGTCAAAGCAGTCAGTGGCCATCACTGTTCTATGCATGCACCCAAATACGAAAGTCTGTAATGTCTTGGCTGTTATTATTGAGATATAACCTTATCTCGTTTCAAGTAAACAGAACATGTGACCATGACTCTGTTAAACAAATGATCTACTGTGCACACATCCACATCATATAGGAGTTAAGTATAAGTAGGTCACCTTCATATCTGTGCGTAAAGTGTTTCTGCTCCATTCTGCGATATTCTGCTTCATGTTTCGTAAATACCTGAAAAGAGAAAATACACCAAATGTTTTTTACCATGAATTGTGTGAACATGAATAAGCTTTCACTCGTAATAACTTCTTCTTTGATCCTTAGACGCTGACTGTCAAAGCAGTCAGTGGCGTCTTGTAAGCAACAATCTGCTCCCACTTTGCTTGGTCGGCGGCCATCCTTCGTACAGTGCCCCAGCTCTAGTTCATTCTTTGCATCTCAGCCCCTACAGTTCTCCGCTAAGTTGTTTTTGGTAGGCCTCTCTTTCGCTTTACTTCAGGGGTCCATAGCATAGCTGTTCTTGTGATGGCATCAGGGTTTCTTCTGAGGACGTGGCCAACCCAACTCCAGCGTCTGCCAGCTATGATGGTGTGCATGTCCTCTTGGTTGCTCCGAGTAAGCAGTTCTTGGTTGCTGATAGTATTTGGCCAAAAGATTCCGAGAATTTTTCTTAGGTAGACTGTGTGAGATGAGGACAAATTCGGCATTTCCTTCCTGTTACTCTCCAGCATTTTGCACCACAGCTCTCATATAATCTTAATTTGGTGCTTGTGCTGTACTGAGAGGACTTCCAGATGGTGTTTAGAACTAGCAAAGGTTGTTCTCATTTTATTCATTCTGTTGTTGTCTTTGCTTGTTCCACCATCTGGTGTTACTATGCATCCTAGGCATGTAAATGTGTCTGTCTGTTCCAGCTTCTGGTTCCTTATTGTTATGGGCTCAGGATAGCCCACATTGAGTTTCATCACCTCTGTCTTCTTTAGATTGGTCTTTAGACCCACCTGCTGACTATACTTATTCAGTCTGTCTTTTCTTGGATGTGTTGATGTGAATGTGTGAGTAGTGCAATATCATCAGCATTTTTCAGATCTTTCAGTGTCGAAACGTTGTTCATCTTATTCCTCTTGGACTGTCCTCTATTGTCTGGCGCATCACCCAGTCTATGACTAAAAAAGAAAGTAGTTGATAAAGTGCATCTCTCTCATACTTCTATCTTCACCTCAAGAAGTGTTGTCGCTCTCAATATTTACCACAGGCTGTTTTTGTGTATGCTGTCAAAAGCGTTTTCAAAATCACCAAAATCAAAATCATAATAAGAATCATGAAAATATAGCCTCATAGCTCAAGGCAGTGGAGTTCACAAGGAAAAAGGAAGGTAGGGCAAAGCAAGGAACACATGGGAAAGGCTTCGTGGAATGAGGTAAAGAAGACAGCATAAGGTTATCATCATGGTCATTTTCCCTTATGCTCCTGATGGAGCATGGAACCACCACTGCAGCTGGTCCCCTTGGCAGGAAGCAAATATAATCAAATATATATGTATAAGATTAAAACACTGAATGTGGCCACAACAGATTGTTACCACCACGTTGATGCTGAACATGACCAAGAGATGACGCTCTCTTATTAATTTTGAAGATGTCAATCAGGTACAAGCAGATACTACCATAGAGGAGTTATTACTGTTGTTGATCAGAATCGATATCACTGCACTCCAGGCAAACCCATAGGTGCTCAGTTTCCCTCAGCAAATGTCGAAGGGTATGAATGCTAACTGTTCCTGTAGCTTGCTGGTTGTATACATGATGGGTGCATCCTCTCATACGTCCATCCTTGCTAGTCCATAAGGGAGTAACACGTTTAGAGACTTGTTCTGGGTCTCAGCTTTATGAGGTGGAGTAGCCAAAGCCCTTCCTCACTGACATTTCCTTCCCTAACAAATGAGCAGAGTCAGATACCCATTTTTACAAGTGGGTAAGCTGGAACTTGACACAACCTGGTTTTGAACCCAAGTACTTCTGCCTGAAGAAGCAAACACTCAAACCACTCAGCCACATAGAGGCTCTTCTAAGATGTAAAGTGTAATGAAGTTGATCTTGCAAAGACATGCCAAGTGAGATTTCTGAGATTTATAACACAATAAACACTGCACTGCCAACTGGTTGACTTTTGACATGAACAAAATATGCTCCAAAACACATGTTCATAGAATAAACAAAGGATGTCAACTTACTGATTTCTCAGGTGTATGACATAGTTGTTATCTAGCACAGGTCCCAGTTCTTTGACATCAATATTCAGCTCTGGATGTCTCATCAAATCTGGAGAGCTATAAAAAAACATTAAAAAATCGCTGTAATAACTGTCAAATTTCTATTGAGGTCCCACTCACTCACCCCCACAGACCTTTATTTCTGCCCTTCTAGCCTCTTGTGCTTTATGAATTGATCTGATCTCAGCAGCTGACACCTTTGTATCAAAGGTTGGTTGCAAGATCTTCTGTCTCCTATCTTGATGGTACACTACTCTTATACTGTGTACGTTTCTGAGTATGTTTTATAGAATGCACTCTTTTTCTATCCCATTTCCCATTTTACATTTTGTTCCTTCCTCTTCTTTTCCTTTTACAATTTCTTTTCCTTGATCACTGGTTGCCTCTAAGAATCAAAAGCCACAATTTCTTTTCCTTGATCACTGGTTGCCTCTGAGAATCAAAAGCCACAATTTCTTTTCCTTGATCAGTGGTTGCCTCTAAGAATCAAAAGCCACAATTTCTTTTTCTTGATCACTGGTTGCCTCTAAGAATCAAAAGCCACAATTTAATGACATTTCTATGGAAGCTGAAGCACTTCTCAAACATCTTCACATCTCTATTGAATCAAAACAACAAATAGTCAATGCCAGTGATCGGCAACTAGGGGTAATTTACCTCCAGGGGTAATTTCAAGTTTCCTGGGGGTAAAGACCAATAAAAACATGTGTCAATTTATCCATTAGATTAGATAGGATTAAAATCAGATAATACAGAGATATTTTTGCTCTTAAACATGGTAGTGTTTTGCCTTCATTTTTATTATTATTATCATTATAAATATATATAAAATATCACCACCGTTATAATCTGATTTCTGTTATATAGTTACTGATTTTCTGGTGCATTTTACAAAACGAACACAAACATCACCATGTTATGAAGGCTGTGATAATTTTATGGGATATAACTTACATTTTAAATGATTGTCACTTGCAGTATTTCTAATACATATAAAGAACAGCCAAGACTTTATTAGTTTGTTTTATATCGCACTATTTCAAATGTTAAACTAATTAGTATAAGTCATTTGTCTGTTTAAAACTGTATCGCGTTTAATATATTAATATATTTATTTTGTAAGGTTTTTGGAGTATTTGTAAGGTTTTTACTGGTCCGGCGCACAGTTTTTTGTCTCAGAAGGTTGACAGGTATGCAAGCTTTTGACATGGGGTATTGGTTCAACCTCATTGCTGACCACAAGTCTATGCCACTGTCATTCCAAAACTCCTATTCCAGTTCCAAACACTGGCCTAAAGCACAATACTGGAGCAGATAATCACGTCCTGTGAACCTTCTGCCTGAGAAAGGTGACCACCAATACAAGGACTGACTGGGAAGACCGAATGATAAAGAAATACATCAAATCTGTGTAACAGATTGCCTTGTGTAGCTCCTGTGGGGGCTTCTGAGGAGACAACGAATTATAGGCCTACTGCCTCCTCATATATGTCGTACGAGTTGACTAATATGAGGTTGTTCAAGAGGCTGACCAATCTCATCATGTAAAAGAAACTATTACAGAACCCAACACTGCAAGAACACATGAATGCATGTTTCCTGTAACAGGGACCAGTTGCAATGGTACATTGTTAGATTCTACACCTGCCTTCTGTCAGCCAGCCCAGTTATCTTCATCACCCTTCAGCTCCCCAAGGAGCATAGGCCATCAACAAACGTATGCCCAGTCTTCCTGTCCTGTGCCATCAGGTCAAGGTCTTTCCATGTCTCCATCATCATCTTCATGCTGGTCTCCAGCTCTCCTCTCCCATGTAGACTCCAGCCTTCCTCCACCTCTCCTGCCCTGGGGAACTCCAGAATGACCGTCGGGCAAAGCTATTAGCCAGTTTCCACGACGTGTGTCCCATCCACCTGCAGCATCCTCTTCTCATCTCCTGTTACACTGGTACTCATCATGGCCCTTGTCATCAGTTCTACTTCACTGATCCTGTCACACCGTCTCAATCTTTCTATTCTACGCATACACCCTTTCATGAAAGTCAAATAAGGAAGCATCACATGTCTAGAAATAGAAAAGCAATCTTGCAGACAAGAAACAAAACAGAATAAGGTCAAACCAAAATGAGAACAAGCATTTGTCTTCATTTTTATCGAAAATACTTGTGGAGAATAAAGAACTGGTAAATTTGTAGAGTCTACTCCTGTCTTGTGCCACCCAGCCCAGTTAAGTTCCTGTTAAAGCACTCTCACACTTAACATCCAATACATAACTGAATAGATAGGACACAGAATAGTGTCAAACATACTCCAATGCAGTATAGAAAACAGAACAGTGTCAAACATACTCCAATGCAGTATAGAAAACAGAACAGTGTCAAACATGCTCCAATGCAGTATAGAAAACAGAATTGTGTCAAACATACTCCAATGCAGTATAGAAAACAGAATAGTGTCAAACATACTCCAATGCCATATAGAAAACAGAATAGTGTCAAACAATACAGAAAACACTCCCTATAGTCCAATACATTACAGAAAACACTCCCTATAATCCAATACATTACAGAAAACACTCCCTATAATCCAATACATTTACAGAAAACACTCCCTATAGTCCAATACAATACAGAAAACACTCCCTATAATCCAATACATTACAGAAAACACTCCCTATAATCCAATACATTACAGAAAACTGTTAATATACTTCAGCACATCGTAGATTGTGATAAGTTAGCTTACTATAAAAAAAATTAAGAAAACAGTCAAAATACTCCAAAACATAGAAAACAACCAACTTACTTCTACTCAATATAGAAAACATTCAATATAATCCAACACATTATAGAAAACATATCCCCAGTACATCACACTGTAGAAAAGTCAGCTCCAACACATTACAGAAAAAAGCCAAAATTTTCAACACAGTAAAAGAAAAAGCACAGCTTAAAAAACAAAAAAGTATTTTCTTAGACAACTAGATTATCAGTAATTAGATAACAAGAGAGAGATATGAAACAGTCAGCACATTCCATAATAAAAGAGAAAAATAAACAGTCAACATACTTCAACAGAATACATAAAACAATCAAACAGCTCTGTACGTACTCATATGTCCCAAGCCACTGTAACAGTGACACAACTTCATTTCCCTCCAGTTTCTGGTCAATCAACTCTTGTAACTGAAATAAACAAGGACACAACAATATTACTGAATTCCTCAAAACACCACGACGGGTTAACATAATTCTGAGGCCTACTGATATGCCAACCTCATAATGTAAAAGACATTGCTACAGAAGCCACTGCTGCCAGAGCACATGAATGCTTGGTAGAGGTTTCTGCAAGGGAGCCAGTGTCAGTGGTGACTCCATGCTCTGTAAGGAGCGAAAAGGAAAATGATGATAAACTGAATGTCTGTGTGTATGAATATCTCATTCCCTTGCTCAAACTTGATGTTTTGACATTTTTAAACAGTATGTCAATGTGTATGAATATCTCATTCCCTTGCTCAAACTTGATGTTTTGACATTTTTTAAATGTATATGTGTATAAATATCTCATTCCCTTGCTCAAACTTGATGTTTTGACATTTTTAAACTGTATGTCTATGTGTATGAATTTCCCTTACTCTCGCTTTGACATTTTTAAACTGTATGTCTATATGTATGATGGTAGAAGAACAGTTGAGCAACCACAGCTGAGGTTCAAAGATGTGTTCAAGAGAGACATGAGGGCACTGGACATAAATCCAGCAACCTGGGAGGATGAAGCTGCCGATCGCACCAAGTGGCGATGCCATCTACGGTGCCAACTCAGACTGAGTGAAAAGAAACTCACACAAGCAGAAGAGAGGAGAAAACGTCGAAAGGAGCATCAGGAAAATAAGCAGCTGAAGGCTGTCTCCTCAGGGGCGCATTCCCATAGTCTGTTATGACTGAAGGGGCTATTATTATTATTATATGTATGAATATCTCATTCCCTTGCTCAAACTCGATGTTTTGACATAATAGTTAATATTCTTCAGACCTAAAGGTCTTTTGTATTTGGACATGCGCCCTAATATAACCGACTAGGTTGAACGGAACGCGCCTCACCAAAAGGAGGCAAAACGCTATTTTTTTTAAAAAATGTTTTGACATTTTTTAACCGTATGCCTTAGCCAGTGAAAGCAATTGCACATTTTCATTTTTGTTGTTGTTGAATACATGTGAACCTAATCATCTTGCCTATCACTTAAATTGCTTCCCTACTCCCACGCTCTCTCAAAGTGACAGCTTACATGAGCAGATAAAGCCTTGTGGTACATCCTTGTGTACCTTTTCACCACATCATAATCTGGGGGGAACACAGGAGGCAGCAGAGTCTAGGGATGAAAAATTGTACAAGTTAGTACAAGATAAATGTGTACACACAAAAAAAAAAACCAGTATGTGTGCAAGTCTTACAGATGTACAAGTAAAGACTGCTGAGATTTTGGTTTTAAACAGTTTTATTAATGTAACACAGGAAAACACAAGCAATACAAGAATAAAAAATTAAACAATTTTATGCTGAAAAATAAATTATAAAATAAACACAAAAGTAAAGTCTTTAAATAAAAATTCTATTGGTTCTTTTAATAAGCTACATATAATAAAAATATATCTGCAATCAACAGTGCAGTAAGACCGACTACACAATCTGGCAATCTTGTCAATTAAACTCGAAGCAATGAAGAGCTCCATAGTTAGACAATGTACTGAAAGATTTTGCCAAACAAAAAGCGAAGAAGACTGGTTTTAAAAGCGTATATATACCTCTGGGCACAATGGGCTAATCACCTGTTTGCCAAGTCACTTCGATTACATGTCCTGCCCATGGGCCTTGTGCACTTGGGTCCCCTCTACACCTCGTTTCATGGGGTAGAAGAGGTTCCGATTATGAGATGAGATGAGATATATACCTCTACACCTCACGATAGAAGGGGAACGACTAAGTAAGTAAGTAAGTATAGTTGGAGTGGAAGTGTCTTCATTCTTATTCCTTGTCTTACAGCTCCCTGAGGAACACAGGCCTCAAATTAGTTCAAGCCAAGTCCTCCAGTCTCCCACCATCAAGATCCTTCCTTGTCTTTTCTTTTTTTTAAAAATTCCTTCTCATCTAACTCCAGTTTTCTCTATTTCTTTTTTGGGCCTCTATTTCTTCTGCTCTGGGAATTCAGGAACAACGACCGCCTTACATTGCTATCACCTGGTTTCCTCAATACGTGTCCTCTTCACCACCAGTCTTTTCCTTACCTCTCGTTACGCAAGTATTTGTTTATAACAGCGGTTATTTCAAGTGTGTGAAACCTACTGATAATTGTACCAAGTGTGTGAATTCTACTGCAAGCCTTATTAAGTGTGGGAATTCTAACGATGTTCAAAGTGTGTGAACTGAACTGGTGGCTATATAAATTATGTGAATTCTGCAGATGCTTACAAGAAGTGTGTGAATTCCACTGTCAAATTATAGTATGAATTCTACAGGTGGCAATATCAAGTGTACTCTACAGAGGACTAAATCAACTATGTGAATTCTAATCAAGCTCTGTGGAGTTCCTGTGGGTGGGGGAATGGGGGGAGGATCTCTAAAGAGACAAAGAAACAATAGGGCTACTGCACCCTTAGGTGTGTCGTAAAAGACGACTAATACGAGGTTGTGCATGTGGCGGGCATCCTCATTATGTAAAATAAATTGCCACACATAACACTCCTGCCAGAACGTGTGAATGTGTGATGCAGGCTTCCTGCGGAGGACCAGCTGTAATAGTGGTTTCATGTTCCATAGGGAGGGAAAAGGAAAATAATTATGATGATATACTTTGTACTGGTTGCAATGTCTATAAATTTCAAGCACATAGATTCTTTTGTGGCCTAAATCAAGTTTGTGAATTCAAATTGAGAGGCCATTATAAGTGTTGAGACATTAAAATTTTTGAGAGCATTTTATTTCCATTAAGAAAATTTAACAGTGCCGGGTGCTGAGGACTGAAAGAAAAGGTGATGTCGAGGTTGTCCTCTGTCCCCACAGTTTGCCTAAGTAAAGTTCTCCGAATCTTTTGGCCAAGTGCTATCACCAACCAAGAACTGCTTACTCGGAGCAACCAAGAGGACATGCACACCATCATAGCTGGCAGACACTGGAGTTGGGTTGGCCACGTCCTCAGAAGAGACCCTGATGCTAACACAAGAACAGCTATGCTATGGACTCCTGAAGGAAAGCTACAGAGAGGCTGACCAAAAACAACTTGGCGGAGAACTGTGGAGGCCGAGATGCGAAGAATGAACCAGAGCTGGTGTACCCCCGACCGAGCAAGGTCGAAGCAGTTTGTTGCTGCTCCACAAGATGCCACCAAGTGTGATGGCCACTGACTGCTTTCACAGTTGGCGACTAATGATCAAAGAAGAAGAAAGAAGAAAATTTTGCAATTTTTCTCTCTATTTTTTTTCTTATATATATTCATTTGCCTTCCTCAATTTCTCATGTTTACACTCAAACATATATTCTTCATGTGCACTGAGTGTAAAAAAGAAGCATATTAGAGGTGAGATAAATTGAGGAAAGTAGTAACAGAGATAATATCAGTTGTGCGAGCTGTAGAAAGAAAAAGAAAAAGATAGTAGAGAATTTATTATAGGGGGAAAGAGTTACACAATCAGATAAGAGTGACAGCAATGCAAAGGAGAAAAATACTGAATGAGAAGAGGACAGGATTGGCTGAAAGAAGAGAAATAATACAGAGAAAAATAGAAAGCGTTTCAAAGATATGTATCATCACCATTTTCTTTTGCGCTCCTTATGGAGCATGCAGTCCCAACTGCAGCTGGTCTCCTAGCAGGATGCCTGCACCAAACATTCCCATGCTCTTGTAGTAGTGATTTCTGTGGTAATTAGTTTTACATGATGAGGTTGCCAACCCCATGAATAACCTCACATTAGTCATGCAGTAGTAGTTTTCTTTCTTTGCCTCTTCAGAGACCCCACGGAACCATACAGGGCATTGATATGTATGACTGTGTGAATACACCCTTTCAGATCTCTCCTCACCATACCTTGACCACTTTCAGGTCATCTATCATGAGCTGTCGAGTTATTTCCAGATGCCGGACGAGCCACATCTTGTTCTGGTCTCTTGTCTCCAGCTGGCTACCTTCAATACTTTGTAAACAAAATAAAAATAATACAAAGAAACTAAAGTCAATCAGATCAATCTGTTTTAATGTTAAAATAAAGTCTTAAAAATAAAAACAAAAAACATTAAAAAACAACTGCCTGTGTGTTAAGTCTTACCAGGGTCCAAATGTCATCATTATCAGCTGCCATCTCAACATCAAAGTTCGGCTGCAACGGATCTCACACTTTTTCTGTCTATTTTCTTGATGGTGCACTCTGATAGACTCTTTCCTGTCCATCTATTGATGTTATCTTCCCAACTTGTAGTGCTGTCTTCCTCTTGCACGTTTATCTTTCAACCCTTCCTCTCATTATGGTCTTCAGCAAGGTGTTATGTCTTTTTATGTGGCTAAAATATGTTAGCTAACTTTGACCTCCTTCATTAATTCTCTTTTCATTCCTAGCTTTTTCCAAGACCTCTTTAAAGAGGTTAATAATGAGGTGTTGTATGTAATGCGTGTTAACCTATCCTGCACAACAGTAGCAGGTAACCCTGGAGCTGGGTTTACTATGGTTTGGTTTGGTTTGGTTTTAAGGACTATCTTCATTGCAAACGGACAACTCCATCAGTGCTCCGATTTCCTCCCTTAGATCATACAGACATAGTTTATAAAATGTAGATTTTAGATGACAACAGCTAGAACCTATACAAAGGTTCATCATTATAATTACTTGTTCATACAGTTGTTAGACACATTAAAAAAAGTAAAAAATTAAAATTTTTTAAAAATTACGAGTGATGATTTGTCCATCGTATTCGATGAGGACCATCGACATCACTCATAATACAGTTCGATCTATGAGGCTAAGTGGGTGCGCATATGGCTGATCAAGCCAATGCGGGCAAAAAAATGTTCTGTTGCATGATCGACATACCAGGCCTGAAGACAATACTAGCTGCACATCCCCGCCTCATTTTCGGGCTGCTCGTTTTTTCTGGGCTATCCTCACACGGTTGGCCTCGCTGACTGTGACACCCATTTTGATAGCGCCTCTCCAGGCTGTGCGATCATGTACCAGTTGCTCCCAGGTGGTTGTATTAATCTGGCAGCTTTTCAGTGACTCCCTCAGGCTGTCTTTGAAGCGCTTCTTTGGTCGTCCTCTTGTACGCTTTCCCTCCCTCAACTAGCCATACAGCAACCTCTTTGGGAGGCGTTAATTTGACATGCGAACCAGATGGCCGGTCCATCGTAACTGCGCTTTCTGAATCAGTGCAAAGACACTGTGCATATTTGCTCTTGATAGAACATCGGTATCTGGGATCTTATCCTGCCATCGAATGTTTAGCATGCGACGCAGGCAGGTTGTATGGAAGTGATTTAATTTTCTAGCATGTCTAACGTAAACAGTCCAACTCTTACGAGTAGTCAGATAAAAAAAAAACACATCGCCCGCCCGCCCTACCCCACGTGCCCCGATGTGTATATATAGGAATGTGTGTATATAGGAATCACACATTCTATAAACATTTTCAAGGTGGGTAGGTTTCAAATTTTTTAATGTGCCAGGGCAGCGGCCATATGGTCTACTCTTTACGATTTCCAACTGCCGTAGGATTTTTAATGTGCGCAACTTGCACACGGGCCGTCCTATTTTTTTTTGCCCTTTTTCGAGAAGGCTAGGCATCCGATCTCACTACCTAGAAGACCAAGGGAGAGTATGACATCATTAGGACCACTGGTTCTAAAAAAAAATTCCCATAAATTATATTCCCTCTACTGGGAATCGAACCCGGTACCTCTAGAATTCAAGGTGGATGCCATACCTCTTAGCCACTCCGACCCCTGGGATCTACTTTAGAAACAATGAACTCTAAAGATCTACCTTGATAAAAACATAGACATCAGTGTATCTAGAATTTGAAATAAGTGCAGCCTATACGTAATTGTAGAGTGGTTAGAGCACTGGTCTCTGGCGGCAAAAGTGCTGGGTTCGATTCACGGTACAAACACACTCCAGTCTACCCAGCTGTAAATGGGTCCCTGACTCTGCTCTTTGAGTTAAGGAAGGAAAAGGCAGCGCGGAAGGGAACTGGTCACCCTACCTCTCAATGCTGGACCTAGTATGGTGAAGTCTCTAACACTTCACTCCCCTACAGCAGTGTCTGCTATGGGACTACCTTTCTTTAGATGTAATTTTAAGCAGTGGAATATTCAAATATTACCAAATGTTATCTACACGTCAAAGACTGGATCACAATCACGTATCACACAGTTGGCAACTAAAGTGAATTTTTCTAGGCTAGCTCATGAGCTGTCACTGGGACCATGTAAAAGTGCCTTGAATCCTAGTAATACAGTGCTTTTAAATGCTGGCAGCAGGGGCTAGTCCAAAATCCTCTCTAGCTTTAAGATTTTTCCCCCTCAATCACCCAGAGATCTATCAAATCAACCCCTGTGATCTACCAGTACAGAGGGATCTATGTTAATGCTGACACCTGCTGTAAAAAGTGAAAGCCACAAAATAATTACACGAACATGAACATGGCATCCGCTTCCCAGGGTGAAAGCAGACCCACTAAAGGAGTGTCAATATAGTTCAAAGACAGCCTGAATGAGTCTGGACTGCTGATTCACCCGCTTTCACACTGGACTCCCGGAATGTTCAAACACTAGATGAACAAAGAAAAACAGCAAAGGTGGCAGCTGAAATGACGAACTTTAAAACCGATATCCTGGGAATGTGAAAAAAAAAACAAGATGGAAAGGAATAGGAAAGGGATAGAAAAGAAAAACTGAACACAAGTGAAATAATGATATCCTCAGGACATGAGGAAGAAAGTGCACCTAACAGCTTTAATGCTGACACAGAAAGCATAAGAATGTAGTGATAGAACGGGAAGTAAAGAACTCGAACTAGCATCAGCAACATTGAAAACTGCCTACAGGAAAATAAATAAGAATATCATGCACAGTACATGGTTATAAATACACATAAAAATAAAATGGTAAGGAATCAGTTTTACAAATTAACAGTACACAGGAAACACGGGACGTTTCAGTTTCACCCTTCGTCAGTCACAGCTACAAACAGGTAACAAGGCCAATAACTGTACACAGGAAACACAGGACGTTTCAGTTTTACCCTTCGTCAGTCACTGTTACGAACAGGTGACAAGGACAAGAATAACATATAGGTACTACAAAAATATATGATGATGAGGAACACACCAAATGACCTCATATTAGTCATCTCTTACGACCTCATATTAGTCATCTCTTATGACCTGCCTGAGGGACCAGATGTCCTATTCTTTCTTTGTCTTCTCAGAGACCCCCAGGACCTGCACGAAGTAATACAAAAATTAGGACCTTTAAAATCCATTGAACTTTTCCCACCTTTATTTTTGTCAATGATTTTTTCATGCTATAGATTCACATGTAATAATATCTTTGTATCTTGTATTCTAGTATGGTCCGCTACACAAATTAATTGAGTCCTGAGTAGCAATGCATGAGAGAACTGCTTCAGAGCAACCAGAGATAGTTTGTTGCAGAGATAGTTTGTCGAAACCCGAAACATCCCTTGTTACTTGTGTACCGTTAACTTGTAAAACTGATTTCATACCATTTTATTTTTTAATTTATATACATATGAAGTTACGCTTATGGCTGACTTCCTCATTATATAAAACAAATTGCTTCTGAAACCATTGCTGCAAGAGTAAATGAATGTTCTGGTGCAGGCTTCTTGCACGGGGACCAGCTGGCTGAAGTGATGGCATCATACTCCATAAGGAACGAAAAGGGAAATGACTGAAAGTATCTTTGTATTCTACGGGTATTTCACATCTTTCTTAACAATGTCAATAATACTATAGTTTTAGCGTGCATTTATGAAAGTTGCTCGTTTTCTTCTTCTTCACACATTCTCAGACATCTACTTGAATATTTTCAAAGAAAGCAGTAATCAGCATTTGCATCTCCATAGTTTTTTTCCAAAAATGGTACTGGTGACAGCCATACATGCTTTTAATGTTCCTCGTATGCTGGGCATCTTTGAAGCAGATGTTCAGCAGTCATTTTATCAGTGCCATATTTACACTAAAGTTAGTTGTCTAACTAACAAGCTGTATTCTACAATCCATTCCCCCATCTAAAAGTACCTCTCAAAATCACCAAAGTCTACATACTGAGCAGAAAGATCGAGCTTAATGTTACCAACCGAGCAGCTATGGAGTTTTGGAGCACTTCAAAACACTTGGCCCGCCACTTCTTTGGTCTTCCTGGTGGCGTAAATCCTGTCTGATCATACTTTCTTGACCATGCAGCATCCATTCTGTTTATGAGAGAAAACAGTTGAAGGAGCAACAGTCATATGCTACTGTCATAAATAACTGCAGGATATCAATTAAAACAAGCAAGCAGGCTTAACTTACAACAATAATTGTTATGTGCAACAATTCTCTTGATGGTACAATGCTATTAGTTGCCATGGAAATGGTGTCATATCAGGAATCACACACTATACTAGGCTCTGGTCTTTTATTTGCATCACAGTGTATCACTGCATTATGTATCACATTCACTGCCTTTCTTACATTTAGAACAGTCATACATTGAGGCAATGGAACAAACTCAAGCCTGGGCAAGAAACTCAAATCAAATTTTTCACAGCAGAATCTCAAATAGTATATCAAGATGCAGCTTGAACCCTCACCCCACAAACACAACCTTGCCAGCTACATTATACATTCAGTCTTCTCGACCATATTCATCTTTACACGAGCTAATCCTAATCTTAGTCACATTCAAAACACAACACACGCCCTAAAATGTTCCCACACTCACTAAAGTCTTAAATACTACTTCAGACATGTGAATAAAGTTACAACTATCATCAAACTTCAAATAGTACTCATAATGCATTGCAATGACAGATGCACTCACTCAAATAATGACACCATTCACACACACACACATCCTGTGACAATGCACATTTGTACAAGCGTAATTAGCATAGTCTCCCGTTTCTCTTCTTCTTCTTCTGGTTTATATCTTTGACTGATCCAAAGAACCTTCGTACCATTATTTTTTTTTCAAATACTGAAGTAATGCTTTACAGATAAAGTCCAAAAATGCCAAACATCCGGATAACACGAGAATCCAGACTTTTTTAAAACTCCAACTTCTTAAAATCAAAATTAGTTTCTGATGGTGGGAATACTTTTGCATGTTACTTGCCAAAAAACATAACATTACTGATTCAACCCATGGATAGAAGGCATTAGGAAATTTAAATGTCATTATAAAAATGATTTTATGATGAAAATGTTGAATAAGGATGTCAACCCTACAGAATTTCAACGCAGTTGTACAATCAAAGATGCAATATTTTCACTCGCAACTGCATGGAACCAGTCAAGTCAGTAACTCTTTTAAGAATGTGGCAAAAGTTATGGCCGAACGTGGTGTTTGCAGATCTAGAGTGTGATCAAGACAAAGGGTTCCTCGTAAAGCAGAGAGCAAATGAAGTGCAAGAACTGATGACATTTGTTAAATTAGCTCGGGAAGACAACCCTCTATGCAAACTTAATAAAGATGACATAGAAGAGTGGATATGCACTGAAGATGATGTTGAAGTTGCAGCCACTTTCACTGATCAAGAAATCATTGAAAGTATTACGATGATGTTGAAGTTTCAGCCACTTTCACTGATCAAGAAATCATTGAAAGTATTACAACTCCTGATAAGAAAGAAGAGAATTATTCAGAAGAAAAGATATCTTGGGCTACTTCAGAATAGTGCATGGAAACAGTTATTAATGCAGAATAATCTTATCACAAAGAAATTACAAAGTCTTAAACAAGGTTATATAATAAGCATTTAAAGGAAACAACAGAAGCGCCTGCCGATCAAACTAGTGTTCCTCGCTGCCTTTTCGACAAGCAGTGCAGCTGATGCAACAGAAGTCGCGGAAATGAACGAATAAATATACTCATTTTGATAAATGAAGCATTCTGTATTTGTTATTGAATAAACCTATAAAATGTTCCTGTTCATCTCTACTTTATTCTTCCTTAAATTTGAATTTTAAAAGTACTGCCAGAGAATACGGAAAACCCTGACCAATCAAATCCCCGAGCAGTCTGGATTTTCAGACTTTTACTGTACTTTGATTTTCTGTATTCCAGGTTTCTAAGCCACATAAGGCTTCTTTCATGTTCAGTATTTTACATATGGGTGTTTGTGTTCAGTGTAATGCAGTCTTATTACTAGCATTTTTCAATCTTTAACTGGTATGGAACCCATAATGGAAAAAAATGGGAAAGAGGCCAACAGAAACAGAGAAAAAATACAGACAGAAATCAAATAAATGGAAAGGTGTAGAATGACCTGGGCTAGAGTAAAGAAGAGAGGACTGCATGTGGGAAAACTGACCAGTGTTTCTTACTCCATAAAGAGTTGGCCCCGTGATCTAGCTGCGCAAGTTAAAAATCCCACTCCAGTTGGAAATTGTAAATAGTAGGCCATAGGGAACTGCCCTGGCAAAATTTAAAAATTAGAAACCTACCCACCATAAAAACATTTATAGAATGTGCGATTTCTATATACACACATTGGGATTCTCGCCGGTGTTATGAGTTCGTGCACTGTGCTGAGATCCACCTTGTGTGTTGTAAGGGAGGAGATCGAGCTGTGTGTGTGCAATGAAGATAGTCCTTTAAAAAAGCCAAACCAAAGCAAAGAGATGGAAGAAAAGAAAGAATGGCTGTGTATGAAGAAAACAGAAAGAATGACAGACCAGAAAGAAGGGTGACGAGTATGAATAAAGTATACAGAGATCACAACATGTGACTCTGTGAAGCAATAGGTGTTATGGCTGGTTTCGCTCTGGCAGTTGGTTAACCTTTTTACCGTCTTTAAACAATCCTGTTATTAATAAAACAGTGTTCATTCTTTCTGGCCATGTCCTGAGTTTGTTCTTATATTATTATGACTTGGTTTCTGTTGAGCAATCGTGCTTAAATAAAGGTTGCGAATGCGGAGTTAAGACTGTCCAAACTTCAATCATGGTAGATATTTGACAAGTCCATAGGTGGTTCGAGTCCACATAAAATACGTTTTATTTGACAGTGTTCAATCCACGAGACATGATATGAATTAGGCATACATTAAGTTCAAGCATATACATAAACAGCGTCTTCTGTCATTAGTCCATTAACCGTTTACAACGTCTGGATATCTACACGCGATTCCGTATGTCGGTAATCCGGTAATGGATATCCAAAGCTGATCGATCTTTACAATTTGGATACTAATAATTATAATAATATACTCCCTGCGACTATTCTGGTACTGAAGAATTAGTCATTCATAAAAATGAGACGTTATACGTATCCATGTTAATTCGGCAGACCCTAGTGCCACATCATCTTGAAAACTTATACACCATTACTATAATACACTTCTTCTTCTTCTTCCATCCTTAGCCATCGACCGTCAAAGCAGACAATGGCCAATCATGCCTAGTGGCGTCTTAAGGGCAACAACAAATTTGATTTTATTTGCCGTTGTTTCCCATCACGCCTAGTGGCGTCTTTAGGGCAACCACAAATTAATCTTTATTTGTTGTTGTTTCCGTAATCAAAGTGACTGGCAAACAGGTGATCAGCCCATTGTGCACTATAATACACGGGAGCGTTGAAATTTGCGTCTCGATAGGACGGAATATGAATTACAAAGGGTACACTTATAGTGTCGTCACGTGTTAACATAACAACGCAACACGTCATTTAAAACTAAGCAATTCTATCAGTTCGCGTTCAATTACCGTGAAGCGCGAAACTCAATAATTATTAATAGCATTTTAAACCCTTCAATGTGTAAACTTAAACGAGCTCACTGTGAGGAGTTAATGTGATTGCATTTACAACAGGCCCCAAGTTTCGGTTCCTAGCATTTATTTACGTTTTTCAGGGAAGGATTACGGTGGGATATTTATCTTATTTGTTTTTTCGTTTCTCTTTGTAGTATCAGGGTGTTTGGACTTTTTGCGTAGATTAAGTATTACGGTTTCTAGAAGAGATGGTAGTTTTAACTTTTAGACTGGCACCAGCGTGCTGTTTCATTAAGATAATTCGTTCATGTAGAGATTTTCTAGTGTAACAAAATGACAGAGCATTTCTGGTCCTTTCTCAATGAGCGCGTGGAACGGAATTTTTCCGCTTGGTCTTGAGTTCTAAAATTAGATAATGACCGCGGGCGATTCCTGGCACGTTGGTTGGTTCAGTGATCGACCCGCGTAAGAACAAAGCCAAGCTATGACTCACGCGTAGCGTGTGTCGGCGGTATGAGTCTAATAAATACGCGAGTTAAGAACGAAACAGTCTCTCAGATTTTAAGAACTTCAAGCCGTGGAGATCTATGCCGGAATGGCATATGCAAAGTCAGATTGCTCTCAGCAGATAGTCTACTTTGGTAAATATGAAGTTAATTAAGCTTTAATAAATTATAAGATTTTTGCAGAGTTTGTTTCTAGGAGTTAAAGTTAATTCATAGAAGTAGAGCCATCAATGCTAAATTTCTAGCTGAATAAAACTGACAGCGCAATTAGGTAATTTGTGAAAAGGTAGTAGGGAATTTTGATAGTTTCCTCAGAGTAGCTGTTTGTATAAATTGGAGTATTACTGTTATTTGTCAGAAGACAGGGGTATTTATTTTTCCTGGATTTGTGAATTTTAAATGGTGCAGCGTAAAACACGCTCGCGGAATTAAATTAATATTAGTTCGTAACGGACATGCCATGAGTTACCCTCTTATCTAAATTATTATCAGAGTGCATTCATTCTTTTATGAGATAATGAAAGCTTAAGGATGTGAGATGTTAAATACCATAAATTTGAGACACGATGCACGTAATTTCATTGTGATTTTCGAGGATTTGGAGAGAGGGGTACCTAAGCACGTGCTGCGTGTCTTTTCTTAGAGGGGTGCATCTGATAACGGAAGGAGAGGGGAGATAGCGGGGCATGCATTGTAAAATAGGATTTCAGTTCCTTTAGAGATTTTAATGTACATTGTTATCAGAATCGGGTGTAAATAATATTCCCGACACGTGGGTGAAGATTTCCCAATATTTGATTTATAAATGTTGGCAGAGTATACACGCTAGGTTGTTGTGTGTGTATTTAATGGTTCTTTAAGTGTGTGTAAATTTCCAGCGGGCTCATTTGGGTCACGCTGTTGTTAAGAATGAGTGACTTTAATGTTAGAGCATGGGAAATTGTGTATTTTGCTCTGTGTAGGTAAATCCTACATTTTGAAGTCAGCAGTTACGGGTTTCGTTGGGATTTTTAATTAGTCCTTATCTAATAGACATATGTTTATAATGTTGAATTCAGGGGGACGGGAGATTATTGTCTCAGGTGAAGTCTATTGTATTTTGGTAGCAAGGTAAACCCATCGATCATTGTTAAATAGTAGGGCTAGGAATTTACCGGCAACAGGTTCATTCAGTGGTCAGAATGTTGTGACGGCTAACCTAAGCAGCCAGCATGTAAGAGATTAAGCCAGCTGAGTCTGGAGATTCGAGTGTCGATAGGACAGTATTTGAGGGAAAGTGGGGGTAGGCATGTTTACTAATCGCTGAAGCGATACTAGAGCATGGGAGCCGTATGGAAGATTTGAAACTTAGGTGTTAAAGATTTGAAACTTAAGTGTTAGAGATTTGATACTTAAGTGGTTGAAGAGTTGGGATTTTAGTGTTAAAGATTGAGAGTTAAGGGAGTTTATTTAGTGTTAATGATATGGAAAGATTTGTTGTGCGATATATATTGGTTATTGTTTTGTCCACAGCAGATATTTTCCAGGCGTGGCAGCTAGGGCTACAGTAGTCCTTCAGCTGGCTAGAAGTTCGCCGGTCTTCTCAGGAGAAGAAGAGTCGGCAGAGCCAGAAAAGAAAGTGGAGTGGTGACAGGGTGGTCACTGGTGCAGAAGTCAGTTTTTGTACCCAAGAGAGAGCAGCGAGCTGGAAGCACAGACTTCTTCAGCAAGAACAGATGTTCTTAACAACTTCGGAGCTATTTACGCTCACGTTAAGCACACACTGATCCTAGGCGCAGGGCCTAAAAAGTGTCGTGAATTTCGGGCATAATAATGCCGACAGGAACAGACATAGGACATAGAAATTTTCGTCAAGTTGTGTAGGAGATGTTAGAAGAGTTCGTTTCGTGGACAGTGTGTTAGCCAGTAGAAGGTTAATTTGTCCAAAGCGGAGAAGCTGTGTAGACATTTCAGATTTGTGACGTCTGCAGACAGACAGTAGTAGTTAGATAGGGGTAGTTACTTATCAGCTGAATTTTTTTGTAAGGTGGATCTGAATGTTAACGATCCCACTTAACCAAATGTTGCATTACTTACCTTTCTTCCTTACAGGTTGAGGGGAGGGCGACGGGGGTTACCTTACTTAAATCACTGTACTTTATTGTGTGTGTTCTTTCCAGGTGTGTGAACACGCATGTTAAATTCTATTTTGTAGTATGTTATATGAATTTTCTGTGGTGTAAATAAAATCCATTGTAAATTTCAGGGCTGGATCAGTCACTTAATTCAACATACATGTTGTCTGTAAGTGGTGTCTGTGGTGTTAAGTAATTAAACCTTATCCCAGTATTTGGTAGTTAGAGGTAGTGAGGTTATCGCAAAAACATTACGCCACCTAGTGGCAAGGGAGAGTCAATTTCGGTTCTCGACCCTTGACGCCAATAGCCTCATCTCCCACAGTCACTGTTATTTTCTTCTGAAATCTATCTTCTTAGTCTTTCTTTCCACTAGGGTCTAGTCTATTTAGGTAGGCAGCCTCTAGTCCAAAATCCACTTCGTGACACTCACTATAAAAGTGGCTAACATTATAACACCTACCGTAACATTCCCTTCACCGACGAGGGTAAAAAAAAAATCTATTCTATAGATTTTTTTTTTTTCATAATTTTTTTAAAAATTATCGACATACGACTCACGATGCTTTCGTTAAATATTGTCGAAGGTCGTAGTCACATATAGTAACTGTCATAAAGTACATTAAAATGTGATGTCAACTAAATAAATGTCAAGTGTCAGCTAACCTACTAAATAATTATGTATGTAACTAAACTTATATTATATAACTAATAAATGTGTGTTGTGTTAATCAATGTTAAGATCTAAAACTAATTAACTATTAACTAAATGTAATGTGAGATTAATGTTATAGAATAAAATCTAATTAAATAAATTAAAATATCATGTTATTGTTACTAACATACAAGAAAAGAAAAAAAATGAAGAATGTGTGAAGAGATAGCGATAAGAAATTAATATAATAGAATAGAATATGTGTGTGTAAGAGAAATCATATAACTAAATCTAACTAACTTAATATATCAATTCATAAAAAGAAATGCATATTATTAAATAGCATCATTATGTTAACGGAAGTAATTAATCAATAATTAATTTACTACAGTAGCTAACTTAATTAATTGTGCGATACTGTGTGTGTTTGAAAATCTTTGCTCTTTCTTTATTCACAATAAATTATTAAAGTAGTTATTGTCAATTTCGATCAATAAGCCGTGCGAAATCCATCCACGTATGTAATGTTCGTTTACCAATACTTCATGTAGCTATAGATGATCCTGAATTCACATAACAGTACTTGAAAGTATGTATACATATGTTCGATCCTATTTTCAATCGTAATTTGACAGTAGAAATTTTGAGTTTCACCTGTATTTTGATAGCAGACTGCTTAAATTTCAATCGAGCCCTTCATACGAACGAATTTGATGTCGTCATGTGACTATTTGAAAAAAAAGTACCATTGTTTTTCTGAACGTTTCGATCGAGATTTGATTTCATCTGTTTGATTCATGATCAATCACGTAAGTCCAGTAAATCCAAAATTCAGTAATGAAATGTTCCACTGTCTGTAAACAACTCCATGTCTTTGCATAACGTAAGTTGTAAGTTTGACATAACTTGTATACTGCTGAATAACTTGAAGTATCGACAGAGATCCAGTTCTTTGAGTTCTCAATTTTCTTCATTTAACGATGACGGATGTCAAGATAGAGAATCCTCCTGCCTGGAAAAGAATGTCAAAATGTTATTAAATGTTCTGTTACAGTCTGTTGTCCATGTAATTTTATTTGGTTTGTCTTTTCGCAATAGTGAAGACAAGATACTAGCTCATGCTGCATTGGCTGAACATGAATAGAACAATCAACGAGATTACTGTCTAATGTAGGCATGCGAAAATAACATACAGACAAAAAGACAAAGTATCATTGTAGACAAGATAACGAAATGTTATAGAAAAGAAAAGTTCATACTAATCAACCTATGTAAGAATAGATGAATAGAAAAGAAAAGGAATGATGACTGACTATGCTGAGTCATCAAAGACATGAGATGATAACACCAAGTGTCAATAGGCTAATATCTGCATGAAGCAGAATTAGGTACCATCTGTAAATGGAGAGAACGGTGATGAAAGTAAACACCACTGTCATGCTCGACAACCATGCGAGCACCTCCATTGGTACTGAACGTAACTAACGCCTCACTATACTTGTAATTGCTAGGCGGCAACAGACGCACAAACTTAACGTCTGCGGTATAGCTAAGAAAATTGCCTAGTGACTGCCATGTAGTACCTTGTGGCAGATTACGCACTAGAATGGTGCGAGAATATGCACCTTTTCCAATATAGGTAGTATTATTGTCACGAAGATGTGAACAAGGGTAATGTGTATGTTTAGTCACATGTAATTTATTTATTCTCATCGATGTAATATCTTTATTCAATGTTGTATCATACTGATGGAACTTGGTATGATACCTGTCATTATGCACCTTAGTGGGTTTAACGCATGTCGTCAACATCTGTTTGCTGGGTAAAGTAAAAACTTTGCCAACAGACTTATTTGTCTGAATTTTATTATGTAGGTTCATGTTAACCCTAACATTATTTCTCGTTTTAGTAAAGTCATCTTTACTGTTGACCACTGTTACCAACAGATTACTGGTGGCAATGTTTATATATATATATATATATATATATATATATATATATATATATATATATATATATATATATATATATATATATATATATATATATATATATATATATATATATATAGGAAGATATTTATTAGTTTGTATACTTATGTTTGGAAATATTTGGTAATAATATTTTGAGTCTGAGATTAGAACCCTAGTCAAAGGGCGAATACTCATGTTTTGCTTCGAGTGAAAGTAAATATATAGTCGCCCCACTTGAATATAGTTGAAAGGTTAACATTAGCGCATGCCCAATGAGATGAGGAGTCGTTGTTGGCGCTTCCGGGATGACGGACGGAGCTTGAAGGCTGTCGGACAAATGAGCGTCCGAAGTTTTTCGTCATTGTGATTGATTCTGGGAAAGAGAGGAGTTTTCTCTCAGTATACTATGATGGTCGATACTTCTCCCAGAGTATATATGTTAGTGTGCTAGTTACTAGTATTTCATGAACTTAAGGTAAAGAAGGAACATTTTCTAAAACTTTACCTAGGCCTAACGATGCCATAGATGTCATATCATATATATATATATTTGATGGATCGTATGTAGACGATTCCTGTACTAGCAGCACTGTGAGTGGACATATGTAACATTCCTTATGGGTATGGAAAACCCAAAGACATTAGATGAGCAAATGAACGGAACTTTCATTTGTAGTGAGGATATCTTATGGATGAACGTCGCTCACTGGGACCGGCGCCATGTTGAATCCCACTGTTGGTCTATTTGAATTGTCAATCGGAGAACGGAGATATCTTACTACCTGATGGCGATACCAAGACCTACATTGTATTGAAGCCCACTCTTTGTTATTTAAGATTGTCAACCTTAAAAGAAAGACCCTGTTGAATTTAAAGCCTAAAAGACTTAGCCTGAAAGACATAGTCAGCAGAGGGTCTGTAAGGGAGCATTGTGATGACCATTGTTATTGTTAACTCAAACTGATGCGACTAGTCAGTGGAGATATGAGACGATAGACAATCGGAACTATATATGTGCTACTATCGTCCAATTATATTTACATGCTATGAGATTGCCAAATTGCTGTTGCCACCCATTTGTCAAGTATCCAATGATTTGTTGTGTCAACCTGCTCCAATGACTGTCAACCGTGCTGTCAGAGTGTGTATCATTAAATTGTCTAAAACGTCTACAGTAGTTCCAGTTATCATTGACTTCCAGCCGTGAGGGTATGAGTGCATTATTACCAACTTGTCAACTCTCATCATTATCAGTTGCCATCTCCACAACGAAGGTTGGCTGTAATGGATCTCCAACGTCTTCTGTCTCTTGTCTTGGTGGTACACTCTGATAGACTCTTTCCCGTCCATCTCTTGATGTTATCTTCCCACTTATAGCGCTGTCTTCCCCTTGCACGTTTGCCTTCAACTCTCCCTTCTGTTATGGTCTTCTGCAAGGTGTTATGCCTTTTTATGTGGCCAAAGTATTTTAGCTGCCGAACTTTGACCTCTCTCATTAGTTCTTTTTTCATACCTAGATTTTCTAGGACCTCCTTATTTGTTTTCATCTCTTTCCATGAGATACGCCCCATTCTTCTATATATCCACATTTCAAGAGCCTCAATTCTTTCTTCCAAATGCTTATTCATCGTCCATGTTTCTGCACCATACAGAAATGCAGAATATATATAACACTTTATGATTCTCAGTTTTAATTTATGAGATAACAACTCTACAGAACCATTTATGCATTCGCGTATTGACACTCATACTAACACTCATTGTCAACAATACATTCTTGTCGGGGCCTCATTACGTTCCGGGACAAGGTGACCTATATGACCAACACTGTGCCGGGTTTGAGTTGACCACTTAATCTCATCAAGCCCTTATTAACGTGGTGACCTAAAAAAGGAGTTTATCATCGTGGTAGGCCAGCTTTCTGGGTCAACCTGCACAGTGAACATTTTGAGAAGTCAGCTACTGGGACCAGACCGTTTCCTGTGGCCTGTTACGACACACATGAGCACCAGCAGTACAACTCTAGAGTCAATGTCAGCATGACCTGTCCTGTCAGCGTATACGGTATCTAGGTCAGCATTTGTTGACATTTTTGATAGAACAGACAACGTTACACAGCAAATTTGTTTACAAGAATTAACTGTGTTAGCAAGAAGTGCTATGGAGAACTTAGAGGTCTTACACTTCATCGGTGGATCTTCTTGTGTTCTGCTACATATCATTGAACTTTGTAATAGCTTAGTTCAAAATTTAGTATTTATTAAAGTGGCAGTTTATTTTCTTTAAATTAGAAATTTTGCATTAGACAACCTTCTCTGCAACACATTACATTGCATTTATATGATATATATGTATTTATGTTTAAATGTTTACATGTTTATATGTGATATTTGTTTATATGTCTGTGGGAGGTTGGGTAAGGTGACTATTATAAAAGATACCATGTCATAGAGGTTTTATAAATAGCGTTCAGTAGGTGCGAATTTTCTTAATTGAAAATTTGCTAGCGACAATTTGTTTGCTATTTCTGTTAGTTGTGAAGACGCTTTTTTTTTTTTTTTTCTTCGTCGTTTTTTGTGATATTTTTCCTGTTCTTTAGTTTTGTTTTGATTTGTGTATATTTGTTGGTCTCATCTTTCCTGTTTTTTTTTTTAGTTCCATACAACTTGATATTTATACACTGTGACGTCATGTGTGTTGTTGCTTTCCTCGCGGTTATCATCACAGGTTCTGGGATTATTTTCTTCAGTTTTCTATTTAACTTATTTGATTTCTGCGAATGTTTTCGTATTCTCTTTCTTGATTGTCTTTTGTTTATGTTGTTGGTTGACATATACTATACTATAAAATATACTTGATCATACACTACTAGCTGTGTAGTGAACTTATTAGAAATAATCAACTGATGATTAATTGCTATTATTAGAGGTACACAGTTGATTATACAAGACATTATTTAAAGGCTTGTTTCCCACATAGATTGTGATAAAGGGAGCTGGTTATTCAAGCTATTAAGAGCTTGTTTCCATTTATTTGGAGATAGATTTCATTATTGCTATTTCAGGTATCTAGTCACATATTGGTATACATTATGTCGACTTTAGATTACTTCATTGAGTTAGGGAAATCCCTAGGCAAGACTGGAGATAAGTTTGGAGGAGTAATGCTACCGGTCAATATGAAAAAGCACAAAAATTGGAAAATTGATAAACTGAAAGCTGAAGAGAAAAAACAAAAAAGTGAGGATAGAAAATTGGAGTTAGAATTTGAACAAAAGAAAATGCAGATGCATGGTTGAGGAAAAGAGAGATTCCAAATGGAAAAACAAAATAAAGAAGCTGAACAAAAGAGATTAGACAGAGAAGCTGAGGCTGAGCAAAAGAGATTAGACAGAGAAGCTGAACAAAAAAGATTAGAAAGAGAAGCTGAAGCTGAACAAAAGAGATTAGACAGAGAAGCTGAGGCTGAACAAAAGAGATTAGATAGAGAAGCTGAAGCCGAGGAGAGAAAGGCAAAAAGGAAACATAAGGAAAAACTGTTAGCATTTGAGTTAGAAAAATTGAAGTTGACAAACATGGGTAACGTTAATAGGTACCAACAAACTGCCTCTTGCGCGGTTTCGCGGCGGTCGGAAAATTCTGTAACGCGCAAGCGAGGCCCAGTTTGGGCCCTTTTCAACCTCGCTCTGCCTAGTAATTAATTTGCCTTTTCTAAATAAAAATTATATCTTCTGGTTCCTTGATCTTTCTTCTTTCA
This sequence comes from Oreohelix idahoensis, assembly GCA_024509875.1. NCBI lineage: Eukaryota > Metazoa > Mollusca > Gastropoda > Stylommatophora > Oreohelicidae > Oreohelix > Oreohelix idahoensis. Next base: position 93,025 of record JAMPIV010022315.1, on the reverse strand, counting down.
TAATATGTCAATTATAACTTTCTGCGTGTCATTGAAATTGAGTGAGACAAAAAACAAAAACACCACGAAACCGCTTTTATTACCGTGCGCTGGCTGACCGGGCGCTCACGAAAGCGAAATTCCTTGAAAGGACCCCCCCACCTCATTCATAGCGTCCGCAGCTATGTCCTCAAAAAATGCTACACTAATACGGTTTTCACCATTGAGAAGAGCGGAAACTGAGGTTTTACGCACATGTAACACAAGGTACAGATTTTGTATAGGAAGATATCGTAAATTCGAAGTGAATGAGAAAGTTTGAATTTTTAATACACATCTGGAGGCCTACCTACAGTTGTGTTACGTCAAACAAACGAGCAGCCATACTGCTAAAATCGTATCAAAGTTTTAATAAACACCGTCGTTATTTGAGCAAAGAGCGAAATTAACGTTAAAACAGAGCTTCTCCAACACATTTCGGCGTGTAAACATAAAGGCGGATGTTCCATCTGACAAACTCCGACACGACGGCCCGGCTGTACGAAACACAGCACGAAATGACTCAGGCGCTGAAATGAAAGTTTCACCAATGGAAGTCGACTTAATATGTGTTCTGAGTAAGTTTTGAATTTTGGTTTTATTTCTACTCATTTCAGACCTATTTTGTTTATTTGCAATATAGCAACGGCAATTGACGGAGGGCGGATGTATTAGTAAAAGAACAGCCAAATGTGGCTGCTCGATTCACACATTTAGACAGAAAGTTTTTCGTTTTTTTAAGCAATTTTGGGGGTGGGGTATTGTTTGTTTATGTAGCTATTTGGTTGTTTTTTATCGGACCATCACCATTTTCTAAACATTCGGTATCAGAATTAAGGTCTAACTCTTAGTAACAGCTTGTAAATAGCCGCTGACCTACTTTCCGATAACGTTTATGGATGTCAAAGGTCATGTTTAGAATTTAGCTTGTGAACGTTAATCTTTTTTTTTTTAAATTGCCTCTCTCGCATAATTAACCTTTTTTTTTTTTTTTCAATTATTTTTCAGGGGACAATCGTTATGATGCACATTTTTCAATGACGGGAAGAGGCAGACGTCCGGCTCTGCCACTGATTTCTGTGACAAATCTATTGGCACAGTTCTGTCTTCTGAAGGACTAGAAAAATGCAACATCGGAGCTAGTACGTCTTGTTGTGTAAAGTGTATATATCATATTATTTCCTCTCATTCTCTGATGTTAAAAATCATTAGGCTAATGAAATATGTAGTTGAAGCTTTCCTGGAAGTCTCTACAGGGTTTGAGTTTGTTTGCAATTACCAACATAAAAGACAAATGACATAATCCATGTAAAAAGAGAGACTTACAATCTACTGTATAATTAATATAAATGATTTAAATGGTAAACGCAGTAAAAATCAACGCCGCAATAAACGCTTAAAGCTTAACAAAGGGACAGAAAAAATAATTTGGGGCCGACATTTTTTGTATTAATAATAAAAATAACACAAATCATGTAATTTGTCCTCTTCCCGTCCCTCCCAACAAATTTCTCTCATGGGTGACCTCTTGGTTTCTCTGTGCTACATGAACAGAATGTGAGTAAAGGACAGCTACAATACAGGTGCCAGAGTGTCAGTACAACAAGCCAGTGCCCTGAGAGGGGATTCACTTGAGGAATTTTGATGCAGCAGACCTCAAGTGACAATGAGTTGGACACGGACTAATATGTAAGGATTCTTAGTTTATGAAAATCAAATTTTAAGCAGTAAAGGTTGTTTTCAATCATTGTACAACTCAAATTACATTAATATGGAAGTTTTCAGCTCTATAGCTGCAATATTCATGAATTTTATGACAACATTGGAATTTCGTGAGATTTTTCTTCCGAACTGCAAATTTAGCCTTCGATCCATTTTCACATAATGCAGTTTTATAGTATTCAGTATTTTCATGTGACTCTCAAAAAAATTAAAGCATCAAGTATATATTGCTCTCTTTAAGCTCAATAAATCTTATAGCTTTCCTGTGTGTAGTTTTTTTGATTTATGAGTGCATGAAAATGCATATTTGCACTTTGCGAGCACAAATGAAAAAAACAATGAGACTTGCTACTGCATCTTTTGTCAATTTTGATGGACCATAATTCATTTAATTGATTTGTGGTACTTCCCATTTTTCTTTTCTGCAATAAGGACTTGTATGACTTTGTACAAAAAGCATTAATGACTTGGTAAGTGTTTGTTGACTGTAGTTATGATTGTGCAAAGTCATGGCAATTTGTTCGCTGTGCGAAGATGTTTGAAAATTTTTGTAATTCCCCACAATTTTGAAATGCTGTAACTCGGTTGTTTGATGTCCGATTTTTAAAATTTTAAAAAGAGAAATTTCATGGCTTAAAAGAGATCCATTAAGATCTATAAACAAAGACACTGTAAAAACAAAAAATGAAAAAATCAGTTTGGTGGTACCCTAATGTTAATCATCCATCCTGGTGGTAGTGTTAAACTTTTTTATTTATAAGGTCAAGGTACCACCGGTTCAATCCTTCCAGTGACGATATTACATTCTGGCTGGATCGTTTTGAACGTTCTTGTCGAACTCATAATGTGGATAAATCACAGTATGCTAATCAGTTGTCAGAAAAATTTGAAAGGTGATTCTCTTACAAGTTTAAGCTTGGTAGAAGAGGCTGATGAGGATTAATTATGATGTTATTAGAGCACCCTGATTGAAAAAAATATCAATTAACAGAGGAAGGTTACCGTGTTTTGTTTAAGAAAATGGTACCTGAATCAGGGGTAGAATTCTCAGAATTCATTGCAAGGACCACGTCTTACATTTAATCGTTGGATTGAGCTGCCCAAAACAGAAAAGACATATGAAGCCCTTGTGGACTTAATTGCTCAGAGACAAAGATTATGTCAAGTGTAAATAAACCATTCCCTTGAATTCCTACATGAGCGTAAACCCAAGACACTAAAAGAAATGGAAGAATATTGTACCCAATACGTCACGGCACATCCGGACGTAGCTTTTAGCAATGCTAAGGTTAAGGAAAGTATGCCAGTTGCTTCAGTAACACCATACAACCCTAATTATTCACACAAATTTCAGGGACCACAAAACAGGTTTAGACGGTGGGACAGGCAAAGACATCAACATCAGAATGAATAAGCCAAGAACAGCCTTCTTTAGCCTAAATAACATCTGGAAGTCCTCCCAATACAGCACAAGCACAAAATTAAGATTATACCAGAGTTGCGTGCTTTCTGTGCTTCTCTATCGTGCGGAATGCTGGAGAGTCACAGAGAAGGAAATGTCAAAATTGTCCTCTTTTCACACAACATGCCCTAAGAAAAATTCACCGCATCTTTGGCCAAATACCATCACCAACCAAGATCTGCTTACTCGTAGCAAGCAAGAGGACATGCACACCATCATAGCTGGCAGACGCTGGAGCTGGGTTGGTCATGTCCTCAGAAGAGACCCCAATGCCATCACAAGAACAGCTATGCTTTGGACCCCTGAAGGAAAGCGAAAGAGAGGCCGACCAAAAACAACTTGGCGGAGGACTGTGGAGGCTGAGATGCAAAGAATGAACCAGAGTTGGGGCACTGTACGAAGGATGGCCACCGATCGTGCAAAGTGGAATCAATTTGTTGTTGCCCTACAAGACGCCACTAGGCATGATGGCCACTGACTGCTTTGACGGTCGGTGGTTAAGGATCGAAGAAGAAGAAGAACAAAACAGGTTTGATAAAAAAAGTAACCATAATAAGTATCAAAACCAAGGTAACCAATCATTTCAGGGTTCTTCTGCGAAGAACTGGAGTCGACCTGATAGCTCTCACACAGGGGTGGTCATAATTATAGGATTTTCCGTAGAGGAAGTAATTATAGAAACTATCAGGGTTATCCGTCTTGGAGTCAACAAGATCATAATTACAGAGATACTCATTATAATGAATATGATAATGGTAACCATGAGAACTATGACTCAAACCCAAATAGGGGTTACAATAGAGGACACAATAATGATTACAGAGGCGATAATAATCGAGGTAGATCACAATACAAAAAACATAAACCACATTATCAGGGAAACTCTGCACAGCAAGAGTCCCATGAAGCCTATAAACAGACTAAAGATAATAATGATGCTAATAATATGGCATGTTCCGCTTTTGATTTTGGGAGAGCATCTCAGTGCCCCCCAATGCAAAACATTATTTGAACCAACTACGGTGTCCACTTTAAGTTGTGGCCATCCTCTTCCCGCTCTTCCTGCATCAGTCGCGCATGATGGAAGAGGTTCTCTTGTCTTACATAAAGGTTTAGTAAATGACAATCCAGTCTCAGTTCTTTTTGATTCTGGATGCACCACAATTGGTGTTAGGCAGTCACTTGTAGATCCTTCTCGTGCCACCGGAAAAGTAGTCAAATGTGTAACATTTGGCGGCACCTTAGAGAAATACTCTACTGCTATCATTAAGATTGCTACTCCTTTCTTTACAGGAGATGTACACGCATGTCTTTCTGCCGAATCCGATCGCTGATCTTATCATCGGTCGTATTCACGGAGTCAAAGAATGCACTCCACAACAAATTTCCGTTTGGGAAAAACAAAATATGCAAACTGCTAATGCTGTAGTCACTAGAGCTCAAGTTCTTAATATGCCTCAAACTTCATCTACTGAAGATAATGAAGTGCATAACCAAGATGATCCCTTGTTAATTTCTCGTGACTCGTTTATAAAACAGCAAGAAGATGATCCGACTCTAAAGAAATTCTTCACTCTTGCAACAAAAGGTGATCCGAATAAAGACACAAGTCGTAAATCGTGGATTACAATGAAGAATGGCGTACTTGTACGTATGATGCAAGATTCCACTAAGTCAAGTCATTCTCAGATTCTTGTGCCCAAGAATTTGAGAGTTAAAATTTTGCAGCACGCTCACGACTCTCAGTGTGATTGACATATGGGTTTTTCCCGTACAAAGTCAAGAGTTCTTGCGGCTTTCCTTTGGCCTTTTGTGAACAAGGGCATACGGATTTATTGTCGATCTTGTAAAGTATGTCAAGAGGTCAAATCCAGAGGTCTACGCCATGCTGCACCTATTCAGGCTGCAGACATCCCTATTCGACCATTTCAGAAAATGGCGATAGACATTGGTCCATTTAAGATCAAATCTGCTAGAGGACATCAGTTTATCTTGACGTGTGTTGATATGTGCACACGTTGGCCAGAGGCTATTCCTCTGAAGAGCATTACTACTGCTGATATTGCAGATGCTCTTTGGCTTATATTTACTCGTCTGGGGTTCCCCGGAGAGATATTGTCAGACCATGGCACCCAACTAATATCAGATACCATGTCTCAAGTAATGTCTACTCTGCAGATAGAGAGATCTTTGAGTAGTATCTATCATCCTATGTCCAATGGGATGGTCGAACGGGTAAATAGAACACTCAAAAACTTACTAGGGAAGATAACTGAGGATCATCCTCAAGATTGGTACAGGGTTTTACCCACGGCCCTCTTCGCTTACAGAGAGGTCCCCAATGAACATACAGGATTTTCTCCCTTTGAACTTGTCTTTGGCGCGCGACCGCGCGGCCCTATGTCTTTGCTTCATGATCTCATAACCACTGATAATATTACCGATGACACAAAATCTTCTTACGAATATGTCATCGCGCTGAGACAACAGATTATCGAAGCATGCAAATTGGCAACTTCTTCTTCTGAATTTGCTAAACAGAAGGCAAGACAATTTGCCAATAAGAAAAGAACCTTACGACAACTTTGTCCTGGTGACAAAGCATTTGTATTACTACCTTGTAGGGAAAACAGATTACTTATTTCTTGGAAAGGTCCGTACGAGATAATATCGAAAATTTCCGATGTCGACTATATTGTCGATATTGATGGGAAGCATAAAACCTTCCACATCAATATGCTTACTGAATTCCATGAACGTCCGGATTATTTGCAACCCATTTTCCAAGCAACGGACGATTCACAAATCCAGTCCAACATGGTCATTACTCATCACTGTCCGTAATACAGGATGAGGAAACAAGTTTTTCGGATGTTAATCTTCCGCTTCCGATGATTCCACTTCATTCTAGTGAATCATGGAAAAATGTTACTGTCTCTCCTGATTTATCTCTAGGAGAACAGCGACAAGTTTTGGCTATGTTACAAACATTTCAGGATGTCTTTACTGACATCCCTGGACAAACTCTTGTCATTGAACATGACATTATTCTAACTGACCATAATCCTATTAGGGTCAGACCTTATCCTATCCCTATACATTTTCAAGCACAGGTTGAGAAGGAGTTGGATGAGATGATAGATTTTAAAATAATTGAACCATCCACTTCTGCATATTCTTCGCCGATGGTTATTGTTCGAAAGAAAGACAATAACATACGTCTTTGCGTTGACTATCGCAAATTGAATCAAGTTACGAAGTTTGATGCTGAACCTATGCCTTTACTAGAAGAGCTACTTACTAGGCTTTCTGAATCTCATTTTTTCACTAAACTAGATTTGTCTAAAGGATAGTGGCAAGTTCCTTTATCTGAACGTGCCAAACCAATTACGGCTTTTTCTACACCTAGAGGCCTTTTTCAATGGAATTTCATGCCTTTCGGCCTTATGAACGCACCAGCTACATTCGTACGCATGATGCGTCGAATCCTATCTTATCGGTCAGATGTCATTGCGTACCTAGACAACATCTGTCTTTTCAGCGATACTTGGGAAGATCACTATTCAGAGTTAGTTGAATTACTATCTACTCTACGCGAGTATAACCTGACAGCAAAACCCTCTAAAGCCTGCATTGGTTTTAGCGAAATTTCTTTCCTAGGCCATCGAGTTGGTCATGGTTTCCTAAAGACAGAGGACCATAATATCACTAAGATAATTAACATCTCTATTCCTAAGACTAAAAAGCAAGTGCGAAGTCTCTTAGGTCTTATTCAATTTTATGGAAGATTCATTCCGAATCTATCCTCTATCATGGCACCTCTTTCTACACTACTAAAGAAAGGGTCGCCTAATATGGTCCACTGGTCACAGGAATGCCAATCCTCTTTGGATAAGATTAAAATGTTGTTTTCAACACCACCTATTTTAGTATTACCTACTACAGATAAGACATTTGTTCTTCGTAGTGACGCTTCATCCACTGGGATTGGAGCGGCACTAATGCAAGAGTACTCTGGAACTCTGCATCCTGTAATGTATATCTCCAGAAAACTTAATGCTGCAGAAAGGATTTATTCGGTTTTAGACTGTGAGCTTTTGGCTATGGTATGGTCAATTCTCAAACTACAAAGATTCCTTCTAGGCGCACATTTCATAGTAGAAACCGACCAGAAAGCTCTTACGGCTATACAGAGTAAAAATTTGAAGAGCTCGAGGTCTACTCGATATGCAATTGCTCTTCAACCTTTTCATTTCTCGGTACGAGCTCTCCGTGGATCAGATAATGTGATGGCAGACATTTTGTCTAGATGCCCACATGATTCCACCTAACTGTTAGGTCTTGGACTTCTTAACACATCTAAGTCTATAACAGTTCTTTTTCTATATCAAGATAGATACACATGGTAATTTGTGATATGATTGTATCACTATTATCACTACATTCATTGATATATATTCACCGCTGTTTTTTTTATTAAAGATTTTTCTTCTTTGTCAATCATGTACTTATAGTGCTTAAATATGAAATTGTTATATGCATTGTGTTGTTACCAGCTTTGTGGTATACGTTGGTGGCACCCTCCTGGAAATATTTATACTTAAGAGAAATGCTTTCTCTGAGATGTTGAGATATATTCTCACGAGTCGATCTATGACTTTACCTTAATTTGACATTATAAATTGCTCTTATTAGTCATCTGTGCATTATTCGTGCGTTGTGAGCCTATTGTATGTTGCTCTCAGATGAAAAACATTTTTTTTTTCCCGGGGGTTGCTGTAGTCTGTTACCAACAGATTACTGGTGGCAATGTATCTACATACATATATAATTATATATAATATATATATTATATATATATATATATATATATATATATATATATATATATATATATATATATATATATATATATATCTTCTTCTTCTTCTTCCGTCCTTAGCCACCGACCGTCAAAGCAGTCAGTGGCTATTACGCCTAGTGGCGTCTTAGGGCAACAGCAGATAGGTTTTCTTTGCCATTGTTTCCCATCACGCCTATTGGCGTCTTTAGGGCAACGGCAAATCAATCCATTTGCTGTTGTTTCCGTAATCGAAGTGACTGGCAAACGGGTGATCAGCCCGTTGGTATATATATATATATTTATATATATTATATATATATATATATATATATATATATATATATATATATATATATATATAGGAAGATATTTATTAGTTTGTATACTTGTTATGTTTGGAAATATTTGGTAATAATATTTTGAGTCTGAGATTAGAACCCTAGTCAAAGGGCAAATACTCATGTTTTGCTTCGAGTGAAAGTAAATATATAGTGGCCCCACTTGAATATAGTTGAAAGGTTAACATTAGCGCATGCCCAATGAGACGAGGAGTCGTCATTGGCGCTTCCGGGATGACGGACGGAGCTTGAAGGCTGTCGGACAAATGAGCGTCCGAAGTTTTTCGTCATTGTGATTGATTCTGGGAAAGAGAGGAGTTTTCTCTCAGTATACTATGATGGTCGATACTTCTCCCAGAATACATATGTTAGTGTGCTAGTTACTAGTATTTCATGAACTTAAGGTAAAGAAGGAACATTTTCTAAAACTTTACCTAGGCCTAACGACGCCATAGATGTCATATCATATATATATATATATATATATATATTTGATGGATCGTATGTAGACGATTCCTGTACTAGCAGCACTATGAGTGGACATATGTAACATTCCTTATGGGTATGGAAAACCCAAAGACATTAGATGAGCAAATGAACGGAACTTTCATTTGTAGTGAGGCTTACTACCTGATGGCGATACCAAGACCTACATTGTATTGAAGCCCACTCTTTGTTATTTAAGATTGTCAACCTTAAAAGAAAGACCCTGTTGAATTTAAAGCCTAAAAGACTTAGCCTGAAAGACATAGTCAGCAGAGGGTCTGTAAGGGAGCACTGTGATGACCATTGTTATTGTTAACTCAAACTGATGCGACTAGTCAGTGGAGATATGAGACGATAGACAATCAGAACTATATATGTGCTACTATCGTCCAATTATATTTACATGCTATGAGATTGCCAAATTGCTGTTGCCACCCATTTGTCAAGTATCCAATGATTTGTTGTGTCAACCTGTTCCAATGACTGTCAACCGTGCTGTCAGAGTGTGTATCATTAAATTGTCTAAAACGTCTACAGTAGTTCCAGTTATCATTGACTTCCAGCCGTGAGGGTATGAGTGCATTATTACCAACTTGTCAACTCTACAGAACCATTTATGCATTCGCGTATTGACACTCATACTAACACTCATTGTCAATAATACATTCTTGTCGGGGCCTCATTACGTTCCGGGACAAGGTGACCTATATGACCAACACTGTGCCGGGTTTTAGTTGACCCCTTAATCTCATCAAGCCCTTATTAACGTGGTGACCTAAAAAAGGAGTTTATCAACCACCTCGACAGTTTTCTTGAGATCAGTATCAATCTGATCATGTCGCCATGATTTGATCATTGAATTGGCAGTATTTTGTCGAGGGAAGGTGTACTTGCCCCGGAATGATTTCTTAACCTTCATAGTTTGTGTTGAGAATTTAAGATCACACTTAGTACCTGAGGCATGTCGTACAATAGAGTTATTATGTCTGTTGTTCAGCAATATACTCTTGCTTAATACGATGTCTAGCAGACCATCAACTCTTTTTCTTACTTTTGTACCCTCTAGATCTAGGAGTGTAATTTCATGTCTCTGCCTCTTATTTATTTTCTCCAAGTTAGTAGTTTTCTTCCTCTCATTAACAAGCAAGGAATCAACTGTATTCAGTGCAGTTGCAAGTTCATAGATCTGTTGTTGTGATTTATTTTCCAGTTCAGAATATCTATGTTTCTCATTAAGGAGCACTGATTCTAAGGCAGTTACCATGTCATTAGTTAAACAATCATCACTTGCGTTTGATACAACATTGTCCTTGTGAGATTCAATCTCCCTTTTTTCACCTTCTGATTTAAACTTAATATACTCTGAAATCAAAGATTCATGATCGGATCTCAACTTATCATATTTTGATTTCAAATTATCAAACAAATCCCTAAGTGTCTCATTACTTCTCTGAGAGTCAATGATAAATTTATCATTTTCTTCACGCAATACTGCCAAGTCAAATGTGGAAGAGTTCAATTTATTTGTCTGGTCTTCCAACATCTGTTTCAATGAAGTCACCTCATCCTCTAACTCTTTCTTGTGGCTAAGATATTTAGTATTATCTGCTATCAAAACTGTCACCTTATTATTCAATACAGCATTTTCAAAATCCAATGTTGACAACTTCTTCTCATATTCACCTTTTTGCTGTATCAGTTCATTAGTAAGGGTAATCTCCCTACCCTTATGATTCGTTATGGTTTTCTTCAACTCCTTCAACTCAATACTACTACCGTCCTGAGAAGTCATTTTACCTTCTTCATTAAAAATAGTGGATAATAAATTAGAAGTCTTACTGCTTTCTCCCGTGAACGGGTAGCTCCACACATACTATACGCAAACTCCCAAAAATATCCATAGTAACTATACATATGACTCCCTGAATCAATCTACTTATATATACAATAATGTATGGTTACTCCATATAACCAATCAACCACTTATCATGTTCCCTTACACTAATTGTAAGTTCAAAAATTATCTTCACTTAATAATTATGGGTATCATCCATCCATAATCATATTATTCAACTTCTTATGCCCAACGGCTCATGTAGTACCCTGCTTAGACCAAAATACCAATATTATCTCCATAAAACTGGTCTCAAGTAAGCATCTTTAAATTAATAATCTATTTATTTATTCAGTAATTTGTATTAATCAACAATGTGATATAATCAATTACCTATGTGTGCCCAGTGGCAAACGTAGTATTATAACTAGAATAATGTATCAAGTACTCTTCACTATGCCTATTATATTCAAGGTAAGTTATAGATTTATAAGTATTTATTAATATATTATAACATCATGCCTTAGTCATGACGTATAACCAATACTGAATTGGACCAATAGTGCAAAATGTTGCAATCATTCCATCCAGTCATTTTTTTTTCTCAAAATTAATTAAAATATTTATATCATATTATTACCTAATTAATTTACACTATCTTCATTATATTATCAGATTAAACATCAATAAAGACAAGACAAACTATAAATAAAATTGTACAAGACATTAACACATCACAATTGACAATTGCAAACATTAAAATATGATTACATGAACGAAATAAGAATCGGAAGTCTACCAGAAAAGGTCAAGGTAACCAAATATAGGTTAATACACATGTACACAAGAAATGGTGACGTCACAGGACTCATAACTGACAAATATTAATACTTAAAATAAATGATAGGAAGATGGAGAAAATACAAAATAGCTACGAACAAATTACAGAAATGAATAAAAATGCAACTTAGTACACCAAAAATACTACAAATATAACGTCACTTTACAACTAAAACATCTAAGGTCGAATAATTTCAGAAGCAAACACAGTATGCTGCTGGCAGATCTCAGCAGATGCTTCGCTAATGGAATTACTCAACTAATCCCTATTAGAACGGGTTTAGATCTACTGACCATCTGAAAAGAGGTATTAGTTGATCTAAAACTCCCAATCCAAACGAACCCGCTTACATGAATAACAAACAGACAAATAACGACAAATGAGACATATAACAATTCATTGCAGATAAACATGCCCAAATAAAATCAAATGGACTACTGTTAGCATTATGAACCGACAAAGTTTTAAAGGTTACTTATCCTTTTGTGCCCCGAGATATTCTTCGGTTAATGCTAGTATGCATCAACGGCCAACTAGGTACGGTGAGCTGAACTTCATAGTTTGACGGGCTTCTTCTTGATATATTCCTTGCATCGAAGCTTGTTGTAGGACATTAGGTTTGACATTCATAAAAACAGCCAACGGTTGTCATTGATTTTGATCGAAAGGGCGATGACGTGTATTTGACCTTTAGTCATGCGCAGTATGTCATAAAGTCATGTGCGCGCATTGTGATTGTAAACAGTGTTGTTACGATGAAACTTGTCGCTAGGTCTAACCTGATGAAGAAGAAAATTTTTTCGTATCCCCACGCTGGCTAACCACTTTTGTTATGGCTGGTTTCGCTCTGGCAGTTGGTTAACCTTTTTACCGTCTTTAAACAATCCTGCTATTAATAAAACAGTGTTCATTCTTTCTGGCCATGTCCTGAGTTTGTTCTTATATTATTATGACTTGGTTTCTGTTGAGCAATCGTGCTTAAATAAAGGTTGCGAATGCGGAGTTAAGACTGTCCAAACTTCAATCATGGTAGATATTTGACAAGTCCATAGGTGGTTCGAGTCCACATAAAATACGTTTTATTTGACAGTGTTCAATCCACGAGACATGATATGAATTAGGCATACATTAAGTTCAAGCATATACATAAACAGCGTCTCCTGTCCTTAGTCCATTAATTGTTACAACGTCTGGATATCTACACGCGATTCCGTATGTCGGTAATCCGGTAATGGATATCCAAAGCTGATCGATCTTTACAATTTGGATACTAATAATTATAATAATATACTCCCTGCGACTATTCTGGTACTGAAGAATTAGTCATTCATAAAAATGAGACGTAATACGTATCCATGTTAATTCGGCAGACCCTAGTGCCACATCATCTTGAAAACTTATACACCATTACTATAATACACGGGAGCGTTGAAATTTGCGTCTCGATAGGACGGAATATGAATTACAAAGGGTACACTTATAGTGTCGTCACGTGTTAACATAACAACGCAACACGTCATTTAAAACTAAGCAATTCTATCAGTTCGCGTTCAATTACCGTGAAGCGCGAAACTCAATAATTATTAATAGCATTTTAAACCCTTCAATGTGTAAACTTAAACGAGCTCACTATAAAAGTGGCTAACATTATAACACCTACCGTAACAATAGGGATCAGGGGAAAGCATAAGTTTAAACTGTCCTGCGATAACAAAGTATTTTGATGATCAGGAATTTCAGCTTCAAACTGGCCAATACATGGTCATTAACACTGTCTATGTTTTTTACTCTTTATCTTTGCTCCATTTCAGTAATACATACCTGTCAACCTCCTGAGACAAAAACCTGTACGCCGGACCAAAAAAATCCTTACAAACACCCAAAAATCCTTATGCAAAAAATATATTAATAAATTATACACAATACAGTTTTAAAACGAGAATTGACACATACAAATCTATTAGCATTTGAATTAGTGGGATATAAAACATGCTAATAGTCTCATGCTGTTCTTTACATATAAAAAACTTAGTGATCGTGAGGTACTATTCTTTCGATGCACAGTGTTTTGGATTATAATCAACACATGCACTTTTAGCACTTTGCAGAATTGCATTTGTGGGCTTAAAGTCTGCACAGCATGTATCAATGTTAATCTTACACTGTAAAAAAGAAGTGAGTGTGTCTGCATTCATGGACCTCCTGCAGTCTGTGTGGATTTTTTAATTGAAAAATAATGCAGCGAAGTTTACGCAAACAAACTTTTTTTCTAGTTATGTAGGGCCGACACAGAATATTATATGACATTAATTTATAGGAAATATTTAAATGATCAAAATATAACTGAAAAGATTAAGAGAACGAAAAAAAAAAAAGATACAACGAAACTAAAGCAAAAAAAATTTACCAAATTATGAACAGAATATCAAATCTAGGAAGAAAAACGTAGAACCAAATATTTACAAAATTATTTAAGAGTTGGTAGCCTAGAGCAGTGATAATAGATTGTCGCTTTATTAAAAAATAAAGCAGCGAATCTCGACCGCTGGAATAAAGTAGGTAGGCCTACTCAATGCAAATAAACTTTTTTTTCCTACTTTTGTAGGGCCTACACAAAATTGTATGATATTAATTTATTGGAAATATTTAAATGGTCAAAATATAACTGGAAAGAATAAGAGAATGACAAAAATAAAATACAACGAAGCAAAGCAAACAGCTGACAGCAAAAAATAAAAAATTAACGAAATCATGAACAGAATATCAAATCTAGGAAGAAAAACGTAGAACCAAAAATTTACAAAATTATTTAAGAGTTGGTAGCCTAGACCAGTGATAATAGATTGCAACTTTATTAAAAAATAAAGCAGCGAATCTCGACTGCTGGAATAAAGCACGCCTTCTCAACGCAAACTTTTTTTTTTCTAGTTATGTAGGGCCTACACAGAATGTTAAGACATTAATTTATCGGAAATATATATCAGCCGCACTGGTGTAATGGTTACAACATTGCGCTAGCGACCAGGTTTTCAAGGTTCAAGCCCGGGCGCGGTCATTTGTAGGAGTGTCATCGACCAGGGATTTTGACTGAATAACCTGAACGGCTCCTGTGATAAACCCTCTGTGGATGGGAAGGAGCGAAGCTCCTGACTGGGTTGGAAGGAAAGTCCTCAGGTTCCCCAGCCTGGCAATGACATGTCATTGGGCCGAAGGGCTGAAAGCCCAAGTGCTGCTGGTTAAGGGAAAAAAAAAAAAATCGGAAATATACTGAAGGGCAAGATATAACTGGAAAGACAGTGATTAAATTGCAGCAAAGCAAAACATCAGCAATATTTAACCAAGTTATAAGTACTTAGCTTTTTTAAACAAAATGGCGTCGAAGTGTCTTGGCAAGCGTGGCTGATAACAGGTAACTTTAAAACTACGTCATGTCACGCTGAAAACCGAAAGTGTTTGAGGCCGAATTCAAAGTTTTTGCTGAATTGTTGGGTATAAAAGAATTTGATTGGTTGCTGGGAGAGACCTCAGTTTAAAAACAGACGCTGAAATTCCCGGAATTAAAAATAAAAAAATTGGTTTAAAAAAAAACATGGGCTAGAAAATATTTTCTGATTTAAAATTTTTAAAAACTTGGGTTGGAAAATATTTTTGGGGAGGGGGGAAAAATCCGTACCAGTCTGTACGGCCATACACTGCTAAAAGTATCAAAAATACGTACATTGTACAAAAAATTCATACAGGTTGACAGGTATACATAGAATACTACAAATTTAATGTTATTTACCTCTCTTGTCTTTCAGTAATAGATTTAAAAAAAAAACTAAAAATTTAATGTTAAATTGCCTTTCATTTTTCAGTGAAAACTACAAATCTAATGTTAGTTTATCTCTGTTGTCTCTCAATAATATATGCGGAATACTAGAAATATAATGTTACTTTCACTTTTACACCCTCATTTATATTTTATTTAAAACATTTATCTGATACTATTTACTTCTTTTCACTCTCAAGTTTTAGAATCTACTGGGTTTTTTTTTTTTAATTGTGTGTTGAAGTTTTTGTGGTTTTAAGAATTTTCTACGGGATGTGGAACATGACCCCATGCCCAACCTTTCTTAAGTGCCTCTTATGACATGCATGGTAGGTTGCAATGTTACTATTCTTTACTCCCCTTCTGAGCCCTGGTAACACATGGGCAATGTGGAACTGATTACAAGAACCAGGCATGTACCAGTGGAACGAGAGATGACAAGAAGACACTGGAGATGGATAGGACACACACTGAAGAAACCTGTTGATAGCATTATCAGGAAGTCCTTGTTCTGAAATCCCCCCAGGGTGAGAGAGATAAAGGGAGACCAAGAAACGCATGGAGAAGAGAACTGGAGACTGACATGAATAGTATGAAGAAGACATAGAATGATGGCACGGAACATGAAGACTTGGCATAAGTTTGCTGAAGGCTTATACTCCATGGTGTGCTGAAGGCTTATACTCCATGGTGTGCTGAAAGAACGAATGAACTGTTTTTTTTTATTTACCTCTCTTCTCTCTCAATAATACGAAGAGCTGTACATATCATTGTGGGCTCTCTCCTGACTGACAGCAAGGTTCTCTGTATGATGACCCACAGTTGCTTACCCAGGTCCATGGACAAGCTCTCCACTTCAGAGAAGTAGTGGGTCAGAGTCTGACAAATAGAAATGAAAAAAACACAAGCTCATATATATTTTGATGACATGCTGCTTCTGCTGTTGAACTAGGGCTGCTGAGCTTCTTTCTCTTTAGCAGCCAATGCCAAGTGAGGATACAATAAAGTGAGGATCTAGGCTTTTCCTGTGGCTTTTCTGACCTGAAACGTGTTGAGTTGAAGTCATGAGCTCCAGTATCTCTTGCTTGGCTTGCATGTAAAGGATCGTCACATCTGGTCCCAAGCTAGGATTAAGAAGTGTGTGGCATACTGTGCATTCCCCGCCATCCAAGGGGGCTCTTCAACTATGCAGAGCTAAATTACTGTACTCTGGCTCTGGGCTCTCCCAAGGAATTGCCACGTCCTGCACAGAGCCACTTCTCAGCTTCCCCTGTTTATCACTGGGTCCACAGTTAGATCCTTCTGTATGCAGTTAACCAAGTCAAAGAATTACGCATGAGGCTCAAGTGACTTCTCCAAGCTTAATGTGCAATGCTGGGTTCTCAACAAGTTTCACCACAGAGGGAATCCCTGGAAGTGTGTGAATGATTTCAAGAGTCAATGAGGATGATACACAGATATAGGTTAACTTCCACGTATTGTGCATTGTGCATAGCTGGTGGTCATATAAGGATGACTAGATATGCCTCCATGCATATGATAACATGTCAAAACTGCCAACAAGGACTCATGCTGGCTGTGGAGGGATCACAAGAGGCAATAACATTCAGGACAGCAAGCGTATAAATAAAAACTTCTCTTTCATAACTGCTTTAAGTTGGTACAATGGATAAAACCAGAAGTGAAGAGCCAGTTTAATTGCAAACAAGGTGGAGTGGGTTAAATTCCAGCACAGGTAGAAAAATACAACAGGAGGTTTGACAGCTGGGAGGCCTGGCTCAAGTAGGCTCACATTTCGTCTCTTCCCCCCCCCCCCCCCCCCCCCCCCCCCCTTCCATAAAGAAGGTTAAAAAGAGCCAAAATGTTTGTCTGATGGGGGGACTTTGTATGATCAAATTGCCTCTTGATGTAATGGTGGTTATGTATAGAGTTTCCTGTTACAATGCTTCCTAGTCGTGTTGATGGCAATTTTCTCTCCATATCATTCTTCCAAGCATTTTCAAGCTTAACCTACTTGCTATTCAGCAGGGTTGTTGACTTGACTCAATGGGCGTGAGCTCTCGTCAGATTTAAGTCACCATAGTGACTCACCTTGAGACTTGACTCAAGAGTTCTTTATTAGTGACTTGCATCAGGACTTACTAATTCTGGCAACCTAACTTCACCATCCTCATTCATAACGAACTCCTACGAAGAAACTGAAAATGTTTAAATCTTTCAATCAATAAAATCAAATGCGCAATAGAGCTTTTGGTGCCAGGTTTTATTATTATTATTTATAGTGATTGATGTGATTGTTCAAATAAAAGCAATTAAACAGTTTTAGATCAAGAAATGAGACTTGAGGCGAGACGCGGCTTAAAAGCTATTGTTAGGGACTTGAGACTTGTTCCAAGAGACTTGAAACTTGACATGAGACTTGTTAGGAAAGACTTGAAAACAACTCTACCATTTTGTTATGCCTTCCCCAGTATGCATTTTGTTTTTTAAGAGATGCGCCTCAAGAATTTTTTTTTTTTTTTTTTTTTTTCTTAACCAGCGGCACTTGGGCTTTCAGCCCTTCGGCCCAATGACATGTCATTGCAAGGCTGGGGAACCTGAGGACTTTCCTTCCAACCCGGTCAGGAGCTTCGCTCCTTCCCATCCACAGAGGGTTTATCACAGGAGCCGTTCAGGCTATTCAGTCAAATTTCCCGCCGTAAACATTTCTTCAAACGCCGACGCCCGGGTTTGAACCATGAACACCTGGTCGCCAGTACAACGCCGAAGCCATTACACCAGCGCCTCAAGAATAAAACTGTTATGTTCTTGTAAGATGAAAAATTGTTAGAATTGTAGAGGAGCTCTATAGACAATTGTGCTTTAAAATACAAAAGAATGGTCAGGATTCAAAACTGCTCAGTGCTGCAGTCTTCTTCTCTATTTGCTTTTTAATTTCACTTTATCCCTCTTACCTTGGGTATTTAAGAGCAAGAACTTCTTTGTAATGTTATCAACAGGTTTCCTCAATTCTATTCATCTCTTGTTCCACTGATACTTGTCTGGTTCTTGCATCAGTTCCACATTGCTGATCTTGTCATCAGTTCCACATTGGTGACCTTGTCATCAGTTCCACATTGGTGATCTTGTCATCAGTTTCATTTTAGTGATTTTACCACACCACTTAAACCCTTCTATTCTATGCAAGCAAACATTTATGAAAGTCTATAACTTCTCAGTTGATATTTCTGTTTTTTCATCATTTTTCAGAGTTACACAATAGGACTGACCTGACATTTTCTTTTCTTCTTTTCATTTTTCTTTACCTTTTTTCTTCTAGAAAAATCTCTAGATATGGCACTTGGAATGTTCATGCACTTAAAAAAAAAAAGAAGGAAATGATTACACGTAATAATGCATTAAACAACTAATTTCTGGTATCTGTCATTCCTTGATTCCTTTCAACATTTTAGCATGAATGGCTTCCAACAATTATTATGCAGAATTAACTTTTAAAATATACACGCACATTCAGTTATTGAAGATGAGCCAGATGCTCCAGATGAAGCTGACAATATTTACTCACATTTTTGTCTGTGGGACTCTGATTAGGCTGTTTATGTAAGGCCAACAGTAGATCATCCCTCGATGCTTCCAAGTCAGTCAAACTGGCAGGAAATAAGACACGCAAAATGAAATGATGTTGCACCATTTATATGTGGTACAACATGAAAGATCACTCAAGCAGCTAATATTAGTTAACTAGCTAGCTAGAGGTATTTAATCAGTCAGTTAATTCATTAGTTGATTTGTTAATTCATTACTTAGTTAAATGTTTGAAAGTGAGGTTGTGTATAAGACTTGCAACCTCATATAGTAAAAGACACAGATGCAGAAACCATTGCTCCAAGAGCACATAAAGTCTTTGGAGCACAGATCCTGCTACTAGTCCAAGTGTAGTAATGGTCCTGTGCTTTTTAAGAAGTAAAACATACATTCATTCAATCATTTCCAATTTTATTTACTTACTTTTCAACGGCAACTGTTGCCTCAATTGGCTGTGTGTGGTGTTCCCAGAAACGGGGCCTCCCAGATCTGAGGCACAGTTACGTCACTGGTGCAGCCACCTCACTGAACTATTGTATGGACATGAGGTACAGCATACATATAGGCGTGAGATGGCAGGGAAGCAAACCCGTAAAAATTGCTTGCTGAAATCGAATGTGTCAAGCCGAAAGGCGCAGATATCACAGCATAGCTGTAAACTATGACACAACGTAATTACCGCTCAAAATGGCCAGAGTTGTAAGAGAGATGGCTGAGTGAATGCAAACAACATTTACTTACTGTTCAGCAAGCTCTTAGCTTTGTGTCGGAGATGTTTATCACCTCTTAACTCTTAGTATACGAGCTAATTTCATGACTACCTTTACAGATTTTGCAATAAACAATTTATTTATAAAGATAACATAAGTGTTATATATCAAAATGTGAAGAAATGAAACCCCTATATCATGCACATAACTAAATTGTTCAGTGGTTTTAAACATGCATTCACCTATAAATTTTCGCTATTGATGGGGATCGATCATCGGCCTCTCTAAGAGGCTGCTCGTATACTAAGAGTTAATACATTCAATATTTTTTTTCTCAGAATCCTATTTTTATGAATGTCTGTGTACTGTTCTGCAAGGTTTTAGTACCTCCTCAATATAAAAAACAATTTTGTCAGTCGAGAAAGTTAAAACTATTCAAAAAACAGTTCCACTAACAGCTGAGAGTAACTGATGAGATGCCCTAGGTAAACTAAACAGAGGGAGACCTAAAAACAAACAGAGATGGGAACTGAAGATAAACATAAAAGAGATAAAGAAGACTTGGAAAAACCTTGAAATGATGGCACAGGACAGGAAGATTTGACATGAATTTGTTGAGACAGATGCTCCACAGAGAGATTGGGGGGGTACTGTTGAACAGAATCAACATCACTGCACTCTGGGCAAACCCATAGGTGATCGGTCTCCCTCAGCATATGCTGAAGGGTATAAATGCTAACTGTTCCTGCTGCGATGTGGTTGTATACACGAAGGATGCATCCTCTCATATGTCCATCTCTGTTAGCCTTACGTTTGATGTCAAATTCCAGCAATCTTAACCTTGTTAAGGGTATGAATGAATACCTCAGAAGGACATCACATAACAGAATGCTCTTTACAACCATTTTGGTCAAGATATTTAGCGGAGAATAGTGATAAAAATATTCTGGCAGAGTTAGGCCCTTACTTTTTTATCTCAATGTACTACTAATGTAATAATAAAAATGCAATGTTATTCATGAAACAATTAATTTTTCCTCCAAAATATCACAAATCTGCTTTTACTGCTGAAGGCCCCAGCAGCTTTCTCTACTTACTGTTTATGAGCCTGCAGTAGCTTCCCTTCCATGATTAGCTCCCTTGTTTTGGCAACGCTCTCTGGCACCGTGAAAATGTGTTTCAGATTTTCTTGGGCCGCAGAAAGCTGAGAAGTAACATAAGATCAAGGGGATTTGATGAGTATTGAGGTTTAATATGATCTAATTCATCCACTAGTCTCCATGGACATAAGTTATTATGAAGTACAATGGAGATTAAAAGAAATCAGGTCTAACACAAAAATCAGAATATTCACTTCAAATGTCAAGTCAGTCCTATTGTATGACTCTACAATATGGAGAGCAAGAAAAACAACAACCAAAACATTAGAGACATTTAAAATGGGTGCTTGCGTAGAACAGAAGGATTGAAGTGGTATGACAAGAAACTAATGTGGAACTGATGACAAGAAACTAATGTGGAACTAATGACAAGAAACTAATGTGGAACTGATGACAAGAAACTAATGTGGAACTGATGACAAGAAACTAATGTGGAACTGATGACAAGAATCAGATAACTGCCAATGGAGCATGAGATGAGAAGACACTGGAGATGGATAGACACACATTCAGGAAACTTGATGATAGCACTGCCAGACTGTCAATGCTATGGAATCCCCAGGGTAAGACAGGTAGAGGGAGACTATGGAGAAGAGCACTAGAGACAGACTTGAAAGGGATGAAGAAGAAATGGAAAGACTGAACAAACGAACGAACTTTATTTTCAAAGGGTTAAGAATTGGGCGCGCAGGCCCATCTAACATTCTGCCCTTCCACTCTCACTTATCTTGCATACTATACCCTTTCATTCCCACATGTTACTTTAAGCATTAAATTAAAGGCATACAACATGTTAAAGGTTATATAACAGCATACAATGACATTACCCAATCATAATCAAAATAAAGTATGTTTTTTTTTTTAAACAGGCAAGAACGTAATAAAAATAAGAAAAAAACAACAACAAATGCAAAAAATAAAAAAACTGAGCTGAAGGTAGAGGTCAGGAAGACTTGGCATAAGATTGTTGAAGGCCTATGCTCCTTGGGAAGCTGATGTGTGATGAGAAGAACGTGAGAAAGAATTTCAATGTACATGTGGCATATGCTTTTTGCATGCCACATGATATTTCAGAATGGAATTAAATACAATGCTCACAAGTGTTAGCACCTTTTTTGTGGTCGCTATGCGTAAGTCGCATATGACGTTGCTTTGTTTGGCTTGGCGACATAATCATTGTTTATGTTCGGACTGTGTTTATCAGAAGTGTCTACTGCCAGTAGCGCAGTTTGAAATAGTGTTCTTGTATGGAAATGATATGTGGTCTAGGAATAGAATATAACCATTGTTTTTACTGAGGATATCAAAGGATGTTGGATTCATGAAATGCATTAGTGTAATTGATAATAAATGTCTACATGTACGCCAAGGAGTTTTGGTCACAGTCCATATTGTTGGCACGATATTAATGCCATTTTCTATGTTGATTATTTGAAAATTCATTTGCTCAGGAATCTAGCCAGCAAGCCATACATATTATGCTACATATATATTTTGACCTTGCCACAGTACACTAAACTTGTTTAATATGGTGGTACAACAGTCTCACTTTAAGCTCATTATGGTTATGGACAAGCCTAGCTCATCAGGGTGGTCGCTCACATACCAAAAGAGAAGCATCTACAGTCTCTGTGGACCAGTAGCACATTTACATTCTTCTTCTTCTTCTTGCGA
This sequence comes from Oreohelix idahoensis, assembly GCA_024509875.1. NCBI lineage: Eukaryota > Metazoa > Mollusca > Gastropoda > Stylommatophora > Oreohelicidae > Oreohelix > Oreohelix idahoensis. The sequence continues at coordinate 70,541 of JAMPIV010022315.1, read as the reverse complement.
TCGCATCTTTGATGATTACACCGTCAGACGAGTTCTCATGATGAATTCGACTGTTGTTTGAAGTTCCTCTTTAACTCCATATAGCTTTGAGTTTAGTGTTGAGTCATTGGGCCAGTATATCTTTCTTAACTGGTCATACAGAGGACAGTCCTGTAGAACATGCTCAGCAGTTTGTTCGTTTAATCCACATGTGCACAGTGGTGAAGCAGACAATCGTAGCTTGTGCATGTGTTTATTCAGTTTGTTATGCCCTGTCCTGAGTCGAAAAATAGTTATCTGTCCCTGCCGGTCGAGAGTGTGATAGTCGTCTTTGGGTTGGTTCTGTTCTCTTCTGATAGTCTGGATAGCTCTCTTTTTCTCAAAGTATGTGACTTCATTATCTTCTTGTTCACATTCTCCTCCCTTTTTGCAAGTTTATCTGCCTTTTCATTTCCGGGTACACCACAATGAGATGGTACCCACCACATTTACATAAATACATCCCCTTATCATCAAGTAATGTTCATTCATAAATTCAGCTCCCCACGGAGCACAGGCCCTCAAATAAAGTCATGCCAAGTCCTCCTGTCATGAGCCATCAGATCAAAGTCTGTCCCAGTCGTCCTCACCATTTTCATTACTATCACCAGTTCTCAATGTATGAACATTCCAGGTGCCTAATGTGGGGATTTTCCTAACAATAATAGGGATAGAAAAAAAAAACTGAACACAAGTGAAACAGTGATATCCTCAGGACATGAGAAAGAAAGTGCACCTAACAGCTCTAATGCTGACACAGAAACCCTGACTCCTTTCCAGCTTTCTCTGGGTTGCATCATTGGCCTATTTCCCAGAGGACCTTCTGTTTTGTTTAGTTTCTGTAGGAATTTGTTTTACATGATTTTATATGCCTGTCCCAAACACAACCTCATATTAGTTGCTTCAAATGGCATGCCAGAGGGAACGTAATTCATATTCCTCTCTGTTTCTTCTGAGACCCCCAGAACTGCATAGGGCTTTCAGCAGCTCACACTATAATTGTATGGATAAGGGAGAGATACTGAGAACAATTAATGATTGCCTGTTAGAGAACGACTCTGCAATAGATGAATCATCAAGGTTAAGACTGTTGGGATTTGGCATGAAACGTCAGGCTAGCAGAGATTGACGTATGAGAGGATGCATCCGTCGTGTTTACAACCAGCGTGCTACAGGAACAGTTAGCATTCACACTCTTCGACATTTGTGAGGGAGACTGAACACCTATGATGTTGATTCTGTTCAACAATAACAATATATTAATATCCAGAATATTAACAGATATTAAAGTAATAAATATTAAAAACCAAACTGAAAATATCACAGCAGTGGTTCTATGATGCTGGCAAACAAGTACCATAGCATGTTATGAGAAGAAAAAAGCCAGAATCTACTATGACAATGAGAAAGATTAAAGAAAATATAAGCTAGAGAACAAAGACAAAAAAATATATTGGATAGTTTGACATTGTGGCATGTAAACAGCACTGGAAACAGGAAGTTGTGATGAGACATGGTCACCTACGCCAGTTGAAGAAAAACTATAAGCTCAAGACAAAAAGTCTCTTATTTCAATCAATTAACTCAGTGGTAGGTTACCCAGGAGCTGTGGGGATCTACTTTAGGAACACTGAGCTCTATAAAGATCTACTTTGATAAAATCAGGTCTGTTTTCAGGTTTCAGAGTATAAAATCAGGTCTGCTTTCAGGTTTCAGAGTATAAAATCAGGTCTGTTTTCAGGTTTCAGAGTTTAAAATCAGGTTTGTTTTGAGTATCGGCAATTAGAAAAAAAAGTACTCCATATACGCAACTTTCATCTCTGCTGCACTATCTGCTTCCAACAATCCCACCAGTAAAATGATCATACATGCCACCCCTCCAAAATGAAAAAACCTGTACAAAAAATCCAAAAAACCTGTACAAAGATGCACAAAACCTGTACAGAAATTATGGACAGGGCGTACAAATCTGAAAATGAGAATTACTTGTACAGTTTACAGGTAACCCATAATACCTGGCTAGTATGAATGATAGAAAATTAAAATGAAGTATTATCATCATAAGCTGCGAAGGCCGGCTGCTATGGATCTCCAACATCTTCTGTCTCTTGTCTTGTTGGTGCTCTCTGATACTCTTTTCTGTCCATGTGACGTATGAAAATCGAGCCTCTCTTTAATTACAACTAAACCTCTCTTCAATTACAACTAAACAACTCGATTCCCACGCTGGCTGATTTCGTTATCTCTTACTGACATTCCCTCAGAGAGGTAGGCCACCGGCGATCAGGTTATAATGTCAAGAGCCGAGATCTGAAACCTCTGTTTAACACCTGATAATAGAATGGACGAAGAATTCGCAGGTGCATTTTTGCCAGTCATGGGGACATGGGCCGATTAAGTATATATGCGGAGTTATAGAAAATTCATCATCAGTCTGCCCAGGAATTTGGTGATATCTGCTAGCGCGAATCTTGGAGTTTTTATATAGAAAGAATTTCTAAGATTCGTGGACAGAGTCATTTTCCTTGCGTGGTGGTAATCATAATATATATTAGAATTTTGAGTGTCTTAACGTGTTAAAGTGTGTTTATTAAATAAGCATATTAAATAACTTAGTAATAAGTAAATTTAATTTCTTGTGATTCCCCCAGTAAGAGACGCTTTAAATTAATTAATATACGCTAGGCGATTGATAATTAGAGATAAATCTACTTTTATTCATCATGCGTAATTTTGTGAATTCTTCTTCTTCTTCTTCCGTCCTTAGCCAACGACCGGCAAAGCAGTCAGTGGCCATTACGCCTAGTGGCGTCTTAAGGGCAACAGCGAATAGATTTTCTTTGCCGCTGTTCCCATCACGCCTAATGGCGTCTTTAGGGCAACGACAAATCAATCCTTTTGTTGTTGTTTCCGTAATCAAAGTGACTGGCAAACGGGTGATCAGCCCGTTGAAAATTTTGTGAATTACTAGAGTTTATATCTCATGTTAAAGCGCGATAATATTAGCTAGACTCTTTGTGGGTTTTAAATATAATTTAATATCAAGAGGTCTTACCTAACAAGTGTAGAATATAATAATGATATCGTTGTTAACATTTTGTTCTTTTCTATATCTAGGCGATCAACCCTGCGATCTAGCGGTCTGAATAGCTCCAGAAAACATTCTTAAAATATTATCGGGTCTTAGACTTGGACCTGTGCGGTTCTCTTGTGTTTTTCTTACAAAGAGAGTCCCCACATATAAACATTTAAAGAATAAAACATCAGAACTGGACAAGAAATTACCCAGATTGTTCACAGCAAATCTGATCCACCTGTGGTGGCCAAATATATATATACAAACATTTGTTTCCAGAATATTGACTATCGTAGTTTTTTTTTCTTTTCTCAAGTGGATTTATCCAGAAAAAGGAATACTTGGGTCCATAACCGGCACCCAACCCCAGAGTGAGAGATAAAAACAGATAGGAGATCCTTTGCTTATCCTTATTGGTTTTCTAACAGTGTACCCACCCGACATTTTCCTTAAATATCGGACATCTGTGTGCTGCCCATGGTGAACATTTTGATCGCAATATATATTTACCTGCACTGCCTGACGTGAACTTTTGACACATAAAATTAGGACAATTTAAGCGGACTTTCCCCATTAGGAAAAATTAATCATTCTTGGAGGAACTGGGGTCCCTTGGATAGCACCACCCTGAAATATGTCAAAGATACACAGATATGTTCAAGAGTAGTAGGTAAGTGTGTTTGCTTGTGGCCACAGTCTGACAGAAAGAGAAATGAATATTTCATATTTTGTATAATCATTATACTCACTTCAGTCTTTTCGGGTTCGCAAATACTGTTATATCATTTCTTGTCTTCTTTGTTTCAGGATAGGTTAACTAGATACTTGGTTCTGTTACTTTATCGTCTATCCCTATATATATTATTATTAACTGTAATCAACTCCGCCAATGCCGGTCCCAAGCCCGGAGGAAAAAGGAGGAGGGCGGCCTGCATGGAGGCCTGTCGTAAATTTTGGATAGGAGAATTAAGACTTGGGTGGGTCCCTTTTGAATAGCTTGAAATGAGTGAGAGTCCCAGTGTGAATTTGAAAAAATAATAGAATTTCCACACAGGTGAGATGATAGACAGTGGTATAGAGGCTGTCGCTGAAAGCGAAAAAAGAATTCTTCTCTCTCTCTCACCTATCCTCTACGACGACTTTTACAGAGTCCGACAGTCTATTCCACATATATATTACATATATTTCTATCTACTCACGGGCACGCACATACACGTGACGACAGTTAAACACACAGACTTGGAAAATCTATAACAATGCTTATACAGATAATTGGGATCGAGCTGACCAACGCACTGATTTTTTTGTTCAAGAGAGATATTTTAATTATCATATCAAAATTTCTCACAACACCAAAAAATACATAAAGGAAAAACATATACAAATAGTCATAGTGTCGTGGAATATTCTAATCCACAGATATAAATTATTAGTTAAATATTAAGCCTAACAAATAAAATTAATAAAGAAAAGAGCAATGGTAAATAACAGTGCTGTCACAAAGACTGTACTCGAAATCCCCTTGTTTTCTACTGCGTAAGCAAATTGTAACGTTTCACGTTGATATTAAAGGCCTTCTGCAACATACACGCGTTTCCCAAACACACAATAAAATGTGCTGCCTTTCTAAGAAAAACCTTGAAATATGCAAGTTGACCTAAATTTTAAATTCCATTCATGTCTTTTTCTACACTGCGTTACCAAAACGAACGAGACAGATGGACAAAAGGATAGCGGGAAGGGAGAGGCAGAAAGCCGAACACTAAACACGCTTCGCGCGATACACAAATGCTGCCATCACGCGTGTAAGACTACAAGCACTAACTTTTTCGGACGGACAGTGATAAATTCACTACCCTTCCCAGAGTTAGGTTTTAAAATCATAAAAAACGCTTATTAGGAAAGATAACAATAGATGGGTTTACGGTTGAAAACATAACAGTACCCAGACAGCACATCTTCGAAACAGGAGGTAGAAAATACATATTTTGAACGCAGCCACGTAGCTCCTTTAAATTGGGATATTTGGGTTCCTTAGGGCTTGCTGACAAAGAATATGTAAAACGTTACGCAAATAGTCCAGGAATTAATAAATTATACCCAAAATAAAATAGTGAGGATGCCTGACAGCATGAAATCATTTCTGCTCATAAAATTTTTTTATAACGTGTTTGAAAAAACCTTGCGTTACAGAAATAGCCTACCATGTAAACTCCAAATTGATTGGAGCGCAACAAATGAAAGACTAACCACGATTGGTCGGGCTATAAATACTATCTTTCGTTGTTAGGGGAGACGGGGAAAGGTAACATTTTTTCAAACACTTGTCGAAACGGGGCCTCATTGGCTAGACTCGCTGATATAATCACTTAGGAGCGTTAGTTCGAAACCACTTGTTTAAATAAGCTTGATAAAGCGACAGTGCGTTGAAGCCAGCTCACATTTTTGCTAAAATAAAAGCCTGGAACATAAGCAGATGGGAATTTGTGCCAGTAAATGTGCCAGAATTCATTGCTAATCAACGTATCTGTGTTTATTTCCATGAAATTGTGGTAAGCTTGAACCATTCAGTATCTTTTAATGAAAATTGAATGTAAATTGTTAATTTATGCCTGTATATATATGTGTAGTTCAGTGGCAAACAGGAGATAAAGCCTATAATGCTCCAGCCTGAACAGAGGGTGTCGGAGGGAAGTAAAACGGCATGGAATGGCCAAATAGTACACTGACACCTGGATGATTGATTAGACAGAAATAATGCTGGAAGTGCAGAGGCGTGGTAACCATTAAGGAGGTAAATACTGGTATAAAGTATTTCAGATGAAGCTGACAGTTGGCCTAACGCTCTGAACTCAATGTTTGTGTTGTATTGTGATCAGTGTAAAAGAGAATATAAATTAGTTATGAAGTAGAAGGTACATCCTTCTTGTTTTCAGGGACCGTGGTCTTGATGGTACTGAGCAGCACCTGGTCAGAGCTTTGCTGAATCCAGAGTCGGACAGCATACTCCTTGGTCTTTTTAGCTATCAGTGAGGTGTCTCCAGAGCCCAGGGGAGAATTCGAGCAGAGGAGTCCTTTCCTGCCACCATCACTCAAGATAAGCAGATTTGGCCAGCTGAGCTCAACATTATGTCCCCTCATCTTGAAATAACTTTGTAAAAATAACATTCAGAGGGGAATTTAATTGTCTTAATATCAGGAACTGAGAACATCTCCAATACTAGTCCCTAAAGACAAACTATTGAAGTCATGATGACAAATACCAACAGAGCTTGAACAAAACAAAACCAGTATTACCTCATTTTACTACTACACAACTGACACACATAGGATATTTGTAATAATATATGTCACTACTATATATTCATATTGGTAAATTCTGTACATATAATTTGTAATTTAAATTGATTGTGATTCCTGGTTCCCTTGTAGTTGAATCAGGACACATATTCATTCATGCCAGTAATGAATACATATTGTTATTTGAAAAGTTATCAGTGACTCTTTTAAGATATCCTTGTAGAGTGTTATATGTATGTGAGTGTCACAGTGTTGTCAAGTGTAGTGGAATAAATTAAATTGTTTATCCGTCTGTTGTTGTTATGACTTACACTTCATCATACACATACCCTAGACACATAACGTAGTCATCACACTATTCCAGAATAATTCTGACTGAGATATATAGATATGTGGTAGCAAGTAAGGTTATCTATAATACACTACTCTTAATAGATATAGATACCTTCACAGCTGATCTCAGTCAGTACACTAAGTCCCCTATAAATATTTATAACATCCCACTTCACCACATATATTGGGGTCTCGCTCTTGGGATTTTGAATCTTTCCCTATTAAAAATATTGGGGGTAATTCACTTCAGGGAATATAAGAATTAAAAGGTATCCTTGGGTGGAATTAAATAAGGTTGAGCTCACGGTGCCTGTGTTGTCCATTAAATATATTTAGAGATTAAATTGTTGGTTAGACATTGTAGAAATTTACCTGATAGACAATGGCGGACCTGGCCAAGTTTCGATCTGCTGCTGTTCAGACTGCAAAAGAGTTAGGATTAGATGGGCAAGTTATGGTTGCCTATGTCACGACGGAATGTGACAAATTTATTGAACGCGAAGAAAGAAGATTAGAAAAAGAGGCCGAAAGAAAGTTAGAGGCTGAGACTAAGAGGTTGCAATTTGAAGCTGAGGCTGAGACTAAGAGGTTGCAGATTGAGGCTGACAAAGAGGCTAAGAAATTGGAAGCAGAAAGAGAAGACAAAAGATTAGCTGCAGAAAGAGAAGAGAGGAAATTAGCTGCAGAAAGGGAAGCAGAAGATAAAAGATTGCAAAGGGAACATGAGTTACGACTAAGGGAGTTTGAGTTTCAAGGCCATGCTCCTGAAAATGGTGCCAGCCCCTTTGCCTCTGATGCTACGGTTACTCAGGGAGCCTCAATCTCAGCTATGAATTTTCATTTAGATCATTTTGTTGAGAAAGACGATGATATTGAGAGCTATATAAATAGGTATGAACTATTAGCTACCACGTATGGGTTAGAGAGAGAAAGGTGGAGCTTAAAGTTATCTCAGGGACTTCGTGGGGCAGCTTATGAAGTTTTTGCAAAAATGAGCAGAGGTGATCAGGAAAATTATGACATGCTAAAGCAGGCTCTTTTGTTAAGGTATGAAAAGAATGCAGAATTTTATAGGAAAAAATTTAGGAATGCTAAACTACTGTCAGGTGAAACCTATCACCAGTTCTCTGCACGAATAGAGACATACTTGGAGAAATGGACTTCTCTGGGGAAAACCCAAGATCTTAAGGAAATGGTCCTTATAGAGCAATTAAGAGAGTCCATGGCTCCAGACCTGAGAAAGTTTCTCATGGAACAAGGTGCAGAGAGGCTGGATGAGTTGCTAAATGTTGCTGAAAGGTATCAAGCAGCTCAAGCAGAGGTAACAGGTAATAAAAAGAAACAAGTGGATAACTTTAGGGCACCACAGAACTTTAATAAATTTGATCCTAAGGATCAAAATAAAGGTAAGCACCAATTTGATAGGCCACGGTATGACAATAAAAATAAATTCCCACAATTCGATGAAAGGAAATATGATGAAAGAAAATCTTTCAACCAAGGAAAAAGGTGGTGTAAAAATTGTAAGATGAACAATCATGACACTGACCATTGTAGAAGGAAACCTCCTCATTTTGCTGCTATGACATCGGGGAAAAAGGAAAAGAAGGGCAAACCTGACGAATTACAGGAACCATACCACCCCCCAGTGTGTGAAGATGTCATCTGTAATGGTGTCACTATAAGATGTTTATATGATACCGGTTTAGATTACGATTCCGTTGTGAGTTCTCACCTGGTGCAGGCCGATCAATACACCACAGAAACAGTGGAGATTCAAACTGCAACCAAGGATGTAGCTACCATGACACTTCCCGTCGCCCGAATAAAAGTGAAAACGCGATATGTGGAAGGAATCATAAAAGCAGCAGTGATAAATGAGCCAATCTACCCTCTAATATTGGGGTGTAGATATGTCTTCTTGGGGAATCCCAAGAGACCTGTGATATTGGCAACAGTGCAGACCAGATCACAGTCAAAGAAGGAGGAGGATAATCCCATAAATACTCACCCAGATGAGATGAGGAAGGCACAGGCTGAGGACAAAACACTCAAGCCATGTTTCAAGAAGTTGCCCAAATCTCATACACCTCCAGGCAAGGGAGAGTTTTATATGAAGAACAAACTGATATATAGGAAGGCTGGATCTGAATCCAATGGTCACGGACAGCTGGTCCTTCCCACTTCATATAGGACTAAAGTGTTGGAACTAGGGCATGCGATTCCCTTCAGTGGTCATATGGGAATCAGCGCAACAGGACAGCGAATAGCTTGTCACTATTTCTGGCCAGGAATAACTGAAGATATCAAACGATATGTAAAATCCTGTCCAGAGTGCCAACGAGTAGCACCTAAACATTGGACTGCACCAGCAACTCTGGGGGAAATGCCCATAGTGGGAACACCCTTTGAGAGAGTTGCCGTGGATCTTGTGGGACCTCTCACCCGAACCAAGAGAAGGAACAGCTACATTCTGACTCTGGTGGACACTTGTTCTATGTGGGGAGAGGCAGTAGCCCTGTCATCGATTGATTCAAAACATGTGGCAGAGGCATTGCTCACAATTTTCACAAGGTTAGGCTTTCCCAATCAAATCTTGACTGATAATGGCTCTCAGTTCAAGGGGAAACTAACTGAAGAAGTTTTCAGGATCTTCCAGGCCAAACACTTCCATTGTAGTGTGTATCATCCCCAAGGGAACGGCCAAGTGGAAAGATTTAACGGCACATTGATGTCGATCCTGAGAAAGTTGGCACACGAAAAACCAGATACATGGGACCAGTACCTGCACGCCGCCCTCTTTGCTTATCGGGAGGTACCCCATAGTTCAACCGGTATGGCCCCGGCAACATTATTGTTTGGAAGGCCAATAAAAGGTCCACTTGAAGCTTTGTTAAGAACGTGGACTGATGAAAAGGCAGAGGAAAACATTACATCTTCATACCAATATGTGAATGAGCTGACCACTCGGTTAAAAACTGGCTGGAAACTTGCCAATGAAAATTTGAAACAAGCCAGGAAGAAACATGCTGCCTATTATAACAGGAAGGCGAAAGACAGAAATTTGGCTGTGGGAGAGAAAGTACTGCTTCTTTTGCCTGGGAGTCAGAATAAGTTACAAATTGGATGGCAGGGTCCATATACAGTTTTAGAGAAGGTGTCTAGAACAAATTATAAGATAGATAAGAAGGGGAAAGAAAAAATCTATCATGTGAATCTCCTGAAGAAATATTTGGAAAGAGAAGATCAGGAAGAGACACACTTGTTGACCTTGTCCATCGCCATGGAGATGAAAAAGGAACCACTTTCATCATTTGAATATCCATTACACCCCTGTGAGACAGCAGCACAGGTGAAAATCAGTACACATTTAACGAAAACTCAGAAAGAGAGAGTGCAACAGGTTCTAAATAATCATGCAGAGGTGTTAACAGACCGACCAGGGCATACAAACCTATTGGAATATGATATGAAACTCATAGACTCCACACCTGTCTGTATGAAACCATATTCGATTCCGTTTGCTAAGGAAAAGCTTTGAAGGAAGAGATAGACTATCTATTGAAGGAAGGAATTATTTCGCACAGTGAGTCTTCGTATAGTTCCGGTGTTGTACTCTTAAGGAAGCCCTCTGGAGAACATAGACTCTGTATAGATTACAGGAGACTGAATGCTATTACAGAAGGACAGGTGGATCCATTGCCGGATACAAATCAGCTGTTTGCCAGACTAAATAAAGCTAAATATTTCTCAAAAGTGGATCTGAGTAAAGGATACTATCAGATTCCAGTAAAGCCTGAGGTTAGACCATACCTAGCTTTTAGTACCTCAGAAGGACACTATGAGTTTAATAGATTGCCATTTGGATTGAAGAATGCGCCTAGTGTCTTCTCTAGAATGATGAGAAAATTATTGGATCCTCTGAATAATCCCTGTATAACAAATTTTATGGATGATATCCTTATAGCAACAGAAACCTTTGAGGAACACATTGACTCTCTGAACATGCTGTTTGATCGACTTAGGGAGGCAAATTTAACAGCCCGACCAACCAAATGTTGCGTTGGATGTAAAGAATTGGAATTTTTGGGACACACAGTTTATCAGGGAAACATGACCCCTGACCCAAAGAATTTAGAGAAACTACAGAAAGCCCCGAGACCACAAACCAAGAAGGACGTGAGATCCTTTGTCTCATTATGTGGTTTCTACCAGAAGTATATCAAAAACTTTAATTCCATATGTGCACCGTTAACTGAATTGACACGTAAAGGACATCCAGATCGCATTACATGGACACCACAATGTGAAATGACTTACCAAGAATTGAAGGAAAAGCTCACAAGTAAACCCATTTTGAAATTACCTGACTTAAGTCAAGAATTCATAGTAAGGACGGATGCAAGTAATATTGGGTTAGGTGCAACTCTACTACAGAAATCAGATGCATTGGATGGGGAATTAAGCCCAGTGGCATATGCTAGCAGAAAGTTGAATAAAGCTGAAATCAACTACTCAACTAGCGAAAAAGAATGTCTTGCAGTAATATGGGCAATAAAGAAATTCAATATTTATCTATATGGGAAGGCATTTAAGTTGCAAACAGATCACAAACCTTTATCGTTTCTAGCACAGGCTAAGCATGAGAACTCTAGGTTACTCCGATGGTCTTTGCTTCTGGCTCCATATAATTTTAGCATCGAGTATATATCTGGAAAAACCAATTTGGGAGCGGATTTTTTAAGCCGCCATCCGTGTGATGAGAATCACCGTAAACCCCAGAAATAATAATAAATTTCTCTATGTGTATATAGAATAAAGGACTGACATATAATGTCTGTTTTAAGAGGGGAGGTGTCGTGGAATATTCTAATCCACATATATAAATTATCAAGTAAATATAAAGCCTAATAAATACAGAAAATTAATAAAGAGAAGAGCAATGGAAAAATAACAGTGCTGTCACAAGGAATGTACTCGAAATCCCCCTTGTTTTCTGCTTCGTCTGCAAATTGTAACGCTTTCACGTTGATAGTAAAGCTTACTGTATTATTACCCGCCTTCTTCAATGAAACGTGTGCTGTATTTCTTGGAAAAAACATTGAGAGGCCCTGCGTAATGACCTAAATTAATCCTAACATTAATTATACTGCGTTACCAAAACGAAAGACAGATGGACAAAAGGATAGCGGGAAGGGAGAGGCAGAAAGCCGAACACTAAACACGCTTCGCGCGATACACAAATGCTGCCATCACGCGTGTAAGACTACATGCACTAACTTTTTTTTTCAGACGGACAGTGATAAAATACATTACCCATCCCAGAGTTAGGTTTATAAATCATAAAAAAAACGCTTATTAGGAAAGATAACAATAGATGGGTTTACGGTTGAAAACATAACAGTACCCAGACAGCACATCTTCGAAACAGGAGGTAGAAAATACATATTTTGAACGCAGCCACGTAGCTCCTTTAAATTGGGATATTTGGGTTCCTTAGGGCTTGCTGACAAAGAATATGTAAAACGTTACGCAAATAGTCCAGGAATTAATAAATTATACCCAAAATAAAATAGTGAGGATGCCTGACAGCATGAAATCATTTCTGCTCATAAAATTTTTTTATAACGTGTTTGAAAAAACCTTGCGTTACAGAAATAGCCTACCATGTAAACTCCAAATTGATTGGAGCGCAACAAATGAAAGACTAACCACGATTGGTCGGGCTATAAATACTATCTTTCGTTGTTAGGGGAGACGGGGAAAGGTAACATTTTTTCAAACACTTGTCGAAACGGGGCCTCATTGGCTAGACTCGCTGATATAATCACTTAGGAGCGTTAGTTCGAAACCACTTGTTTAAATAAGCTTGATAAAGCGACAGTGCGTTGAAGCCAGCTCACATTTTTGCTAAAATAAAAGCCTGGAACATAAGCAGATGGGAATTTGTGCCAGTAAATGTGCCAGAATTCATTGCTAATCAACGTATCTGTGTTTATTTCCATGAAATTGTGGTAAGCTTGAACCATTCAGTATCTTTTAATGAAAATTGAATGTAAATTGTTAATTTATGCCTGTATATATATGTGTAGTTCAGTGGCAAACAGGAGATAAAGCCTATAATGCTCCAGCCTGAACAGAGGGTGTCGGAGGGAAGTAAAACGGCATGGAATGGCCAAATAGTACACTGACACCTGGATGATTGATTAGACAGAAATAATGCTGGAAGTGCAGAGGCGTGGTAACCATTAAGGAGGTAAATACTGGTATAAAGTATTTCAGATGAAGCTGACAGTTGGCCTAACGCTCTGAACTCAATGTTTGTGTTGTATTGTGATCAGTGTAAAAGAGAATATAAATTAGTTATGAAGTAGAAGGTACATCCTTCTTGTTTTCAGGGACCGTGGTCTTGATGGTACTGAGCAGCACCTGGTCAGAGCTTTGCTGAATCCAGAGTCGGACAGCATACTCCTTGGTCTTTTTAGCTATCAGTGAGGTGTCTCCAGAGCCCAGGGGAGAATTCGAGCAGAGGAGTCCTTTCCTGCCACCATCACTCAAGATAAGCAGATTTGGCCAGCTGAGCTCAACATTATGTCCCCTCATCTTGAAATAACTTTGTAAAAATAACATTCAGAGGGGAATTTAATTGTCTTAATATCAGGAACTGAGAACATCTCCAATACTAGTCCCTAAAGACAAACTATTGAAGTCATGATGACAAATACCAACAGAGCTTGAACAAAACAAAACCAGTATTACCTCATTTTACTACTACACAACTGACACACATAGGATATTTGTAATAATATATGTCACTACTATATTCATATTGGTAAATTCTGTACATATAATTTGTAATTTAAATTGATTGTGATTCCTGGTTCCCTTGTAGTTGAATCAGGACACATATTCATTCATGCCAGTAATGAATACATATTGTTATTTGAAAAGTTATCAGTGACTCTTTTAAGATATCCTTGTAGAGTGTTATATGTATGTGAGTGTCACAGTGTTGTCAAGTGTAGTGGAATAAATTAAATTGTTTATCCGTCTGTTGTTGTTATGACTTACACTTCATCATACACATACCCTAGACACATAACGTAGTCATCACACTATTCCAGAATAATTCTGACTGAGATATATAGATATGTGGTAGCAAGTAAGGTTATCTATAATACACTACTCTTAATAGATATAGATACCTTCACAGCTGATCTCAGTCAGTACACTAAGTCCCCTATAAATATTTATAACATCCCACTTCACCACATATATTGGGGTCTCGCTCTTGGGATTTTGAATCTTTCCCTATTAAAAATATTGGGGGTAATTCACTTCAGGGAATATAAGAATTAAAAGGTATCCTTGGGTGGAATTAAATAAGGTTGAGCTCACGGTGCCTGTGTTGTCCATTAAATATATTTAGAGATTAAATTGTTGGTTAGACATTGTAGAAATTTACCTGATAGACAATGGCGGACCTGGCCAAGTTTCGATCTGCTGCTGTTCAGACTGCAAAAGAGTTAGGATTAGATGGGCAAGTTATGGTTGCCTATGTCACGACGGAATGTGACAAATTTATTGAACGCGAAGAAAGAAGATTAGAAAAAGAGGCCGAAAGAAAGTTAGAGGCTGAGACTAAGAGGTTGCAATTTGAAGCTGAGGCTGAGACTAAGAGGTTGCAGATTGAGGCTGACAAAGAGGCTAAGAAATTGGAAGCAGAAAGAGAAGACAAAAGATTAGCTGCAGAAAGAGAAGAGAGGAAATTAGCTGCAGAAAGGGAAGCAGAAGATAAAAGATTGCAAAGGGAACATGAGTTACGACTAAGGGAGTTTGAGTTTCAAGGCCATGCTCCTGAAAATGGTGCCAGTCCCTTTGCCTCTGATGCTACGGTTACTCAAGGAGCCTCAACCTCAGCTATGAATTTTCATTTAGATCATTTTGTTGAGAAAGACGATGATATTGAGAGCTATATAAATAGGTATGAACTATTAGCTACCACGTATGGGTTAGAGAGAGAAAGGTGGAGCTTAAAGTTATCTCAGGGACTTCGTGGGGCAGCTTATGAAGTTTTTGCAAAAATGAGCAGAGGTGATCAGGAAAATTATGACATGCTAAAGCAGGCTCTTTTGTTAAGGTATGAAAAGAATGCAGAATTTTATAGGAAAAAATTTAGGAATGCTAAACTACTGTCAGGTGAAACCTATCACCAGTTCTCTGCACGAATAGAGACATACTTGGAGAAATGGACTTCTCTGGGGAAAACCCAAGATCTTAAGGAAATGGTCCTTATAGAGCAATTAAGAGAGTCCATGGCTCCAGACCTGAGAAAGTTTCTCATGGAACAAGGTGCAGAGAGGCTGGATGAGTTGCTAAATGTTGCTGAAAGGTATCAAGCAGCTCAAGCAGAGGTAACAGGTAATAAAAAGAAACAAGTGGATAACTTTAGGGCACCACAGAACTTTAATAAATTTGATCCTAAGGATCAAAATAAAGGTAAGCACCAATTTGATAGGCCACGGTATGAAAATAAAAATAAATTCCCACAATTCGATGAAAGGAAATATGATGAAAGAAAATCTTTCAACCAAGGAAAAAGGTGGTGTAAAAATTGTAAGATGAACAATCATGACACTGACCATTGTAGAAGGAAACCTCCTCATTTTGCTGCTATGACATCGGGGAAAAAGGAAAAGAAGGGCAAACCTGACGAATTACAGGAACCATACCACCCCCCAGTGTGTGAAGATGTCATCTGTAATGGTGTCACTATAAGATGTTTATATGATACCGGTTTAGATTACGATTCCGTTGTGAGTTCTCACCTGGTGCAGGCCGATCAATACACCACAGAAACAGTGGAGATTCAAACTGCAACCAAGGATGTAGCTACCATGACACTTCCCGTCGCCCGAATAAAAGTGAAAACGCGATATGTGGAAGGAATCATAAAAGCAGCAGTGATAAATGAGCCAATCTACCCTCTAATATTGGGGTGTAGATATGTCTTCTTGGGGAATCCCAAGAGACCTGTGATATTGGCAACAGTGCAGACCAGATCACAGTCAAAGAAGGAGGAGGATAATCCCATAAATACTCACCCAGATGAGATGAGGAAGGCACAGGCTGAGGACAAAACACTCAAGCCATGTTTCAAGAAGTTGCCCAAATCTCATACACCTCCAGGCAAGGGAGAGTTTTATATGAAGAACAAACTGATATATAGGAAGGCTGGATCTGAATCCAATGGTCACGGACAGCTGGTCCTTCCCACTTCATATAGGACTAAAGTGTTGGAACTAGGGCATGCGATTCCCTTCAGTGGTCATATGGGAATCAGCGCAACAGGACAGCGAATAGCTTGTCACTATTTCTGGCCAGGAATAACTGAAGATATCAAACGATATGTAAAATCCTGTCCAGAGTGCCAACGAGTAGCACCTAAACATTGGACTGCACCAGCAACTCTGGGGGAAATGCCCATAGTGGGAACACCCTTTGAGAGAGTTGCCGTGGATCTTGTGGGACCTCTCACCCGAACCAAGAGAAGGAACAGCTACATTCTGACTCTGGTGGACACTTGTTCTATGTGGGGAGAGGCAGTAGCCCTGTCATCGATTGATTCAAAACATGTGGCAGAGGCATTGCTCACAATTTTCACAAGGTTAGGCTTTCCCAATCAAATCTTGACTGATAATGGCTCTCAGTTCAAGGGGAAACTAACTGAAGAAGTTTTCAGGATCTTCCAGGCCAAACACTTCCATTGTAGTGTGTATCATCCCCAAGGGAACGGCCAAGTGGAAAGATTTAACGGCACATTGATGTCGATCCTGAGAAAGTTGGCACACGAAAAACCAGATACATGGGACCAGTACCTGCACGCCGCCCTCTTTGCTTATCGGGAGGTACCCCATAGTTCAACCGGTATGGCCCCGGCAACATTATTGTTTGGAAGGCCAATAAAAGGTCCACTTGAAGCTTTGTTAAGAACGTGGACTGATGAAAAGGCAGAGGAAAACATTACATCTTCATACCAATATGTGAATGAGCTGACCACTCGGTTAAAAACTGGCTGGAAACTTGCCAATGAAAATTTGAAACAAGCCAGGAAGAAACATGCTGCCTATTATAACAGGAAGGCGAAAGACAGAAATTTGGCTGTGGGAGAGAAAGTACTGCTTCTTTTGCCTGGGAGTCAGAATAAGTTACAAATTGGATGGCAGGGTCCATATACAGTTTTAGAGAAGGTGTCTAGAACA
The DNA here is from genome assembly GCA_024509875.1 of Oreohelix idahoensis. Taxonomy (NCBI): domain Eukaryota; kingdom Metazoa; phylum Mollusca; class Gastropoda; order Stylommatophora; family Oreohelicidae; genus Oreohelix; species Oreohelix idahoensis. Next base: position 53,552 of record JAMPIV010022315.1, on the reverse strand, counting down.
AATTATAAGATAGATAAGAAGGGGAAAGAAAAAATCTATCATGTGAATCTCCTGAAGAAATATTTGGAAAGAGAAGATCAGGAAGAGACACACTTGTTGACCTTGTCCATCGCCATGGAGATGAAAAAGGAACCACTTTCATCATTTGAATATCCATTACACCCCTGTGAGACAGCAGCACAGGTGAAAATCAGTACACATTTAACGAAAACTCAGAAAGAGAGAGTGCAACAGGTTCTAAATAATCATGCAGAGGTGTTAACAGACCGACCAGGGCATACAAACCTATTGGAATATGATATGAAACTCATAGACTCCACACCTGTCTGTATGAAACCATATTCGATTCCGTTTGCTAAGGAAAAAGCTTTGAAGGAAGAGATAGACTATCTATTGAAGGAAGGAATTATTTCGCACAGTGAGTCTTCGTATAGTTCCGGTGTTGTACTCTTAAGGAAGCCCTCTGGAGAACATAGACTCTGTATAGATTACAGGAGACTGAATGCTATTACAGAAGGACAGGTGGATCCATTGCCGGATACAAATCCGCTGTTTGCCAGACTAAATAAAGCTAAATATTTCTCAAAAGTGGATCTGAGTAAAGGATACTATCAGATTCCAGTAAAGCCTGAGGTTAGACCATACCTAGCTTTTAGTACCTCAGAAGGACACTATGAGTTTCATAGATTGCCATTTGGATTGAAGAATGCGCCTAGTGTCTTCTCTAGAATGATGAGAAAATTATTGGATCCTCTGAATAATCCCTGTATAACAAATTTTATGGATGATATCCTTATAGCAACAGAAACCTTTGAGGAACACATTGACTCTCTGAACATGCTGTTTGATCGACTTAGGGAGGCAAATTTAACAGCCCGACCAACCAAATGTTGCGTTGGATGTAAAGAATTGGAATTTTTGGGACACACAGTTTATCAGGGAAACATGACCCCTGACCCAAAGAATTTAGAGAAACTACAGAAAGCCCCGAGACCACAAACCAAGAAGGACGTGAGATCCTTTGTCTCATTATGTGGTTTCTACCAGAAGTATATCAAAAACTTTAATTCCATATGTGCACCGTTAACTGAATTGACACGTAAAGGACATCCAGATCGCATTACATGGACACCACAATGTGAAATGACTTACCAAGAATTGAAGGAAAAGCTCACAAGTAAACCCATTTTAAAATTACCTGACTTAAGTCAAGAATTCATAGTAAGGACGGATGCAAGTAATATTGGGCTGGGTGCAACTCTACTACAGAGATCTGATGCATTGGATGGGAATTAAGCCCAGTGGCATATGCTAGCAGAAAGTTGAATAAAGCTGAAATCAACTACTCAACTAGCGAAAAAGAATGTCTTGCAGTAATATGGGCGATAAAGAAATTCAATATTTATCTATATGGGAAGGCATTTAAGTTGCAAACAGATCACAAACCTTTATCGTTTCTAGCACAGGCTAAGCATGAGAACTCTAGGTTACTCCGATGGTCTTTACTTTTGGCTCCATATAATTTTAGCATTGAGTATATATCTGGAAAAACCAATTTGGGAGCGGATTTTTTTAAGCCGCCATCCGTGTGATGAGAATCACCGTAAACCCCAGAAATAATAATAAATTTCTCTATGTGTATATAGAATAAAGGACTGACATATAATGTCTGTTTTAAGAGGGGAGGTGTCGTGGAATATTCTAATCCACAGATATAAATTATTAGTTAAATATTAAGCCTAACAAATAAAATTAATAAAGAAAAGAGCAATGGTAAATAACAGTGCTGTCACAAAGACTGTACTCGAAATCCCCTTGTTTTCTACTGCGTAAGCAAATTGTAACGTTTCACGTTGATATTAAAGGCCTTCTGCAACATTCACGCGTTTCCCAAACACACAATAAAATGTGCTGCCTTTCTAAGAAAAACCTTGAAATATGCAAGTTGACCTAAATTTTAAATTCCATTCATGTCTTTTTCTACACTGCGTTACCAAAACGAACGAGACAGATGGACAAAAGGATAGCGGGAAGGGAGAGGCAGAAAGCCGAACACTAAACACGCTTCGCGCGATACACAAATGCTGCCATCACGCGTGTAAGACTACAAGCACTAACTTTTTTTTCAGACGGACAGTGATAAATTCACTACCCTTCCCAGAGTTAGGTTTTAAAATCATAAAAAACGCTTATTAGGAAAGATAACAATAGATGGGTTTACGGTTGAAAACATAACAGTACCCAGACAGCACATCTTCGAAACAGGAGGTAGAAAATACATATTTTGAACGCAGCCACGTAGCTCCTTTAAATTGGGATATTTGGGTTCCTTAGGGCTTGCTGACAAAGAATATGTAAAACGTTACGCAAATAGTCCAGGAATTAATAAATTATACCCAAAATAAAATAGTGAGGATGCCTGACAGCATGAAATCATTTCTGCTCATAAAATTTTTTTATAACGTGTTTGAAAAAACCTTGCGTTACAGAAATAGCCTACCATGTAAACTCCAAATTGATTGGAGCGCAACAAATGAAAGACTAACCACGATTGGTCGGGCTATAAATACTATCTTTCGTTGTTAGGGGAGACGGGGAAAGGTAACATTTTTTCAAACACTTGTCGAAACGGGGCCTCATTGGCTAGACTCGCTGATATAATCACTTAGGAGCGTTAGTTCGAAACCACTTGTTTAAATAAGCTTGATAAAGCGACAGTGCGTTGAAGCCAGCTCACATTTTTGCTAAAATAAAAGCCTGGAACATAAGCAGATGGGAATTTGTGCCAGTAAATGTGCCAGAATTCATTGCTAATCAACGTATCTGTGTTTATTTCCATGAAATTGTGGTAAGCTTGAACCATTCAGTATCTTTTAATGAAAATTGAATGTAAATTGTTAATTTATGCCTGTATATATATGTGTAGTTCAGTGGCAAACAGGAGATAAAGCCTATAATGCTCCAGCCTGAACAGAGGGTGTCGGAGGGAAGTAAAACGGCATGGAATGGCCAAATAGTACACTGACACCTGGATGATTGATTAGACAGAAATAATGCTGGAAGTGCAGAGGCGTGGTAACCATTAAGGAGGTAAATACTGGTATAAAGTATTTCAGATGAAGCTGACAGTTGGCCTAACGCTCTGAACTCAATGTTTGTGTTGTATTGTGATCAGTGTAAAAGAGAATATAAATTAGTTATGAAGTAGAAGGTACATCCTTCTTGTTTTCAGGGACCGTGGTCTTGATGGTACTGAGCAGCACCTGGTCAGAGCTTTGCTGAATCCAGAGTCGGACAGCATACTCCTTGGTCTTTTTAGCTATCAGTGAGGTGTCTCCAGAGCCCAGGGGAGAATTCGAGCAGAGGAGTCCTTTCCTGCCACCATCACTCAAGATAAGCAGATTTGGCCAGCTGAGCTCAACATTATGTCCCCTCATCTTGAAATAACTTTGTAAAAATAACATTCAGAGGGGAATTTAATTGTCTTAATATCAGGAACTGAGAACATCTCCAATACTAGTCCCTAAAGACAAACTATTGAAGTCATGATGACAAATACCAACAGAGCTTGAACAAAACAAAACCAGTATTACCTCATTTTACTACTACACAACTGACACACATAGGATATTTGTAATAATATATGTCACTACTATATTCATATTGGTAAATTCTGTACATATAATTTGTAATTTAAATTGATTGTGATTCCTGGTTCCCTTGTAGTTGAATCAGGACACATATTCATTCATGCCAGTAATGAATACATATTGTTATTTGAAAAGTTATCAGTGACTCTTTTAAGATATCCTTGTAGAGTGTTATATGTATGTGAGTGTCACAGTGTTGTCAAGTGTAGTGGAATAAATTAAATTGTTTATCCGTCTGTTGTTGTTATGACTTACACTTCATCATACACATACCCTAGACACATAACGTAGTCATCACACTATTCCAGAATAATTCTGACTGAGATATATAGATATGTGGTAGCAAGTAAGGTTATCTATAATACACTACTCTTAATAGATATAGATACCTTCACAGCTGATCTCAGTCAGTACACTAAGTCCCCTATAAATATTTATAACATCCCACTTCACCACATATATAATTCAAGGAAAATGCTACAAGGATGATAGCCCGTTAGAATCTTACTCTAGGTTTAGCCCACAGCCCCGTTAAGAGAACAGCATACATGCCACACCTCAGAGATGAAAAACCTGTACAAAAAATTTAAAAAACCTGTACAAAGACCCGCAAAACCTGTACAAAGACCCGCAAAACCTGTACAAAGACTGAAAAACGTAACAAAAGAGTTTATTCATGTAAAAGTATATTCAATTAGATGGTTCTGCACCATCATAGTGACATGCGGCCTTTGCCTTTTTAAGCATGTCTTCACTTGCTTTAAAACCTAAACAACAAGAGTTAGAATTTATTTTGCATTGTAGAAATGCTGTGACTGTATCATCATTTAGTCTATTTCTGCAGTCCGTGTGAATCTTTTTCATCATAGAGAAAGACCTCTCACAGTCAGCATTGCTGTGAGGCAATGTCAATAAGCGTTTCACTATGACTGCCAGACTGGGAAATCGTGTACGACCAGTGCTAGTTTTCAGGTTGATTATGTCAAGCCAGTACCTAGAAAAGCTTCTTTTTTGTCCAGCGTCAAATCTTGAAATACATTCATCAGGCAGCAAACAATAATCTTCAAATTCATCCTTTAACACCTCTTGGTCTAAATGTGGTGCAAAAGTGTTGGCCAGCTTACAGATTGCTGTATATTGAACTGTGTCTTTAAAGGCTGGATCAAGAATTTTGATATCCTTAAGGACTTCATTCTCAAATGGAAATTTATCCAATATCTTTTTCACAACAGCAACATAAAAGTTCCTCACATCTCTGAAAAATGAATTTCTCACTTGAGAACTTATATCTAACTCTTCCAGTAATGTCCTGTTGGACAGACCAACAGCAAGTGTATGGTCATCATGCTGTAGATCACGTTCAGCATACTTTAACAATCTTATATCTTTCACCTCTTTTACATATTTCATCTCTACAAATTTGACAATAAATTTTCGTAGCAGACGATCCATTTCATCCATCATACCACCTATTTGGGACTCATCTGTCTGAAACAATTTGTTAAATTCAGTCAACAGAGGTAGCACAAATTGGAGAAAACGTAGAGTCATCTGGGTCAGTGGTGATTTTAGTAACTGATGAATGTTTTTGACACGGCATGGTTTTTTCCATATCGTCGTGGCTCTCGAAGTATGAAGATAGAGCAGAATATTGATTTAAAATTCTGTCCACTACTTTCTGCAAAGAAAGCCAGCGAGTCTGGCAGTGCTTTAGTATGTCTAGTGCATCCACTCCTGTAAACAGTTGAAACTCTCTGTATGATTTTTTCCGTTTTGAGCTATGCTCAAAATGATAGAAGATATCTATCAAAAGGTCATCAACAGGAATAGTCAGCTGCTTTATACCCTCCTTGGCACAAAGATTTGCAAGGTGGCAAATACACCCTATACTAAACACATCAGGGTTCTTGCTCTTGATTCGCGTTAGTACAGAGTTTTGATTTGCCAACCATTACTTTGCAGTTGTCACTTGCAAAACCTATACAGTTAATTGCTGCATGATTTGCAATCTCATTTGTAAGTCGCATGAGGGTCCCTCTGTTTTGATAGTCTCGGCTCCACTTCGCAATTGTAATCCAAGGGATTATGTTCAACAATCTTTGCATTCAATATCACTGAAAATAGCTTCACTGGTTCCACCACCAGTATACCGACCGGCATGCCCAGCAACCTGGTTCTAGGTCCTATGCCATCTTCAAATACCCTCACCATTATAGCTAAACGCTTGTCAGTTTTTCTCTATCATTTGACTCATCGATCATCAAGGAGAAAGGTGTCTTCCTGCATAATTTGATGACTGGCTCCGTTGCAGATGGAGCAAAAGCAAAGATAACACGTTGAACCCTATGAGCCCACAAGATGAGTTTTTAATAATGGCTGTTGTTTTGGTTCGCTTGCATTTGAAACGTTTGGCAATAGCACTGTCGGGAAACAACTCATCCGATAAGTAGGAAAAATGGTCAGCTATAGAAGCAGCTATGTTGTGTTGAGCAATAAAATCTGCAAATAAAACTTCAGCCCTCGTTATTTTATCATCTTCTTGTTGAGGCTGAGTAAAGAAGGCCTTGATAGAACTTCCGTTCTTCAGCTGATAGTTCCTTTCATGCAGTTTTGTTTTGAAATGCTCCCTCACATCGTGTAAGCCAGATGCCATCACTTTAATATCTCCCTATCAATCTATTAAAAAATACATAATGAAATAGAATCTTGGAAAAAAATTAATACAATTTATGGTTGAAATGAAGAACAGTTGCTGTGTTTTCTATAGTGCCTTATAAAAGTACAGGCCTAAAGAGACCAGTAATAAGCATTATGGGTTAGGAATCTTAAATTTAAAATCTAATAAATTTTTTGCTAAAGCTGGTAATGAAAATATAAACTAGCGCTGGCGTAATATTAGCCTGTATATTTTCTACCGAACTTCAAAAATTGGAATAGCCGTTAAAGCCCAACTGGTAGTTTTAAATAGACCTTCCCATACAAATTTTAGTGTCAATCAAACATTGATAGTAGGCTAATTAATTATTTAATAATTATAAATCATTGAATGACCAAAGGCAAAATAACATTGTTTTTTAAAGAAACGAAATTAAAACTAAGAAGAGAAGTAGGCTAACTCCAAATAAACTTTTCTCTGATCGAGTTAAGATGTAAATTTTCCACGCTATTGTGGTTTTTTTTTCTTTTCAGTTTCATAATTTGGTAATATCGGAATGACGTTCGCCGAATGCTCCGCGTGTATTTTCGTACCATTTAGATTTAGGGTTAACCCTAGCTGTAACCCTAATTATAACTCTAAATGGTACGAAAATACATGCGGAGCATTCGGCGACCGTCATTACGTTATTAGGCTACCCATAATTTGTAGGCTATTGTATTATTTTTTAAATTTACATTTCTTACGCACTTTCTACAAGTTTTAGTGAAATCAAATAATATGTAGTGGTATCAGCCTTTTTTTTTTTACCAGCCGTAAATAATCAATTATGCTAAACCTTAGGGGAAAAGAAAGCATAGGCCTAAGTTATCTGACAGTTAAATCTAACTTCATCTAAACAATGTTATTGTAATATTTTTTTTAAAATGAATTACTTACCAATACTAAACTGGAAATTAATCCTAAACAATAGGCTCGACTCAAAAAAGATTTCAGTGCTGCGTAATCGTTCAAATAATCAGTAACCTCGCGCTAGCTTTAGCGAAAAATTGTGAATGAACACGCCACGCACATCCCGCGGCAATTGAAAAATAGGCAGCTTGATTTTCATTGGTTATTTTTTTTTTTATCCACTTGGCTTAAAATCTCGCCGAATCTCATGACGCAAATTGTGTAGTGGCACAAGATTTATATGTATATTTAATAATTAGGCGAAAAAACCCGTACAGACCCGTGTACGGCCCGTACACATCTGAAAATGCAAACACCCCGTACAGATTATGGGTAAACCTTTAAGTGTGGCATGTATGGAACAGATGATGGCTCAAAGAGTTATAGATACATAGGGTTGAGTCTAAGAGGTTTCTTTCTTTCTCGTAAATGTATGAACAGAGTTGGATAATCTGATTTAGCCTAAGAAAAAAAGAAACTAGCATTTGTAACAAAGTCTGCAGATTTAAAAATTTAAGACAGCAAATGGGTGACAATAATACACCGTTAAAATAACACTCAGACCTGTGTACTCTCATTCATCCAGCCATGGCCTTTCTCTCACATATATACTCACAACTTTGCTCGTTGCCTCTGGGAACATAATAATTCTAGGACCTTCGCACAGACCCGAAAAATGCAGTCAGCGACCAAGAAACCCCCAGTTCCAAAAGACGTACTAAACTCTCAGGGAACGATTCCTTGGGTGTTCTAATTTTTCTCAAATGTCTGATTAAGTCACATAAAATTTGTCCAGGCACGAAAGTTAGCAGAGCACAATGTCATTAGCTTTGGATTCTAGGATTAAGGAATGTCAGATCGGTGTCTTCTTTCAGGCAGGTACTATATTTGGTCACCACAATACTAGTCACAATCTCTGTCGGAATGTTAATGTTATTCTTGTAATATTTTCGCCGCCAGGCAGCATGTACATTTAAATTTGTGGAGCAATATGAACTGGCTCAAAAGCCCAATATATATTTCTAGTCTTTAGAAACCGTTAGTGGGATTGCTATTACTGTCTCTTTCTGATGGCATATGCACTGTCAGATCCAGTGTTACTTGAAACAAAACAAAAAACCCACGTGGTTAAAGATAGGAACTGTCTATGCTTCACACAAATATGTCTCTTTACTAAACGCTGGCAAGTTGGGTACCACAGTTTCACTATATAAAAGAAAGAACACATATCAAATAATTTACATATATGTACTCCATATAACTTACATTTTAATAGCAAGCCTACAGCTTGACTTATCTTTAAAACTTCCCGTAAAATAAGTTATATAAATTCAATCATCAGGAATTTGGAATATTTGCGCATTCCGTCAATATTCACTGATGTCGCATCTAGCATTATAAGTTAGTTTTAGAAAAATATGATCTCGACTGATTATTTAGCAGTAAATTAACTTCATTATAGCTACATTATGGTTTAATGCTAGAAATATAATTTATTCTGCTTTCCACTGAAACGCGTCACTAGAAAATAATACAGACTATATAGATTAAGCACTCTGTTCAAAAGAACTAGTTTAAAATGAAATCGGCGATTTAACACTTAATCACTTCACAAAATTCTAGAGAACTACTATATAATATTTACCTCAAACACAGCACCACAGGATATCGCACAATTAAGAATTTTACGCTTATATTTATGGAAGTCTAGAAGTTCGACAAATTGTCGCAACAAACTAAGAAACTTCGCTTATACAGCTCTACTCTTCGCGAACCACCTGTCTACTGCGAATTATTGAGACAAGAATGAAAATAAAGTTTCAAACTAGGTTTAATATCTATGAAACGGACAAAGAATCCCACTGTTTCGAAACCACGAAACAGCGCCCGTCTCTCCCCTTCTCTAACACCCTACGTCAGCTTCCCTCATGTCGTAACAGCCATCAGTGCGATTACGCACCTGCATTAACAAACTGACCGGGAAAAGCGCGTGTCAGTTGCAAATCTCAGACAACCGTCTGAAACTGCGACTATAAGGTGTAAATATTCGCTCCTGCTTAAGCGTTCAGCCCGGAAAACCCGCGCGTGACAGGTGCAAATGTAGACAAAAAGTCTGCTCTATGTCCAGCGAAACAAATTTTTCGCACATTCACGTCTTACCTGCGCGACTGACATCTGATGCAATAAGGTTACTAGTCAGTATGAGAAAGAAAAACGATGATGGGAAAGAAATATATTTTTCGCAACGAGTGATGCGAAAAAATACAGGAAAAACAAGTACGGAAAGATAATAAAATAAAAGGATGCGGGTGAGAGAATAGGAAGAAGATGTAGGCAATTTAATGATCAAAACCCACGTGACAGGACGTCCCCCCTTAAGATATGGAAGCACTCCATGTCTACGTTATGGAATTAAATTTCCTATAACCGTAGCTTCGGGGTGTCTGTCTTCTTCCCTCTCATCTTCCCCCTCCATCTCTGTCCAATTCCTACTCAAGTCTCCTCCCCAAAGTTTTCTTCCTCTGGAATGTTTCCCATGCGCGCTTGAAAGAGCGTCGCCGCTTCTGACATTTTTGAAAGATTTCCTGTGATAGCGGTGGAATATCCCTGCCACTATCGTCATCTTCGTCAGTTTTGGCGATCGTCAGGAGATGGTCGGAGGTTCGCACAGGTCTTTCCAAGTATCTCTTTAAGAGATTTAAATGGAAAACCTTTTCCTTTCCTTGAATAGAGATCTGGTAGTTAGCCTTAGAAATCTTTTTCAGGACGGTAAACGGCCCTTGCCATCCGATCTTCAGTTGGTTGTTCTCGGTAGGGAGTAACACCAAAACTTTCTGTTTTTTGTAAGGGAGGGAACCTTTTTAGACCTTAAAGTAATCTAAGTATATATCATTAGAGTTTACCAAATTTGCATATTAGACTAGTTTTAATAAAGATATAGAAGGATTAATGAAACTAAGTTAAAAAGTACAAAGGGGAATAACAATGTTATTAGCGCCCTTTACAGGTTTAGTGAGTTAAGAGAACACAGAGCAGAGTAAAACGCACGTGAAAATAGTGACTAGAAGTAAACAGTTATAGAGCACAGTTCACGGAGCTAACAGCTTAGAATTAAGCGTGCCGATAGGTGAGTGAACTGAACAACGGACCAATCGTATTAACTAAAACAACTTTGGACCATCAGATAGGAATTGAAGGACGATTAGAGATCAGTCCTACCAGAGAAGTTGACCGGGCAAGTCAAGTTTCGCTGAGCTCTCAAGAAATGTGAAACCTGCGGTTTGCAGAAGGGCTACAGAAATAGCTAGATTTAGAATTGCTTAGAAATAGGAATTCAGGAGAACATTTAGAATTGATTAATAATTTGTGTGATCAACTGTAGGATTAGCTGATAGGTGGTGTTAGTAGGATCGTGATAGGTGCTGGACTTCGTTTAAAATGGTAAGAACAAAACTTTGAACTATTTTCTTGACTTTCAGCAAATTTGTCGCAAGCTAACGACGCTCGCATTTAAGGGAGCGAGCTAAAGAAGATAATATTGAGTCAAGGTCAATATTAAAGCCTAAAGCAATAATAACTTTTATTATCAGATAGCCAGGATGGGCTGTCATGCCAAGAAGATGAGGCATTGCCATTAAACGAGATTGTATCGAACCAAGGGTTCACAGCACTGACAATTATGAAATCTATTAAGCGCTCTCTCATATAAGAGTAAGTATGGAGACGCCACCACAAGTGAGTCTGACATTCACGAAACATCTCATGCGCTCTCTCATACAAGAGTAAGTATGGTGGAAGCCATTTTGGTATTGGACATTGTTTATTTCAGGTGTAGCTATTGAATTTTATATGCTGCATTTAAAGGAGTTAAACCTAACTAGGTTGAGATTGGGTGAGAACATGACTCCAAGGATTTAGAAGAACTGTTGTAGAAAATAAATGAGAAAAATAGAACTTGAGAAGGAATTTGGTAGGCCAGAGGTATAATGAAATATGCAAGAGGCTACAAGAGAAACAATATATAACTAAGCTTTGAGATATGTGTTTGAATCAAGCGGAAGACTTGAGGACATTGAAATTGTGAACTGTAGCTGATGTATCATGTTGGATGATCATGCATTATCTTATGTAAATAAAGGTTGCTTGTTGAATTTGAATCACATCACTCCAGTTGCTTTGATGTGAGAAGAGAATAAGGAATGGAGAGATATTAGAATTGAGTATTAGGAAAGATAGAAATAATAGAACACCCTATACGCATCAGTCGCTAGACAACATCAAGGAGGGAAGAACGTGGTCTGGGTTGAGCAAAAGACGAACCTATTCTCATCCAAGAACTATCATCTCTGGCGGAACAAGGGGGCCAGTAAGAGAAACAATCTCACTTGGAAGAAAGAAACAAAGTAAATAATAGATAACTAGGCCTGCCTCAGCCACCTAGTTATAGCTATCAACTAGTAGGGACACCTGCACGGTCACATAAGACTAATTTGGCGCCGTGACCACTCCTCCTACAGCGACATGGCCACATCACAAGGAGAGATGGAGCAACAACATCAACAACAACCTACTCCACCACTAACACAACAGGAATGCACAATGGTGGCTCTAAAAACTATCACAGAAGCAATGTATGATATGAAGCAGACTTCAAAATACAGCCAAATAAGGACAAGTATCACGCCATTTACAGGGGATGCCAAACAATTCAGAAAGTGGATAAAAGATGTAGAAAAATTTGCGACAACAATAAATGCGTCCACAGATATAGAGTGCAAAAGAATATTGCAATTGTCATCGGATTCCTTAGTCTCAGATTTTTTACGTAGAAGGGACAATGAATATCCCATGGAAACGTTCGAATCACTTAAGAAGGAACTAAAGTTAAGATATAGTGACATTACCAATGTGGACCAGGCATGGTCACTTCTCTGCCGCATAAGACAACAGAAAGATGAGTCCATCCAGTCTTATGGAGAAAGGCTACAAAATTTAGCGGAAGAGGCATCGTTCGATAATTTAGCAGCATCGCCGGACATGGAGAGACGTCTAGTGAGCAATTTTGTTAATGGATTAGTGAACAACACCATGAAAAAATACATGATGCGAAAAGACCCAAAAACGATGAATGAGGCAATGCAGATAGCGATCAAAGAACAGAACGTACAGATCAGATGCAATCAATGTCGGCAACAAGATCCCATACTTGAAACACACACAGAGTATGAACCCATGGAGATCGGATACTCTCGTACATGCTGGCAGCGGCCAAGCCAGTCACGACACCAACAGTCCGAAGACGGGAATCGTAGTCAACACCCTCCCAGACAGCAAATAATACAACAGATTCAGGCTCCCATTTGCTATAATTGTGGCTTCGAAGGACACTTAGCTCGTCAGTGCCGTCAGCAACATCCCCGTCCATTCCAAGAGAGTTATAATAATTCGAGATATTATGGTAACACCAATATACAAAATCACAGGAAAAATTCTCGAGGGGTGCATACAGTTCCCAGTTTCCCAAGAGCACAGTCAAGAAGGTACAATCAGGGAAACGGACCAGTCAACCAGTAAGTAGGACCGTTCCTGGTGACTACAAAAATGATGAAAACAACTTTCCTCATGGTAGGTCCAAAGAAAAAAGAAACATAATTTCGTACTCCACAACTCCTCCTCAAACAATGAATGTAACATCAGACCCTAGTTCTTGCCTGATGATTAACATCAACAACAAGAATTATCGAGCACTGATAGATACAGGTGCTTCAGTCAGTCTCATTAGGGAACAAGTATATAAACAAATTAAACATGTAGTAAGTTTCCGACCCTCAAAAACACTCATGTGTTCAGTGACAGGGGAACCGATGAAGTCATGTGGTACCGCCGACATTACCTTCTCCATTGGACAACAGCGGTTCACACATCCTTTTGTAATCACACGAGGTATGTCGAGAAACTTTATTTTGGGAAGGGACTTCCTCAACAAATATAATGCCAGCATATATTTTGATAACCATCAAGTTAGGATTAATGACGAATACATTCCACTACAAGATGACAAAAACATTGCATCATTGGTGCGGTTAACAGCTCCAGTCACATTAAAACCTAACTCACTGGTAATAACTAAAGGTCGCGTGAAAAACTCCAACTACATTCAATTGGGTCAGTCAATAAATATCGAACCTTTGAATGATGAAGGCTTAAACGATGAACCTCTCATATTCGTTACGGAAGGCATCGCAGAAATCTCGTCTTCTAGGGATTTTCCAATCATGATTATAAATACTTCAGGAAAAACAACAACAATACGCAGAGGTGCAATAGTAGCTAAAATACAAAGATCGTCCTTAACTACTGTACGAAATAATAGAACACCTGAAGTTGCTGGAAATCAACATCATTCCTCGGGACTACATGCACACCGAAATTCTACCTCATGTTACTCTCCGGTGAACAAAACGCCAGCAAAAGAATTTAAAGCACATAATGAGAACCTCATACATAGGATTGCTAGACGGACGCAACAAACAAGGTCAATGAATAGACAAAACGGGCAACAAATACATAATGGACAGAGAGCGGATAACTCTAAGTATGCAACTCGTCGCAACGGGGTCCAGAGATGCGGGGCAGAAACATACAATAGTCAAGATGATACACCATACGAGAGAGCGTATAGAAACGAACCAGAAAATATAGGCACAAGTAATAAATTAAACGAACACTCTCGCTTTGTACAAAGGATAAACCAAATAATACAGCGAAGAGCTAGTGGTGGAATATATAGAAAAGCAGCAAATGATAGGGGACAGCCATATTATATCAACTTGGTTACAGATTCTTTATTGCCAACCCCAACAACATACTGCCGTAGGGAACGACAAGGGGGAAGGAATACTTACAGAATGCAATCAGAGTATACTCCAGGGCGGATAACCAACAATAGATACTCAACTCCACCAATGCATCAGAGATATGGAGAAAGATACCCAAAACCCCTTAATCACTGCCGTAGTGAACGACAGTGCGGAAATAACAATTTTACCAGAAATGGACAGTACACTCCATGGCGAACACCCAGAGCAGAATACACGGAAAAACCATTTAGAAACAACAACCCTACGAATCGCAAACATTGGAGAGATCACGACAGAGAACGTGAGAGTAGGAACAATGATTATAGAATAGAAGATGATAATACATATTCCAAGACACTATGGTCAACCCAAGACTCGCACACATCACAGAGTACACCAGATCGAGTTTCACAATTGCTGACAACGTTGAAAGCAGATGATCAACATAAGGAACAACTTAGTGCATTTGTTACTAAACACCAAGATGTATTTGCGCTAACCGACATGGAGCTAGGCAGAACAAGCACAATATACATGGACATTCAGACTACTGTAGACGAGCCTATCAGTTTGAGACCCTACCACACTCCTCTGAAGAATCGTGAGATAGTGGAGAAAGCCATAACCGACATGTTGAAGGCGGGCATCATTGAAAGATCTACATCAGCGTGGTCATCACCTATAGTAATTGTCACAAAGAAAGACGGATCAAGTAGATTCTGCTGCGACTACCGCGCACTTAACAGAATAACTAAAACAATTTCATACCCGCTACCACGTATTGATGATATACTGGCAACACTTGGGCATTCGACATACTTTACCACATTAGACACACGCTCAGGATTTTGGTGTATTCCCATGACTCCAGCGGCAAAGGAGAAATCATCTTTTTGTACACACATGGGTAGCTACAAATGGAATGTGATGCCTTTCGGTCTAAAGGGAAGCCCAGCGACATACATGGCATTAATGGATGAAGTTTTAAAAGAAATGTATCCTTTCGCATTAGCATATATAGATGACATACTCATACATACAGCAGGTACTGTGGACGACCACTTAAAGAAAGTAGAGCAAGTCTTTGATCGCCTCCGATATCATCAAATAAAACTCAAGCTGAGCAAGTGTCAATTTCTAAAGACAGAAACGAAATATTTAGGATTCATAGTGAACAAAGATGGCATTCGCCCGGACATAGAGAAAGTGGAGGCAATAAAAAAGATGCCTGCCCCTACAACAGTAAAACAAGTGCGAGCATTTATTGGATGTTGCGGATATTACAGACGCCATGTTGCAAAATTTTCAGAAGTCGCTGAACCACTTATCGCCCTCACTAGGAAATATTCTCGATTCAAGTGGACAGAAGAATGTCAGAAATCCTTTGATCATCTTAAAGAAGCACTCGCAACATTACCACTTCTAACACATCCGGATATATCTCGGCCGATGATTCTGTATACGGATGCCTCCGCGACAGCAATAGGTGCTCGGTTAGTTCAGAACAGAGATGATGAAACACTTACTACACCAGAGATTCCTAATGAGATGCCCATAGCGTTTATATCACATGCGCTTTCCAAAACACAAAAAAAGATGGTCAGTTACAGAAAGAGAAGCTTACGCTATACATTATGCCATACAGAAACTGGCCTTTTATATCACAGGTACTAAACTTACCGTCAGGACAGATCATCAACCATTGGTGAATTGGCTCAGCAAGACACGAGAACAACCAAAAAAGTTACAGCTTTGGGCTATCAACTTGCAACAGTATTGTCCGACCATCGAACACCTCCCAGGTGAACAGAATACATGTGCAGATTTTCTATCTAGGATCCCACACACTGGTACTACACAGCAAGAAGATTCTGATGCGGGTGCTGACATAAATGATAACACAAAGGAAATTAACATTATAAATTCTAACAAAGCAGAGGTCGACTATATTACGCTTACAACAGGTACCGATACAGAAGAGGATGAAAATTTGGATCCATTCGATATACAGGCTGAACAGAGGAAAGACCCGGCGATCTCTAAACTTATTCAACAGCTGGAAACAGAACCTACATCGCTTAAACAGTATACGATCCAGTCACATGACCGAGCATTATATCATATTGACTACAAACGAGAAGGTACAAGACAAAAAGTAATCCCTCAACCACTGGTAGATCAAGTATTAAAACAGTTCCATGACAAAAACGGCCATCTTGGAAGAGATAAAACCATAGATGTCGTAAAGAAAAGGTACTACTGGACAGGAATGTACAAAGATATCAATGAATATATTAACAATTGTAGAATTTGTAAAATGAGGAACATGAAACCAACCAAGGTTCCTTTGCAAATGAAACCATCACATTTCCCTATGGAAGTTATAAGTATAGACATTTCTGGGCCGTATGCACTCACCCAGTCTGGGAACGAACACCTCTTACATTTCGTAGACCAATACTCGGTATGGCCTGAAAGCTACCCAATCAAAGATACAACTGCAGTTACCGTAACTGATATTCTTTTACAAGAGTTTATACCACGACATGGTTGTCCTAGGAGAATAATTACAGACAATGGAAAACAACTCGTTAGTAACCGTTTCAAACAGACGCTCCGAGACTTACACATTCAACATACCACTACTACGCCCTATCGACCGCAGGCAAACGGAAGAAATGAGCGAATGCATGCCACGATGAATAATATCCTTGCCAAGTATACGCAAGGCAACCCTCAGTGTTGGGACCTATATGTTAATCAAGCTCTCGAAGCGATACGAGTCAATATAAATGAAACAACAGGATATTCACCTTTCTATATGTTATATGGACGTGAACCCAACTTTCCATTGGACAATCTCTTACAACCACAAAGGAAGTATCAAGGTGAAGATCCAATCCAAATTATCTTACAAGAAAAGTGTAAGGCCCACCAAATAGCAAATAAGAATACACAGAAAGCCTTCGAAAAATGGCAGAAGCAGTATGATAAGAGAGCAACGCTGAAGGAGTTTAAACCTGGAGATAAGGTATATTACAAGAAGAATGGGCGAGGCAAAATGGAAAACGCATGGCTTGACGGATATAAAGTGGTAAAACGAACAACAGATGTGAATTATGAACTTTGGAACGAGGAGAAGAGCACAAAAGTCAAAGCACATGTAGCGCAGATGAAACCAGATACTCAACGTCCCAGGGTACCACCAACTTTACCAAATAACAGGCCAGTACGAAAATCCACATTGGCTTATCATGAATCTACAGAGTCAACAACCAGTTCACTTATCGAATACGACACCGAGGAAGGGCAGGACATTGATGATGAACAAAGTAACAATGCCGATCAACTACCAGATGCTTTAAATCGCTTAACTCGCTGCAGAGAGAACTCCGCAGAAGAAGAAGATATTCCACCAACGGAATTAAGAGAGAGATTGAAATCCAGAGACAACCGTCTATATAATAGAGATAGTAGTACGTCACTACCTATACATGATGACGAGAGACAGAAACAACACCCAAAGTTAGTGACTGGGGTGTAACTACGAGAGGAGACAACTGGGTAGTTCAAATGACCAAGAGCGACGAGGATATAGATACTATTTCCAGTGAGGTCATAGTCAGTGACAGTGGTAGATCAACACTAGCGCGGAAACAGATTGTTACAAGAGCACAAATCCATGCAGAACCTGAAACAACATATGATAGATCAACCCCTACTCCTCAAAGGTTGTACAACGAACAAGAGGACATGGGCACACATACGCAAGAAGAAGATAGAATACAAAGAGGTCAGCATGCAGACAGTGAATATTACAGCGAGATCCTAGAGGATACGACAGCAATAAGACGTGAATGGAACAGTGCTGATAATGAAATAGATGCACCATACAAACATACGAGAGCTGCAGAACAGAGAAGCAGAGCACATGAACAGCAGCTATTGAAACAAAAGGAGCAACAATTACAGACTAAACAACAGAGTGGTCCAAATCGAACCCAAGATACGGAGGAGACATCACTTAAAGATTCAGATACCCAGGAGGAGATGGAGCAAGAAAAAATAAAAGGAACAAAGAGACAGAGGTCGTCTTCAGATGATTCGCCGAATGTTGTAAGGCAACTACCAAAGCTGAGGCATGTGGAAGAGGTCAGAAGGAGGAGGAAGGAAAAGATGAGAAAGGGTAGTGCAGCAAAGAGTAACGAAAAGATAGAGGCACTCGTTCAAAATCTTGACAGCAAAGTTGAAGAATTGAAAAAGGAGATGAGCAGTTATAGAGAAATACAAGGGAAGGAACAAATTGAGAAACAAGAAGCTGTCACATGCAAAAATCCAGAAAGAATTGACCTGAATGAGCAAAGTCACATACTGGTTCCAGAGTTGAGCAGTAGAAGGAGAGATACGGGTCGGCGTGGTTACCGATCCAAGAGCCGAGAAGCTTATAGGAACAGTAGTAGAAGTAGAGAAACTACTAAGGATCGAGGGAGATACCGATCTAGTAGTAGAGAGGAGGAGAGAAATAGGAGAATAATTAGAGGTCGCGGTAGCGACATAGAACCTGAGAGGAACTCAGGGAAAATGAAATGTGAAACAGTAAAAGAAAAACCGAAATACACAGTTGAAGAAGTAAGGAGCAGACAGGTTCAGAAAATTCTGGAGTTACACGAGATAGAGAGGCAGAGAAGAGAGGAGGAGAGAAATAGGAGTACAAGCAGAGGTCGCGGTAGCGACATAGAACCTGAGAGGAACTCAGGGAGTGTGAGAAGGGAAGTAATGGAAATTAGAGAGAAACCGAGGCAAACGGTTGACGAGGTAAGAAGTGCAGAGATTGAGAGAAACTCGGGAGAGATACGAGATAGAGAGGTAGAGAGGAAGCAAAGTGTTAAGCAAGTCAGAATAGCAGAAGAGACTAAAGATATTGATAAACAGATAGCGTTAGAAACGCTTAGAGCCAAAGAGGCCATGATGTGGAAATTTTTGGAGATGAAGTAATGAAGAAAGAGATAGAGGCTATGTGAGGAGAATCATAGCACTAAACATAAACAATATGGCGGCGGCAACTTAGTCTTGAGAAGCCTAAGTATAATTGGTCTGTACCGCACACAACAGAGAACTGAGTACACCTGACTAAGAGGGTACTGCAGTAGGGGAGACAACAAGGAGATGTAAGACGTACATTTCAGGCCGCGGTAGTACGGCGAGAAAATTTTGGTGAAAAGTCGTGGTGACGACGGAAATAGTAAGTCGTGGTGACGACGGCAGAAGTACTAGAGACTTAGATTTTTGATGAAGCACCACAAGAAGACAGCAATTATGGAACGAAATATAGTATCAACTACAACTATCAGCTACAAGTTAATCCTAGCTTGTATGATCAAGACGGGACATGGAAGATAATAGACCTTTACAATCAACAAGAAGAAACAGTACAACGGAGTCCAAGCCTTACAGATGAAACAAAGAAGCAAGAAGCACATGAGTCTACCTGCAATACAAAGACAACACATCAATGTTCGCAATGTTAGTCACATGGTCACAACCATCATTCCCTATTCCTTCGTTAATCCCAACATACTCCCTGCAACACCTGTTGCATCACTAGTGATCATGTGAAGCGAACATGTGATGACAGAAGAAATGCCAAACAAGCTCAGATATATCAAGATGAAGAACAGACATCTACAACCGATGAGAAGAAACAAGTTGCAGAAACGGAGCCTTACAGAAGGAAACAGAAGCCAACCATGACTACCAGCCACAAGTTGACATCAGCCTAGACGATCAAGTCGGGACATTGAAGATGGGAGACCTTTGCAGTCAACGGGAAATGACATACAGCGAGTCGAAGCCTTACAGAAAAAAAATAAGGAAGCACAGAAGAAATAAGGAAGCAAGAAGCACATGAGAAACTAGATGCACTACACGAAGACAACACATCAGTGTTCGCAATGCTATTCACGTGGTCACAACCATCATTCCCTATCCCTACGTCAGCCATAACATATTCCCTGTGACACCTGTCGCATCCCCAGTGATCATGTGAAGCGAACAGGTGATGACAAGTGACATACAAGCAACAAGATGGAACTATGCAGCAGAACCGGAGCTGTACAGAAGGAAGAATGAGTCAACAACCACAACCACAACCACTAGTCAAGCTAACCCCAGCTTATATACTACAGTTGGGATGATGAAGATGAGATATCCTTACAACCACAGAGAAACAACAAAACTTATCATCATCGAAGACCTACAGCACAGTTTATAAACTTTAGCAACAATATTGCTGACGAGATGGTATTACTTATACAATCAGAACTTGTCAACACATAGCAAAGAAGATGATATTGAAAGAATGGACGACTTTACCAACACCAAACTCAGAATGTATACAACATCAAGTAAACAAGCTATTGTCATAACTGACAACCACAACGTATGAACTCGTTCGTCCTCATCCTCCTGCAGAGCGACTATAAATACCATCACAACTGATATCAACTTCATCAGTACGACAGTCGTCTTTACAGTAGAGAAATTTACACTGTTGGAGTTTACAAATCAGATCTCCAAATTCATACAATCAGTGTAATCGCCGTAAAGTACTTCCCCAGCATATAGTACTCATTCACAGCACTTCCCCAGCTATAGTGCTTAATCAAGGTACCCCAATCACGGTATCCAACGACTAGTTAGCTAATAATTAGGTCTCAGTGGTTAACTCAAGTAGTTGTTGGTACATTCGGTTACACTTACACTTTTACACTACACACTAGCCTTCTGAACAGAAGTGTAGAACTTTGCAAAGAAACTTAACTGTGTAGTGCATTAACTTATGAAAGCACATTCATCACATAAACGGGAAACATTATATGTAGTGATAAGACTTTGATCACATGCACATGAGTGATAGCTACTGTACTCTCGCGATATTCAGAGTGATAGTGAAATAGTTTATACAAGAGACCAACGTAACTGAGAAGTTAGTGTAAACAATGAATTATTTCATAAAACAATTGAACAAGATTAGAAAAAAGATACAGATTTCTAAAAGAGACAATAAGCTTCTTCACAAGATGAGACTTACCAAGACTTAGGTTAAAAATTTCATGTTAATTTTCAATGTCCATGTTTTTCAGAGGTATACTTTATCCACCACCAGGCATAGAGGGCAACAAGAAAAAAAAAAAAGAAATGTCACAGTCCAAGCCAGGGTGTTGCAGCAGTGGAAGAAAAAAAAAGAAAAAAAAAATTATTACTCCCTCAGAGCTGCGCACATTAGTCGGTAGATAAAGGGCCTCATTCCACATGACAGTGTTTATACAGGTGACTTCGAGATGAGATGTCTCCACAATTGATATTAAATACAGGTTGGGTAAGATGCAACACAGATGACCCTTACATGGGCATGTCCGCATTGAGTTGAGGCATTTTGGTCTTGAATTTTGGTTAAATCCGACATACAGGGGTATATGTATATAGTAACAGACTGAGCTTACGGTTTCGACAGATGCATCAAAGGCTAGCATCAGCCGAGCACATCCTGCTCTGACAATAGTGACTTAGGTCTTTTACTATCGCCCCAAGACAGATGGTAAGATTTCGCGTGATTAATTGCATACATGACTGGTAATTCGACTGGTGCATCAAAGGCTAGAATCAGTCGAGCACATCACATCCTGACGTAGTAACACATATTTCTTGCTGTCACTTTGGGGATGTTTAATTAAATGCATGCTTGGTGACGCTACATATTATATTTCTATTACTCTGCCTATCTGACCGGTGCAATGAATACTGACATTGACGGCAGATATATAAGACATATTAAGGACTGACAAACCTCTGTTTCCAGAGGCAGTACCATGTCGCCCATATATATATGTATATAAATGTACAATGTTTACTTGGTTACTTGTTTTCTAATACCATGTATAAGATGCTAGAATAGACATATATAATCTTAAGAGTGTGACAAACTACAATAACTACATAGTCTTGGGAAACTTAATAGACTTCTTCCCAAGGTACAAGATGCAGCATACTACATGATCAACACTGACATTGAAGAGAAAAATGTATAGTACCTTAAGTGCATGTTAATCGCTATAATGTACCTATCTCAGGCATAGAGGTGTTCAGGACTAGAAAAAAAAAGAGAACAGAGATGAGAAATGATCCAGACTTAGTCATATGGAGTCTTACTCATGGACTTAAGCAAATATTACACTGAGGATGAATGTCCATATATATATTTTTTATAGCACTGGTTATGTAGAGATACAAGGGAAAAAACTTGATTGCATTATTGGGTACTACTTGTTTGAGAGATGATGGTAATGACAGTTGTAGGGTCATGACTACATTACTCCTATGTTCTGGGGTTGGATATTTTGTTACCCTGACGTACTACTGCATGTACATAGCTTTAGAAAGAGTTAAGGATTTGACTGATACACCCAAGGCTGGAATCAGTCGGGTACATCAACTCTGACATGGTGACATCTTTCACTATCACATTGGAATATTTACTTATGTACCACTAATTAGTTATTTCTGCTTATCTGTCTCGTATAATGGATAAATTACATTAACAGCAGATATTTCAAGACATATAAAGGTACTGACAAACCTCTGTTTCCAGAGGCAGTGACCATGTCGAAAATAGGAACATGTATATATATATATAGATATATTGTAAGGCAGAGCCATGATTTTTTTGGTGGTAGCATTGAAGTCAAATGCATGATATACTTGCCATTATAATTTATTTTTTTCGTATTGTGAGCATCCATGGTAATAGTATTAGAGATGTTAGTGGGGTAAACAGATAATAGTTTTTTGATAGAACACAAATGTCTCCCTGCGGGATACATTTGAACGGCCCCGGGACGTATATGTCACCGTGTGGTTGTACAGTGTAAAATACACTGTATGTTTAAGTCAGTCGAACAGTTATTTGGTGTTAACAAGATGAAAGAGTATATAAAAATGGGTTAGAAAATCAGAA
The DNA here is from genome assembly GCA_024509875.1 of Oreohelix idahoensis. Lineage (NCBI taxonomy): Eukaryota > Metazoa > Mollusca > Gastropoda > Stylommatophora > Oreohelicidae > Oreohelix > Oreohelix idahoensis. The sequence goes on along the minus strand of JAMPIV010022315.1, from coordinate 30,422 downwards.
TAATTCAAGTGATAGATTATTTGTTCTTAACATGGGAGATAAAAGAATGTAAATGTAGTGTTTTTTGTAAGGGAGGGAACCTTTTTAGACCTTAAAGTAATCTAAGTATATATCATTAGAGTTTACCAAATTTGCATATTAGACTAGTTTTAATAAAGATATAGAAGGATTAATGAAACTAAGTTAAAAAGTACAAAGGGGAATAACAATGTTATTAGCGCCCTTTACAGGTTTAGTGAGTTAAGAGAACACAGAGCAGAGTAAAACGCACGTGAAAATAGTGACTAGAGGTAAACAGTTATTTAGCACAGTTCACGGAGCTAACAGCTTAGAATTAAGCGTGCCGATAGGTGAGTGAACTGAACAACGGACCAATCGTATTAACTAAAACAACTTTGGACCATCAGATAGGAAATTGAAGGACGATTAGAGATCAGTCCTACCAGAGAAGTTGACCGGGCAAGTCAAGTTTCGCTGAGCTCTCAAGAAATGTGAAACCTGCGGTTTGCAGAAGGGCTACAGAAATAGCTAGATATAGAATTGTATGGAAATATGAATTTAGGAGAACATTTAGAATTGATTAACAATTTGTGTGCTAAACTGTAGATTAGCTGATAGGGGTGTTAGTAGGATCGTGATAGGTAACGGACTTCGTTTAAAATGGTAAGAGGTCTTTAACTCTAATTATGCTTTACTTAAGTGAAGAGAGACTATTTTTTTTGAAACACTTTCAGCAAATTTGTCGCAAGCTAACGAAGCTCACATTTAAGGGAGCGAGCTAAAGAAGATAAAATTGAGGCAAGGACAATATTTAAGCTTAAAGAGTAAATAACTTTTATTATCAGATAGCCAGGATGGGCTGTCATGCCAAGAAGATGAGGCATTGCCATTAAACGAGATTGTATCGAACCAAGGGTTCACAGCACTGACAATTATGAAATCTATTAAGCGCTCTCTCATATAAGAGTAAGTATGGAGACGCCACCACAAGTGAGTCTGACATTCACGAAACATCTCATGCGCTCTCTCATACAAGAGTAAGTATGGTGGAAGCCATTTTGGTATTGGACATTGTTTATTTCAGGTGTAGCTATTGAATTTTATATGCTGCATTTAAAGGAGTTAAACCTAACTAGGTTGAGATTGGGTGAGAACATGACTCCAAGGATTTAGAAGAACTGTTGTAGAAAATAAATGAGAAAAATAGAACTTGAGAAGGAATTTGGTAGGCCAGAGGTATAATGAAATATGCAAGAGGCTACAAGAGAAACAATATATAACTAAGCTTTGAGATATGTGTTTGAATCAAGCGGAAGACTTGAGGACATTGAAATTGTGAACTGTAGCTGATGTATCATGTTGGATGATCATGCATTATCTTATGTAAATAAAGGTTGCTTGTTGAATTTGAATCACATCACTCCAGTTGCTTTGATGTGAGAAGAGAATAAGGAATGGAGAGATATTAGAATTGAGTATTAGGAAAGATAGAAATAATAGAACACCCTATACGCATCAGTCGCTAGACAACATCAAGGAGGGAAGAACGTGGTCTGGGTTGAGCAAAAGACGAACCTATTCTCATCCAAGAACTATCATCTCTGGCGGAACAAGGGGGCCAGTAAGAGAAACAATCTCACTTGGAAGAAAGAAACAAAGTAAATAATAGATAACTAGGCCTGCCTCAGCCACCTAGTTATAGCTATCAACTAGTAGGGACACACAGGATTTGACGTACCTGATAATATCAGTATTTACTCCTGGCCACCAATAATGAGTGGTTATACGTTGGTTTGTGGCGTTCTGTCCCATATGTCCGCTAAAGGGAAGAGAGTGCCCCATTTCTAGGATTTGGCTTCTGTACTGTTTCGGTACTAGGAGCTGGTTGTACCCTTGGTCAGGCTTGCCCGTTCTGCGATAAAGTACGCCATCCTTAGAAAAAATGTCCCCGTGCTGTCTGGGTTCCTTAGCCATGGGCAGTTTCCTAAAGCAGGGTGCCAAAGTAGGGTCCTTGTATTGCGCTTCTTTAAGTTCCATGGGTAACAAATTAGGCGCAGGCTCCCGTTCCTTGTTGGTTTGCCCTCTTGTAGTTACTGCTGCCACAATCGGCTCTTCCGGTTTCCCAATACACACGTATCTCCCGCCAAGTATGACTGGGTAGATGGGATCATCTATAACAGCCGCTTTGATCACGCCTCTGACAAAGTCAGAGTGTATCTCCACCAATGCGATGGGAAGCGCTGTAGGTGCATCACTCTTACGAACTCCACAAAATTGGACGGTCTCTGCTGTCTCTTGACCGGGTTTGACCAGGTTTCTGGCAACAATGCAATCATAAAAAAGCCCCGTGTCAAATAAACAAGAAGTTTGAGAACCGTTCAATGTAACAATACCTCGCGTTGAGGGTCCATCCCCAACAGGTTGGGAATCACTGTCAATAATTCCGCCCTGCGAGACTATTAGCAAGCATCCGATGCGTTTCGGCTCGGTGTGCTCGGTCTGATCATATGTCCCGTGCTCAGGGGTTCTCCCTTTGCCACCTTGACCTTTCTGGCCACGCTGCCATGAAGGGCGGTCGGGTTGATCAGACTGTTTGGGGTGGTTGGGGTACTTGTTCTTGTAGAACTTGGATTTTTCAGGAGGGGGGTTTTGAGGTCCAGTTTCTCTGTGGTTATTTAGGTTAGAAGCCTGAGAAGATTGCTCTAGGTTATGTTTTCGAAAATGCTCCTCTGTCGGTTTCCGCTTTGTGGCCGGTAGTTCAGCCAGCGCATTGTGATAACGCTCAGACTTTTCCAAAATGTCTTCAAGTTTTTCTGCCCCCTGCTCAGCGAGAAATCTCCGGGTATCTGCAGACAAAGTGTTCTTTATTTGTTCCGTTAGAACAAATTCCTCAAGACCTTCATAGGTAGAGGGGAGCTGTGAAAGCTCAAGGCACTTTGTTAGATATCCCTTTAGACGAGATGAGAACTGGTGAAAAGTTTCAGAATTCTCTTTCCGGCTGTTGCGAAACAGTTGCAAAAATTTGCGAGCGTTCATTTCAAAGCGCTCCAGTAACGCTTTCTTCAACAGATCATAGTTGTCTTGTTGGCTGCTTTCCAGTTTGGCGTAAACATCATACGCAGAACTTTTCAGCGCCTGAGAAAGCTTCATGTTCCAACGCGACCTCTCTAAACCGTACAGAGTTGCAATTTTCTCAAATTTTTCTAACCATGTGTCAATCTTCTCATTTGGACAAGGGAAAGACTCTAGCGGAAAGGACATAGCAGTGAGATGAGTAGATTGAGTACTAGCAGGATCAGTTAAGGAAGAATGAGGAGAAGACTCTCCATTGCTGGAGGTAGAGGCAGCACCACGACTTTGGAATTCTAGAGTTTTAAGAGCCAACTCATGCTGTCTCTCCTTCTCTTTTTCCTCTCTCTCCTTCTCTCTTTCCTCACGCTGTCTCTCCTTCTCTCTTTCCTCACGCTGTCTCTCCTTCTCTCTTTCCTCATGCTGCATCCTGCGGATTTCCATTTCCTCATCCATCTTCTTCTGCTGTAAATCTGCGGCTGCTTTTTCCTTAGCTTCCGCTGCTTTCCTCTCCGCATCATATCTCTCAAGTTCGTCTCTGACAAAAGCTTTCGCTTCCTCTCCTTCCAGTCCCTCCTCTCTCGCTTCGTCCCTGAGGAGTTGTCTAAGCTTTGCCCTCTCGGCCATATTATGTCAGTGTCTGAGACTAGTGGAGAAATAAACTAGGAAAAAGGATACACTGGTTCCTACCACTTACGAGAAAAAAATTACCAAAAAAATCAAAAGATGATATATTTAACCCTGGGATACCTCCTCCAAAAATAAAAATCTAACTATCACTGCTATTAATCGGCAATAAAGCACCTAATGCAAAACGCGACTACGCCAACTAAATGGTAGTTAAGATTACTTCTGAAAAATAAGTTGCTACAGTGGAAACAAAATAATTATAGAGAAAAATAATCCCTTAATTTTAATCCACTATCAAGTTTACCCCTGAAGACAGTTCGGGTGAGGGAGGCAATTAATCTGGACGGATAGTCCGAAACGCACTCCTTAGCTTTGCTCAAACACCTCCCTGCTTCAGAACCCTTGTGAATGTTATACACTCACAAAACGTTACCAGCGTTTAGTATTACGAAATCATTAATTAACATGTATTCCGACAAAATCAACCTGTAAACCAAATGTATAATGCTTCTTAATGCTGTGGAAAAAACTTATCAGTTTGTGTGGTCAGCACGCCCGTAAACAGATCGTTAGTCTAGGGGATAAATTATTTTTTAAAAGATACAAAACTCACAAGACATCACACTCTTACTCTATTTCAGAATAAAGAATCTTAAGTTCAAAATCCAGATAGACGAGTCCACCTTTGTCGTACTCGTCTTCCTATTCTAAGTTCAAAAATCCGTCGGGCGAGACCACATTTGTCGTATCGCCTTAGGATTTTGGGTTCAATTCCCGGTAACGAGCGACCATTTGTCGTAGATTTTGGATAGGAGAATTAAGACTTGGGTGGGTCCCTTCTGAATAGCTTGAAATGAGTGAGAGTCCCAGTGTGAATTTGAAAAAATAATAGAATTTCCACACAGGTGAGATGATAGACAGTGGTATAGAGGCTGTCGCTGAAAGCGAAAAAAGAATTCTTCTCTCTCTCTCACCTATCCTCTACGACGACTTTTACAGAGTCCGACAGTCTATTCCACATATATATTACATATATTTCTATCTACTCACGGGCACGCACATACACGTGACGACAGTTAAACACACAGACTTGTAAAATCTATAACAATGCTTATACAGATAATTGGGATCGAGCTGACCAACGCACTGATTTTTTTTGTTCAAGAGAGATATTTTAATTATCATATCAAAATTTCTCACAACACCAAAAAATACATAAAGGAAAAACATATACAAATAGTCATAGAATTCAAGGAAAATGCTACAAGGATGATAGCCCGTTAGAATCTTACTCTAGGTTTAGCCCACAGCCCCGTTAAGAGAACAGATGATGGCTCAAAGAGTTATAGATACATAGGGTTGAGTCTAAGAGGTTTCTTTCTTTCTCGTAAATGTATGAACAGAGTTGGATAATCTGATTTAGCCTAAGAAAAAAAGAAACTCTAGCATTTGTAACAAATTCTGCAGATTTAAAAATTTAAGACAGCAAATGGGTGACAATAATACACTGTTAAAATAACACTCAGACCTGTGTACTCTCATTCATCCAGCCATGGCCTTTCTCTCACATATATACTCACAACTTTGCTCGTTGCCTCTGGGAACATAATAATTCTAGGACCTTCGCACAGACCCGAAAAATGCAGTCAGCGACCGAGAAACCCCCAGTTCCAAAAGACGTACTAAACTCTCAGGGAACGATTCCTTGGGTGTTCCAATTTTTCTCGAATGTCTGATTAAGTCACATAAAATTTGTCCAGGCACGAAAGTTAGCAGAGCACAATGTCATTAGCTTTGGATTCTAGGATTTAAGGAATGTCAGATCGGTGTCTTCTTTCAGGCAGGTACTATATTTGGTCACCACAATACTAGTCACAATCTCTGTCGGAATGTTAACGTTATTCTTGTAATATTTTCGCCGCCAGGCAGCATGTACATTTAAATTTGTGGAGCAATATGAACTGGCTCAAAAGCCCAATATATATTTCTAGTCTTTAGAAACCGTTAGTGGGATTGCTATTACTGTCTCTCTCTGATGGCATATGCACTGTCAGATCCAGTGTTACTTGAAACAAAACAAAAAACCCACGTGGTTAAAGATAGGAACTGTCTATGCTTCACACAAATATGTCTCTTTACTAAACGCTGGCAAGTTGGGTACCACAGTTTCACTATATAAAAGAAAGAACACATATCAAATAATTTACATATATGTACTCAATATAACTTACATTTTAATAGCAAGCCTACAGCTTGACTTATCTTTAAAACTTCCCGTAAAATAAGTTATATAAATTCAATCATCAGGAATTTGGAATATTTGCGCATTCCGTCAATATTCACTGATGTCGCATCTAGCATTATAAGTTAGTTTTAGAAAAATATGATCTCGACTGATTACACTGACAAACAACATTTTTCTTTCTTATATAAGAATAAGTGTTCTTAGGTCAGTTTCTTGCGCTGATTTCAAATCTGAAATCCGTTTATCTCTATCACGTCGGGTTCTTAAGATATTTGTGAATAAATATATTTTTGGGAAACCGTTATTTGCCCCGTTTCATTTTTACTATATAGCTTATTAAAAATTAATAAAAAGCAACATAATTCTACTTTTTATACTGCTAAAAGATGCATGACATATGTTACGCGATTTTTCAAATAGTTACTGTATTTTGAAATAATTATGAGCAAAATATGGCTTCTAGAAGTTGTAGAAATTTGACTGATCTGTTCTGTTACGTGTGCGGATATTTTACCGATCGTGTTGACCAGAAAAACTTTACACCATTACTAAAGAAAGCATATGAACTTTATTTCGATTCGAAAGTTGATGATGCAAATAAATCTTCGCAGCCAAATGCAGTTTGTTCGATACATTGGCAGGTTGGTTACGAAAATCGCCGAAGCATAAGTCGATGCCTTTTGGAGTGCCAGTAATTTGGCGTGAACATACAAATCACACTACTGATTGTTACTTCTGCTTGACAAATATCCATGGTTTCACTTTTAAAACTAGAAAGTCTGTGGTTTATCCAAATATTGAATCGGTTTCGAAACCAGTGCCTCATGATCCAATCACGTGTCCGATCCAAGTACCACCAGAACAATATCCGTTGGACGTAAATGAACCATCAGAAAGTGATAGTTTACCTGCTTTAGAAACTAATTCTGACTCAGATTACATACCGGTGAATGATGGTGTTTACTTAATTAACCATTCAGAACTTTCAGATCTAATACGTGATCTCGCTCTTACCAAAGGACAAGCGGAATTACTCGGTTCGCGACTCAAAGAATGAAATCTTTTAGCGCCCAATACTCCAATATCTAAATTTCGTCATAGACACAGAGAACTTGTTCAATACTTTGAGATGGGTGATGACATTTGCTATTGCAAAGATGTAAACGGTCATGAGCACATAATCAACTAATGGCGATTTTTCATCGATTCTTCCAAGACTAGTCTAAAAGCCGTGTCATTGCATAACATAAATTTTTTTTTCATCAATTCCAGTCGCCTACTCTGTTCATATCTTCTTCTTCTTCTTCTTCGTTCGTCCTGAAAAGGACGGTGGTTGCGTTGTGTCTGTTCATATGAAAGAAACTTATGACAATATGGCTATACGTTTGGAAAGAAAAAGTACAATGACTACCAATGGCGGATTTGTGGAGACCTAAAAGTCATTGCAATTCTCACGGGCATGCAGACTGGGTATACTAAATTTTGTTGCTTCCGATGTGAATGGGACAGCCGCAACATACAGGAACATTATGCAAGAAAGGTGTGGCCTATCCGGGATCGTATGCAGCTCAGGCATAAAAATGTAATACGCGAGCCATTAGTTAACAAAGACAGCTTCATTTTACTACTGTTACATATAAAGTTGGGGCTCATGAAGAATTTTGTAAAAGCGTTAGATAAAACGAGCAAAGCTTTCACTTATCTTCGAGAAAAGTTTCCGCAAGTTAGCGATGCAAAGATAAAGGAAGGTATCTTTGTAGGACTCAGATTAGGAAAGTTATTGCAGACAAACAATTCGAGAACTTGTTACATGGTAGTGAACTTCGCGCATGGATGGCATTCAAATCGATCGTCGATAACTTTCTGGAAAATCACAAATCTGTCGACTATGTTGCATATTGTTAAGCAGTGCATAGATGCATACAGAATTATGGGCTGTATCATGTCCCTCAAAATCCATTTGCTCGATTCGCATCTTGACTTTTTCCCTGACAACCTTGGCGAATTCAGCGATGAACATGGAGAACGATTCCATCAAGATATCGCCGTAATGGAGTCACGTTATCAAGGATGGTGGAGTGTGACCATGCTTGCCGATTATTGTTGGATGCTTCATCGCGATGTACCACATGCCATTCACCGACGAAAGTCGACTGCAAAGAAATTCAAGCCTACATAACTGTTATACTTCTTGTACGAATGATGTTGTAATACTGTATGCGCTGTTAAAAAACTTCAATTGCGTATTTCTAGAGATCCCGACCTGATAGAGAAAAACGGTTTGCAGATTTAAAAACAGCGCATTAAAATTGACCAGAAAAACATAGAAATGTTAGAGAAAGAAAAAAAAAGTTTTTTTTTGTTAGTCAGTGTTATTTAGCAGTAAATTAACTTCATTATAGCTACATTATGGTTTAATGCTAGAAATATAATTTATTCTGCTTTCCACTGAATCGCGTCACTAGAAAATAATACAGACTATATAGATTAAGCACTCTGTTCAAAAGAACTAGTTTAAAATGAAATCGGCGATTTAACACTTAATCACTTCACAAAATTCTAGAGAACTACTATATAATATTTACCTCAAACACAGCACCACAGGATATCGCACAATTAAGAATTTTACGCTTATATTTATGGAAGTCTAGAAGTTCGACAAATTGTCACAACAAACTAAGAAACTTCGCTTATACAGCTCTACTCTTCGCGAACCACCTGTCTACTGCGAATTATTGAGACAAGAATGAAAATAAAGTTTCAAACTAGGTTTAATATCTATGAAACGGACAAAGAATCCCACTGTTTCGAAACCACGAAACAGCGCCCGTCTCTCCCCTTCTCTAACACCCTACGTCAGCTCCCTCATGTCGTAACAGCCATCAGTGCGATTACGCACCTGCGTTAACAAACTGACCGGGAAAAGCGCGTGTCAGTTGCAAATCTCAGACAACCGTCTGAAACTGCGACTATAAGGTGTATATATTCGCTCCTGCTTAAGCGTTCAGCCCGGAAAACCCGCGCGTGACAGGTGCAAATGTAGACAAAAAGTCTGCTCTATGTCCAGCGAAACGAATTTTTCGCACATTCACGTCTTACCTGCGCGACTGACATCTGATGCAATAAGGTTACTAGTCAGTATGAGAAAGAAAAACGATGATGGGAAAGAAATATATTTTTCGCAACGAGTGATGCGAAAAAATACAGGAAAAAAAAGTACGGAAAGATAATAAAATAAAAGGATGCGGGTGAGAGAATAGGAAGAAGATGTAGGCAATTTAATGATCAAAACCCACGTGACAAGGCCGTAAGGAGGCAGCCCCTCCACCATGCAAAGGCACAACAGGCCAATCACCTGTTTGCTTTAAATCATGATTACTAGCAACACAAGAGAGAAAACCGGACGGATTCTAAAGGCGACGAACTGGAACGGACTACGGACTACGACTTATGGAACTTGGAACACAAGAAGTATAAATGGGAAGGAAGAGGAGCTGGTGGAAGAGATGAGGAAAGCAAAACTAGAAATCCTGGCTATAACGGAAACAAAGAAAAAAGGACAAGGAGTCATGGATCTCGATGGCAACACGCTGCTCTACAGTGGTGTACCCATGTCTGAAAGAGCTAAAGGGGGCGTGGGTTGCATTGTGGCCCAAAATCAAAAAGATAGTATCAAGGGATGGAACTTTGTCTCGGAGCGCATTATGGTTGTTAAACTAAAAGGAGAAACCATAGTCAACCTGGTCATAGTGTATGGGCCAAATGAGGATGAGAGAGCAGAGGTCAAGGAGGAATTCTTTGAGCTACTTCAAAGGACAGTGGATGACTGCCTAGATGAAGTTATCATGATCGGAGATTTTAATGCCAGAGTTGGAAATGACCATGCTAGATGGGGTGGAGTTATCGGAAGATATGGAGAAGATACTCTCAATGACAATGGAAAGTGACTCCTTAGATTCTGCAGTGAGCAGAATCTGATCATTACAAATACAAAGTTCCCCCATAAGCGCATACATGCATACACTAGATGTGAACCAACAAAGAATGAGAAGTCAGTGGTCGACTATGCCATTGTTCGGGGAAGCTCATTAAAATATGTCCGAGATGCTAGAGTCTGGAGGGGGCCAGAGATTGGAAGTGATCACTACCTACTAACAATCAAAAGAACAACTGAAAGAGTTGCTCAGCCTAGGAACTGCCCAACATCACGCAAGAAACCAAGTAAACGAGCAGGAGAAATGAGCATTAGGACCTACAAGCTGAGAGAGCCAGAAATTAAGACCAGATATCAGGGGCTTATTGCTGCAGCGGTGAGCAACACAGAAGAACGACCTGATGACTTGGAAACCCTCTGGATTAAATTCAAGGATATCATAAAGACAGCTGCTGCAGAAGCATGCGGTGAAGTCCGACTTGGGAACAAGAGAAAGAGGACACCTTGGTGGACAGAGGAAGTCAAAGAGAAAATAAGAGAGAAGAAAATGGCATGGAAACAATACTTAGGAGCTAAAAACACAACAGGACAAATGGAAAAATATAGAGAATATGTGACACTCAGAACAGAAGCAAAGAATAAAGTGCTAGCAGCAAAACAGAAGTCCTGGGAAGAATTTGGAGAAAAGCTAGAAAAAGATGCACAAGAAAACCAGAAATTGTTCTATAAGACCCTAAAGAACATGAGGAAGGAAAAAACAATGCCCTCTCAAATTTATAAAGGACAAGCAAGGCAAATTGCTTACTGCCCGAAGGAAGTAATGGGAAGATGGAAAGAATATTTCTCAGAACTCCTGGATGGTGAGCATGGTGAAGCATCAGAAATGATAAACACTAGCACAGAAGAGAAAACCAATGATGGTGAAGATGACATAAAGATGGAAGAACTGAAGGCAGCACTGGAGAAAATCAAGATGGGCAAAGCAGCAGGGCATGATGGTATAACACCAGAAATGGTTAAGTTCATGGGAGCATCAGGCGACCTATTACTCTTAAGGGTTTTACAGGCAGCGTGGTACAACAAGACAATACCAAAGGATTGGGAGATTGCCATCATAACACCAATTTTCAAAAAGGGTGACAATCGACAGTGTGGAAACCATAGAGGCATATCCCTTCTCAGTGTCCCTGGTAAAATCTACTCTAGAATCCTAGAGCAGAGACTCCGACGCCTAGCTGAGCCACAATTGGATGAGGTCCAGTGCGGATTCCGAGCAAACCGAAGTACTCAAGACCTAATCTTCACACTCAGACAGCTGAGTGAAAAGGCCCTTGAGTATAAGAGTGAGATGCATCTTTGTTTCATAGATCTGGAAAAGGCGTTTGACAGGGTTCCCTGGAGCAAACTTTGGGACTGTTTGGCAAGGAAGAATATTCCAGCACCTCTGATTCATGCTATACAGAGCTTCTACAAGTCTTGCAGAAATTATGTGAGGACAGCAAACCATAAGTCGGAAGAGTTCAGGACCACCACTGGTGTAAGACAAGGTGATATCCTATCACCTTACCTCTTCATACTCCTTATGGACGATGTCATCAAGGCATGTAAGGAGAGAACAAGAAAGTATTCAGTGGGGTACTGGAAGATGAGACAGGTCTATATTTCGGAGCTGGCATTTGCTGATGATGTTGCCCTGATTGCTAAATCAGAGGCACATCTCCAATCCAACCTGCAAGTCTGGAAGGAAGAGCTGGAGAAGAGAGGGATGGTCATAAGCAGCTCTAAAACAAAATCCATGGTGATATCACGAGAAGAAAGAAAACATCAGATTACGCAGGTCCTGGAGCAGGTCGACCACTTTAAATACCTCGGAGCTATTATAGACCGAAAGGGAGGCATCAAAGAAGAGTTGACCACTCGAAAAGCAGCAGCTGGGAGACTTTTTCAGGCCATAAATCGAGGATTCCTCAGCAAGAGAGAGGTTGGTAAGAAAACGAAGATGGCTGTATACCGCTTCACCTATGTCCCAGTCTTGACGTACGGATGCGAGTCATGGGCAATGACTACAACCCATAAAAGCCAGATCCAAACCTCAGAAATGAGGTATCTGAGGAAGGTGGTTGAAGTAACAAGAAGAGACATGGTACGCAACCAGACGATACGTCAAGGCCTTAAATCCTACCCCCTGCAGACCCAAGTAGAACAGTCCCAATTAAGATGGTTTGGTCATGTCTGCAGAATGGGAGAAGATCGGATACCACGACAAGCATGGGAAACAAAGAGCCAAGGATCCAGATCCCGAGGACGACCCAGAGTCCGCTGGGAGGACAACATTAGACAATCTTTGAAGGATCGAGGACTAGAATGGAACCAGGCCAGGAGGAAGACAGCCGATAGGATAGTCTGGCGCTCTCTCTTCCAAACCTCTACACCTCACGGTAGAAGGGGAACGACTAAGTAAGTAAGTAAGTAAGTAAGTAAGTAAGTATTAACTGTAATCTTTTTGGGTTAATTACCTCTGTCGGGATCTACTTTGGGATTCCTTTACAATAGAGGAGAGCCTATTGGGTTAATAAATTTTCTTGCATTTTTATGTCTGTAAACTATACGTTCTGATAGATAATATTGATGTGATTTTTTTAAGATAATAAACATAATAAACCTTAAGTTATCGTGTTGGTCAAAACCCCTCCCCAGTATATGTTATCCCTAGCTTGGTTCACGTCTGTACGTATTATGTCACAGAATTGTGTATATGTGAGTGGAGTGTAACTCGTATATATATATATATATATATGTATCAGGAGAGAAAGTGAGTCTAGTTAAATATTGTCGTGAGATAGGCTGGATTAGAGCAATTACTCAATCCAGAGACTGTCCTTTCTCTTACACTCTCACCCTTGTGAAAAGTAAAGCTATTTCTTACCCTTATTCTCACATAGTTTACCATTATCACCTCTGCTCAGACGGGACCTTAACATCTTCAACCTTTCTCAATAAAATCTACGACAGTCCATCACTTTCTGTCTTATGCATTGCATAAAAAAGGTGAATAATAGTAAGCTTGACTAAGAATGCAATTAAAGTACTTTTAAGGGGTCGGAGTGGCTAAGAGATATGGCGTCTGCCTCGAGCTCTAGAGGTACAAGGTTCGATTCCCAGTTGAGGAAATATAATTTATGGAAAATTTTTTTTCAAAACCAGTAGTCCTAATGATGTTATACTCCCCCCTGATCTCCTGGGTAGTGAGATCGGATGTCTAGCCTTCTCGGATAAGAGCGAAATAAATAGGAGGTCCCGTGTGCAAGTTGCGCACGTTTAAAAATCCCACAGCAGTTGGAAATCGTAAAGAGTAGGCTGTTAGACTGCTGCCCTGGCAAAATTTAAAAATTAGAAACCTACCCACCATAAAAATATTTATAGAATGTGTGATTCCTATACATTTGTTAAGTCATAATTTGTTAATTAGAGTTAAGTGTTAAAGATTTTTATGTACAGGGCGGATTTTTGTACACACGCTGGTAAGCACGCTCTTAGTGATGAGATGATTTTTTAGTTGGGAGCTTTGTGCTCTGTATTTTTGTCTTGAACATTGCTCAACCGAGTAGGTGTTAGTCTTTTTTAAAGAAATATGATAAAGAAAGTGTTCGAAGGTTCTTAGTGATAATTTTGGGGAAGAGACGGTTGAGCTGAGCTGTAGTCTCGTGCGGTTAGTTCGCGCATGAGTAATTTTTTACTGAGTTGTACTGAGATACGGAAATCTCAGGAGTTGGTTGCTGGCAGGGCTTCGAGATGGTCACCCCATCTCGCGAGTGCGTTCGAGTGTGTTGTTTTTCCTTCCTGTGAAGGGGAGAGTTTGATACTGAAGATATCTTTTGAGGCCATGGATTGTACCGGCCATTACTATTATGATTCATATTTCCTATGATGGATTTTCTCCTGTGATTTGGGATAGATATATTGTGAGAGTTGCTGTGTGCAACCGTTTGATGAATAGTTATTGCATGGATTTACTGTTATAATACTGAAATGAGAGCTGCTGTGAACTGCGATGTATGCAGTCCTTTTGATGTATATTTTTGCTGTATTACTATGAAATGAGAGCTGCTGTGAACTGCAATCTATGCAGTCCTTTTGATGGATATTTTTGCTGTATTACTATGAAATGAGAGCTGCTGTGAACTGCGATGTATGCAGTCCTTTTGATGGATATTTTTGCTGTATTACTATAAAATGTGAGCTGCTGGGTTCTGCAGCCTATGTACTTCGGATTTTGTACCTGTAACTGAGTTTCTATGGATTTACTTACCTGATGCTTCATGATTATGCTGTGAACCGTTTTGCCATGATGTCTACGTTACCGTGTCGTCAATAAACTGTATAACGTTAAAACTAGTTTCAAGATTTCCTGACCCCTATATTTCTGTGGTGTGTGATCGCAGTGTGGTTAGGTATGCACGAACTTATGACATTCGCACTTATAGAAGATTCACACATTTACACAGTAGCAGAAGTGACGGCCTGTGTGGCCTGCTGAGGTTGTTTAAAAAAAATAAACTTTAACAACATTATATACACACATATAAGAGGGCTAGTCCTAAGTTTATCTAGACTAAAAATTCACCCCAATCACCTAGAGATTTACCAAATCATTCCTTGGGATCTACAGATGGGACATGATTGACCAGTTACTAACCCCTGAACTAGCCCATAAGATGAATCAGCTCTCAAATGGTTAAGAAGATCCCGTTACACGCCCATTGAGGCATATTGGGAATATGGTGTTAGGCCCATATTTTCTTGACCATCGGCACACTAGGGGTGATGTGGTCAGCATCACACAGGCCGCCTTAATTGCTCTGGTACCCAATTGGGGCTGGGTTGACCCAGGAGCCGTTTGCGGCCTAAAAAAATCCCACATCATCTGGGGATCGAATCAAAGACCACTGAGCTAGGAAGCCAGTGCACTAACCACTATGCTATCGCGGCTCTCGGTTAAGAGCTGAGCTTATATTCAGAATTACCTGACAAAAACGGCTATTCTCATCCTTCAGATCTTTCAGTTTGGAATGTAAAGGTTCAATTATTCTGTAATTTTCTTCTATTTCATCCAGGCTGAAAAAAAAAATGTAGTTTTTATTCAGTTAAATAGAAAGATATTTTAAAAGTGACAAACAATGTCTAATTCCTCTAAATTCAAATAGTAAGAGCAAATTCAAATAGTAAGAGCAAATTCAAATAGTAAGAGCAAATTCAAATAGTAAGAGCAAATTCAAATAGTAAGAGCAAATTCAAATAGGATCAACAATAACAAAATATAATTGAATATGCATCATAAATGACAAGATCTAACACAAGTGATACATTTGACCACCATAACAAACTCATGATTGGACGGACAGTACTATTCGTGGAAAAACTCTATGCAGATTCAAATAGCCTCAAACCGACTACTGCTTTCTATGAAAACATTCAAGTGGACGTCTGATGGTGTATGAAAAAGAAGGATGGACAGATGTGTGCCCATGTGGGGAGTGACAAACAAACAGTAGAATATGTACTCCATGACTGTTGGCTGCACGAGAGGAGCATGGTGGCAGAATGGCCTCAATCCAGTTGAGGGAGAAACTGAATGGTAACGAGAGACGTCTGAGACAGAATGCCAGCTTTATGAGAGAGATAGATGTGGCTATTTGAGAGCGAACGACGAAGAAGGAACTTTACACCCTGACCCCATTAGAGAAAATAATGAATTTTAAAATTTAAATAGTGAAGGTGAGAAAATGACAATTTAATATTTCTTATACACTATCAGCTGCTAACAAAAGATCCATTAAAATACATTAAAACCTGCATCTGAAAGAGACTCTCAAAAATATGAATTAAAAAAATCAACTTCAAACTATTTTCTCTGATCATGACATTCAAGAGAAACTTTTAAATGGCACATAGAATATTTCATTCATCAACCTTGAGCTCCCCAAGGAGCAGAGGTCTTCAACAAATTTGTGCCAAGTCTTCCTGTCCCGTGCCATCAACTCAAGGTCTCTCAATGTTTTTTTCATCCCCTTCAAGTCTGTCTCCATATACAGAAAACTTGGCAAATTATTAATTTTGACCGCACATTAATCGAAAATGTTTCAACAATTTGACGTGACACCAAGATCATCAAATGAGTTTATTTAAGGTGTTGCGTTACATAAAGTAAGAACCACACAAACACCTGTGGGGAACAAGGGGAAGACACTGGGTGCTGGATAGGTCACAAATTTAAGAAAGCCAGCTGATAGTATTACAAAAGGATGACCAACATTCACAAGAAAGAAGAAACTGGAGGCAGAAAGGAAAGCAGTAAAGAATACATGGAAAGACCTTGCAAAAAATGGCACAGGACAGGAAGGCTTAGCATGTTTTTATTGAAGATCTTGTGGTGTAAGGGCAGCTGAAAGGTGTTGTTGATGATGATTATACTAAATAAATCTCTAACAACATCCATCCCGTCCCACACAAACTTTTTGTTGCAGTCTGGAAATTATATAAAAGTCGAGCACTTCTGGTCTTTGCACTAAACTGCTCAACGCTTAATATAGCACGCATATTTTTCGCACCAAATTGTTAAGTATATTTTAAATAATAAATAGAAAAAATATAGTAAATTGTCAAAAAATATCAATCAATCAATCAACACCCCTTAGCTCCCCGAGGAGCATAGGCCTTCAACAAACACATGCCAAGTCTTCCTGTCCCGTGCCATCCTCTCAAGTTCTTTCCATGTTTTCCCTCATCATTTTCACCTCTGTCCTAGATGAAAAAAGGTTAGTCGGCAACCCAGACTCCTTTCGGCTTTCTCTGGGTTGCTTCATGTGCCTCCTTTCCAGAGGACCTTTTTCTGTCTTGGGCGGCTGCGTTGATTTATATTCTGTATTTGACTTGTCCACGTTTGTTGAAGTTTTTGAGGTAACAAGTTTTTACGGGATGGGGTAACCAGCCCCATGCCCAACCCTCCTTAGTAGATTTTTTACGACATGTTACTATTCTTTGCTCCCCTTTCGGGACCCGGTAACACACGGGTGTGTCAAAGAATATATTTTATCGTTATTATTTTTTATTTGCCTTTTGACTGTTTCCCTTTGACAGAGGATAAATTACATCCCTTGAAAAAAGTCAACATTATTTTATTTCACTTCAACAGGGAAATGGATAAATTACATCCCTTGAAAAAAAAAAGCCAATATAATTTTTTTTTCTTCAAAACTTTACAAAAATGGGTAAAATAACTCCATTCAGAATCAACAAAATAAGTTCTCCACTCTTCTAACTGTGTTGCAGATGATGAAAGGCAAGTCATAGGTTTTAGTTCTTTCCTCGTCATTATTTTGATGGGTATATTTGCTAGTGATTATATAAAGGATTTAACTGCAACACCTGAGACATGATATCATAACAATCAATCATTGTTATTGTTATACAGAATTGACATCATTGCACTCATAATGAAGACTTGTGTAAAAATATTGAATTGTGGTCACACGAAACGCCATAGATTTTCACACACGACAGTAAAAACAGTTCATGTATACTCGCGCCGGTACTGTCTATAAGAGACTTCTTTCTCCCCGATACGGGCAATTGTGTCGTTGTGTCGTTGTGTCGACTCACTGTTTCGAAACAGTTTAAATCACTGCGCTAACTGTTTCGAAACAGTTGAGTGTGTCAATTTGCCCACCTCTAGTGTGAATGCTAACTGTTCCTCTAGCACGCTGGTTGTAAACACGACGGATGCATCCTCTCATACGTCCATCTCTACTAAGCCTTACGTTTGATGCCAAATTCCAACAGTCTTAACATTGATGATTCATCATATGCAAGTGGACATATGAACAAAGAACATCATTAAAATCACATTCAACATAGTCATGCCAAGCCCTCCTGCTCCATGCCATCACTTCCAGGTCTCTCCAAATCTTCTTCATCTCTTGTCTTGTCTGTCTCCAGTTCTCTTCTCTGTGTTTTTTAGTTTCCCTCTACCTCTCGTAGTCTAGGGATCCCAGAATAAGGACTGTCCCTTAAGACTTAACATTTTTCCTCAATGTGCCCTAGCCACTGCCAGCATCTCCTCTCATCTCTTGTTCTGCTGGAACTTGTCTGCCTCTTGTAAACAGTTCCACATTGGCAATCTTGTCATACTATTTTGATTCTTATATTCTACACAACCACCCATTTTAAAATATTATCTAACTTCTTTACTGCCGTATATATGCTACAATGATGGAAGGAAAAAGCATTTCAATAGTTTCTGGATTCTACAGTGACCTATATAGTTTACCTTTGCTTGATCTGGTAAACATCTTGCAGTGCACTCTGCAGCTGGTTTAGGCCTGTTCTAACACCATCCAGCTGGGACTGCACAGCAGTTTTCAGCATGGCTTCCACAGATGCCTTGAAAATGAATGGAGATATTAAAAAAAGATAACAGATTTGAAAAAAACTACAGAGAGCAAAACAGAAACATGAAGGTGGAACGACTAAAGAAATGTTTAAAAAGAGAGTTAAAGTTTAGAGGTATACTATACTTAAAGTACAGAGGTATACTTTATTTAAAGTATAGAAGTATACTATACTTAAAGTATACAGACTAAAGAAAGAAATGAGGAAAATAAAAAAATGTAAGAAAGATTGGTGAAAAGAAGGAAGAAAAACAAGAACCAAAAATAAAAGGACGGAAGACAGGAAGGTTGCAATGAAGAAGTGACAAAATTAGGGTAAGAAAAACAATAGCAGTTAAGAATGGAAGGAAAGGAAAGAACAAAATACGAACAAATTACCTTCTTCCTAGCAACTCGTCTCTTGTACTGATCCACTTTCTCTAACTGATCTGGTCTCTGTTGAGGGAGACAACAGAACTTAGCCAAAATTATCCAAGAAACAAGAGATTACAATGCAACTAGTGATATGATATTTTATGACAGAGGAACCCCACCGTGTAACATGTCTTGAGAAAACAAAACATTACAGTACATTACCTGCTAACATATACAAAATATGAATATTACAGAAAACCACTAACAGAGCACTTAAAAACGCTAAAGTCACCACCACTTTGCTAGAAACTGTGTTAAAAAATGACCTACCCAGTGAGCTGCACAGCATAGTAATATTTTATATTACCTAAACAAGAATTAGCATTTAACAGCTACAACAGCAAATGAGAATGAGTAAAGATGTTGTTTGTGTTTGCTCCATCATGGCTCACTCTTACATGCTGGCCTTTTTTGAGCAGTATGTAGGATAAAGAGAGAGGGATAGTATCTCACGGTGAGAGACAGCCACATCCTTAATGGATAGTCAGGATCCTATTTGGTTCCCCTCTCTTTATCTAGCTCATGTATGGCTCCACGAATACCACTTGTGTACGGCCGTGTCCATATCCCGGGCAACAGTCTTGGCTGACTGGCTAAACTACATGAGTGAAGTAGGAGCAATCTTACTCAAGGGAATGTCCATCCCTAGTACACAAAGAATGAGACGGCAAGTGAGGTGAAGGAATCTAAAAAGATCAATGACTCACAAAGCGAAACAGCAAAGTGTGTGGCGATTTAGAGGTGTATCGGGCATAGAAAAAGACAATGGCTAGCCACAGTGGAAGAGACTGGGGCCTTACCATGTACGTCCTAAAGAATGTAATGGAATCACAACAAAAATATAAGAACTGATATGTAGAGAACTCTTGGTCCCCTGGGGAGAAATCTACTGTACATAAAAACAGGGAAGAGGCAACTCCTCTAATGAGTAAGGAAGTACATAATGATGAGTGTTCCTCAAATTCTTTTGAAAGGGAGCATTCTGAGAAAGACCACCTAAAACTAGTAGGAGTAGCCTAAAAATAGGAACATAGAACATTAGACTCTAAACGCAGGAGCAAAGCCATATAATCTAATTTTAGAGGCAACAAATATTAATCTCGATATACTGGGAGTTGTAGAGGCAAGATTATTAGATACCGCTACATAAAAAGAGACCAATACACGCTTATACACTCAGGAGGAGAAAAACATGAAAGAGTAGTAGGAATGTTAATAAAGAAGGAATTAGAAAAATATGTATGTGGATACTGGACACACAATGACAGAATGATGTTACTGAAAATGAGAGCAAAGCCATTTGAAATATAAATCTTACAAACATATGTGCCAACTAAAGAACACAGAGAAGAAGAAATAGAAGAATACTATGAAGAGCTACAACACACACTTAAACCAGTAAAATCTACAGATGTGTTGATAGTAATGGGTGATATGAATGCAAAAATAGAAAAAGGAAAATACACGAAAATAAAAGGACAGTTTGGACTAGGGAAAAGAAATGATAGAGGAGACAGACTTATCCAGTTCTGTGAAGAAAACCAGCTGGTTATATGTAATACTTTTTTTGAACACCACCCAAGGAAACTATTCACATGGAAAAGCCCAGGCGATGTAACAAGAAATCAAATTGACTTTATCATGATAAAACTTAGATTTAAGAACAGTGTCACAAGCGCAAAGACACATCCTGGCGCCGACATAAATTCAGATCACAATCCGGTTGTCATCAAAGTAAATATAAAGCTAAAAATTACAGGAAGCAGAAAAAGGAGGAACCCCAGATAGAAAAATCAGCACTGAAACAACAAGATATAAAACAAAAATATCTTGTCGAAGTCAAAAATACATGTAAATATGAACAGTTACTGACAGAAAGCATGGAACAGTACAGAAGAGAAAACCCAGAAGAAAAAGTAACCACAAAATGGGAATGTTTAAAAACAAGCATACAATCAGCAAGTGCAAATTTACCTAAAAAGGAGCCAAAGAAAAATCAAATTTGGATGACAGATGACATATTGAATAAAATGGCAGAAAGAAAGAGAGCAAAAAACACTCCAGAATATAAAACAATTAACAACGACATACGTACTATGTGTAGACAAGCAAAAGAACGGTGGATAGAAACAAAATGCAAGGAAATAGAAGACATGGAAGCAAAGCACATGACAAGAGATATGCATGAAGAAATAAAGAAATTATCAAATAGGTCACGGTTTGCACAAGGAGGAGGCTGCATCAAGAACAAAAATGGTGTAATCTTACTTGATGAGAAAGACATATCAAACAGATGGGCAGAGTACGTAAAAGAACTATTCGAAGACAACAGAGGTAGAAAACCATCACCGATTCTAATGAAGGCCCAAACATTCTCAGATCAGAAGTAGAGAGTGCAATACATATGATACAAAAAGGAAAATCAGCAGGCATGGACAACATAAAAATTGAAATGATAGAAGCCCTGGAGAGCTTTGGTATAGATAGAATCACGGATCTATGCAACAATATATACAATACAGGATATTCACCACACGACATGAAGACATCAGTCTTTATAACATTGCCAAAAAAACCTAATGCATCAGAATGTTCAGACTTCAGAACAATCAGCCTGATGAGTCATGCAATTAACATACTGCTCAAAATCATACAGGAATGAATAAAAAGTAAGGTAGACAGCGAAATCCAAGAAGAACAGTTTGGTTTTAGACGGAACAGTGGAACAAGAGAGGCAATATTTTGCCTAAGAATATTAGCAGAAAAATATACAGAGGTCCAAAGAAGTATGTACATGTGCTTCATTGACTATAAGAAGGCTTTTGACAGAGTCCATCATGAGAAAATAATTGAATGCCTCGAAGACATAGGTATTGATGGAAAAGAATGGGGCACATCTCATGGAAAGAGAAGAAAACAAATAAGGAGGTCCTAGAAAATCTAGGTATGAAAAGAGAACTAATGAAGATCAAAATTAGGCAGCTAAAATATTTTGGCCACATAAAAAGGCATAACACCTTGCAGAAGACCATAATAGAAGGGAGAGTTGAAGGCAAATGTGCAAGGGGAAGACAGCGCTATAAGTGGGAGGATAACATCAAGAGATGGACAGGAAAGAGTCTATCAGAGTGCACCATCAAGACAAGAGACAGAAGATGGAGATCCATTACAGCCAACCTTCTTTGTGGAGATGGCAGCTGATGATGATGATGTACGTTTGTGCCATACTTTACATCTGAGCTGCGATATCTGCGCCTTTCTGCCCGAAACATCCGATTTCAGCAGCAATTTATAATGGTTTGCTTTCCCTGCCACCTCACCTATATGTAAGCTTTACCTCATGTCCATACAATTGGCAGTGAGATGACTGCGCCAGTGCATATCTTTTAAGCTGACATGCAACTCTGCCTATTTAAAATAATTTCAATAAAAATTAGTGAAATGGAAAAAGAAACAGTAAATTAAGACTTCTTCTTTGATCCATAATCGCCAACCGTCAAAGCAGTCAGCGGCCATCACGCCTTGTGGTGTCCTGTAGGGCAGCAACAAATTGATTCCACCTTGCTCGGTCGGCGGCCATCCTTCGTACAGTGCCCCAACTCTGGTTCATCCTTTGCATCTTGGCTTCCACAGTTCTCCGCCAAGTTGTTTTTGGTCGGCCTCTCTTTCGCTTCCCCTCGGGGGTCCATAGCATAGCTGTTCTTGTGATGGTATCGGGGTCCTTTCTGAGGACGTGGCCAACCCAACTCCAGCGTCTGCCAGCTCTGATGGTGTGCATGTCCTCCTGGTTACTCCGAATAAGTAGTTCTTGGTTGCTGATGGTGTTTGGCCAAAAGATTCGGAGAATTTTCTTTAGGCAGATTGTGTGGAAGGAGGACAGTTTCGACATTTCCTTCTCTGTTACTCTCCAACATTCCACACCATAGAGAAGCACAGAAAGTACACAGCTCTCATACAGTCTTAATTTGGTGTTTGTGCTGTACTGGGAAGACTTCCAAATGTTGTTGAGAATAGCAAAGGCTGTTCTCGCTTTATTCATTCTGTTGTTAATGTCTTTGCTTGTTCCGCCGTCAGGTGTTACTATGCATCCTAGGTAAGCAAATGTGTCTGTCTGTTCTAACTTCTGATTCCTTACTGTTATTGGCTCAGGATTGCCCACATTTAGTGTCATGACCTCTGTCTTCTTCAGATTGATGTTCAGGCCAACCTGCTGGCCATACTTATTCAGTCTATCGGTTTTGTCTTGAATGTGTTGATGTGAATGCGCTAGTAGTCCAATGTCATCTGCATATTCCAGGTCTTCCAGTGTAGAAAATGTTGTCCATCTATTTCCTCTTGGACTGCCCTCTGTTGTCTGGCGCATCACCCAATCTATGGCTGTCAAAAATAATGTTGATAAGGGGCATCCCTGCCTGTCGTACTCCTGTTTTCACTTTGAAAGTTACATTACTCAATCTGACACTGCACGTAAAGTTAGAATATAGACCTTTTATGATGGAAACAATGCGACTGGGAATTCCATAAGCCCTCAGTATTTTCCATAGACTGTCCCTGTGTATGCTGTTGAAAGCCTTTTCAAAATCAACAAAGTTAATGTACAGCTGTCTTTGCCATTCTGAGCACTGCTCTATAATGTTCCTGAGGGTGAATATATGATCTGCACATCTTCTGTTCTTTCTAAAGCCCGCTTGTTCTTTCCTCAGTTTATGGTCAACTGCTTTTGAAATTCTTTGGATGATTATCCTGCCTAGTATTTTGCTGGGAACTGAGAGTAGAGTAATTCCTCTCCAGTTGTTGCAGCCTGCAAGGTCGCCCTTCTTAGGCAATTTGACAATTATTCCTTTACTCCACTCTGTTGGTGTTGTCTCAGTTTCCCAGGCTTGTGCAAATAGTGGTTCTAATAGTTTTGCTGCTAGTTCAGGGTCTGCCTTGAATAACTCAGCATTTAGATTGTCGTGACTAAGCGCCTTTCCATTTTTTAACCCTTTGATAGCTGTGATGATTTCTTCTTTTCGTGGGATGTCTGTATTTACGTCTAAGTCACTTTCAGCCTCAGGAACATTCAGCTGAGTCTGTGGTGGTTCCTTATTCAGTGTTTCTCTGAAGTGCTCTGCCCATCTTGTTTCCTGCCCCTGTGCTGTGGTGATGAGATTTCCTTGCTTGTCTCTTACTAACGTTATGTTGTTTGCACCTTGTTTTCCACTGATAGTTTTAGTTATTTTATAAACTGTGCTTTGTTCATTTCTTTGTGCTGACTCTTCTGCCTGTCTTGCAAGGTCATCCAGAAATGTCCTTTTGTTAGCACGGGTTTGACGTTTAACTTCCTTGTCCAGCTGACTGTACTGTTCACCATATATTGCCTTTAACCTGGGAGACTTAGCTTCTGTTTTCTTTCTTTTCATTTCCTTTCTCTTCGCTATGGTGTTTAGCGTTTCTGGTGTTATCCAGTCTTGACTCTTTCTTTCCTGGAATCCCAAGCATGACTTGCTGCTTTCCTTGTATATTGTTGAGATGATGTTGAATTTCTGGTCGACATCATCGGTCTCTGTTCTTTCCTGGCTTTTGGTAATCTGATATCGTCTCTTTACGTCGACCACAAAAGCTTTTCTGGTGAGGGGGTCCTTAATTTTCGTGATGTTATATCTTTTCTGTTTGACTGCAACTGGTCGAGCAGCTCTGAGTTTCACCTTCAGTCTTGCTACTACTAGGTGATGATCACTTCCCACATCTGCACCTCTTCTTACTTTCACATCTTGTAGTGCATGTCTCCATCTGCCTTTTATCATTATGTGATCTATCTGGTTTCTGTCCCGTCCGTTTGGTGATTCCCATGTTAACTTGTGCACTTCTTTGTGTGGAAAAAAGACTACAAGCTCCTAAAACACTACATTGTAAAGAATTTTAGTGAATACTTTTGGTCTAATTTTTCATCGCCTTATTCTTTCAGCCTCCATTTTACCTTGGATAACTAATATTTTTCAATGAAACCTTTTATACTTGCTGCACAATAGTAATGTACATCCATTTACCTTCATTTTCATATACAACAACAAAGGTTTTTTGCATACAAACATTCTTTTTTAAATTAATTCCAAACAACTACAATAAACACATACCAGGATGGTCATTTTCCTTTGAGCCAAACCTACTTTTTGGTTGGTACTGAAAGAGTTAACCATATTTCAGGTGCCTGGAAGTCTGCTGGATATTACGGAGCTGGTATGTTTATGTATTAATAAATATTATTTTATTACTAAACAGAGCATAATTATAACATACTTGAAGCAAACTGGCAACATGTTTGGCAGCAGCTTGCTTTGCTTCAACCTCAAGCCTGCCCAAGTCTAATGGTGCTGGTGCTGGGCCTTGAGAATGTTCAGGATCCTCATCATCATCAAAACTTCCACTCATTGCAGTAAAAATAAATCAGTGATCTGAAAGGAAAGTCAGTTTAAAAAAAAATAAATAAATTTGGTATACTGAATGTTTATAATAAATCACTGACCTGAGACTAAAATAAGGTGAAAAAAATAAATCCGCTATCATCATCATCTCAACCCGTAACCCGTCATGGGTCGTAGGGGTGCCATGGTGGAAGCATCAGCAGACAGGGTCCTCCACTGCTCTCTATCCTCAAGGAAGTGGAGGGGAACTGCGGTAAGACGTGGAATACGATGGATGGGTCTCTATCCTCAGCAATGCGTACAAGTGTGGAAAAACCGTGCCCTGCCCATTCTTTGATGTTACCAGCCCAGGATTTTCTTTGCCTTCCTCTTCTCCGTTTACCTTCGACTGTTCCCTGAGGATCGTTTTCGAAAGGGAGTCATGACGAGTTACATGCCCAAACCAGGCAAGCTTTCGACGTTTGACTACTGACAAAAGTGGTTCTTGGTGGCCTGCATACGTGTTTATTTTCTCTCTAACATAGACATTTGTTTTGTGCTCTTTATAGCAAATGTGCAAAATTCTTCTATAAAATTAATACTCGAAAGCCTGAATCCTTCGCTCCGTATCTGTTTCATAAAACATATCAATTGCATCATCTTCATAGTCAGTAGTGGGGGCATATACCTGTATGATGGAGATGTTCTTTGGATGTGCTGCAATACGTATGGTGATAAATCTGCTATTTACTGGGGTGCAGCTGATGTTCATTCTATCTTTATGTACAACTGTCAGGTTTAAACGGCAAAGCCGCTGTCTCACAAAATGGAAAAAAAACGAATTGATATTATGTTCATATTTTTCAGCGTTTTGGGTTAGTTACCAAATCGTGTAAAACTGTTTACCGTGGCAACAAGTGATAGGACCACAAAAAATGCGTGTGCATCTCGTGTAACGGCTGAATAGGATAGAAACGTGTTTCAACAATTGACTGATAGATCTAGCGACGAGGACAAGAGTGAAAATGGTATGCACATTGATTGAAATTGTGATTTTTATAGAGATGGGGCGCAAGCAGTTATAATTGTGAAAATATTGCAAGTCCTCGGCCATCGGAGGGCCGTTAAATAGCAACAACCTCTATTAGAGTTAAAAACGGTGTTTATTGTAATAGTACATTCATTTATCTTTAAAATGATGTGTAATTCATAAAAATCTGTAAACAATTACGAAAACTACAGCTTACTTTGAGCAAACACCTACAGGATGAAAATGGGAAAAAAATTTAATTCGGCCACAGTGTGTTTTTCAATTCGGTAGTTAATGTGTTAAAAAAAAACAAAAAGTAAAATTTGGAACACTGAATGTTTAAAATAAACCACTGTTATGAAATGAAAGCCAGGTCAGAAAAGTACATTTGGTATACAGAGTGTTCAAACTGAATCAGTGATATGAAATGAATGTCAGGTCAAAATAAACGATCACAGATCTAAGTTCACAGACATAATATCAATTTGTTACTATATCATTATGTTGCTGTGATGCTGTCTACATCGTTTCTCACGTACATCATTCTAGGTTAAAACCAACATCCCCTGTCAATAAAGTGCAGCAGAAGATGTACAGTAATTTAACTTTTTCATAATCACACCCTTATCCCACTGATGACTGAGTGAATGTCCATTTTGTTCTACTTATGTGGCAGCATGGGACCACGAATGCAGTTAACCACAAGCAGGAAGCCTGGACCAAATCCTTCACTTTCTCTTGCAGTAGTTGTTGCTGGAACAAATTGTTTTAAATAATCCGACTGCTAGACTCACGATCTGCTTTACCTTAGTCGCATCTTACGATATTGACCGAAACAGGTGCTTTTTCTTTCTTTGTATCCTCTGCTACCCAAGAGGATAGATATGTAATCTTTATTGAAAGACAACTGAATAACGAATCGTAAGTTAACTCTAGCTTTGCAGTAGCAGCATGTGGGCTGACTCCTGCTCATTGACATGAAATGTCAATCTAATGCTGACTGTACGATCAGAACCGCTGAACTTCTGATTGATAGCTCAAAGCCGACACCGGTTTCCGAGTGGGCGTTAGCAGCTTTGCTTGTAATAAGCGTTACATTAACAGTGCAAGCTACAAACATTACAGTTTTAAAATATTTACCAAACATTTGCTTCTGAAACATGTGCGCAGCCGTTTAATTCAACACTGATTTATATGTTTATTTTGGTTTAAAATAGCAAGCCAATTTTGCATGGGAATAAATTATTGCTTTAAAACGGTGCGTTGTCTAAATGCCGCCAGAAACAAAATAAATTTAAATACAAATAGCTCATTAGTCGGTCAACATGACAAATACCAAATACAATTTTAAATAATCACGCGCTGCTGTTAAACTAAATATACAGGACAAAGATAGTACTGCAATTTCTTTTATACAGTACAATTAATTGCCTATTTCCATTGGCAAATTGACCTACATACCATTTTACGTCTTACAGGAAATGGTGATTTTATTACCTCCGAGAAATTTGACTATTTACTAGAAATTCTTCACTTATTTGCTTCCGACTTCATTTAAAAATAATTTGTAAGATATCGTTCATATAAATCTAAATATTTGGTATTGTATGATATTTGACAAGCTGACCGAAACATATAGTACGTGGGACAAAAATTTATATCGTTCACGTGTAAGTAAGTTTGCTGGTTATTTTACGGCTTCGTTTACTTTTTTTTGTTTGCACATTTTGTTTTTGCTTTAAGTCCATTGTTTGTCTGGTGAAAGTTTACAATGAGATGTCTATTATCTTTTCTTCTTATACATATGTTATGTTGTCTAACCAATTACAACATATAATCTGTATGTGTGTAGTTAATTTTGAGGAAAAATCTGAAAGGAAGACATGCATATAAGATTTTCAAGGTTCAATGCTCCAACAAGAAAATGTCTGATATCTAGGGAATTGAATATTCCCAGCCAGTAATAAGAAACTTCTCAGACTACAGCTGGGAAAAGGCTATTTCAGAATAGAAGAACCTTACTCTACAGGATGTCTTCAAGACAATAATACAGAACATTTCTTGTTAAAATGTAAGAGGTATGAACAAATGAGAATACCAATATAAGATTATTTGCAGGCATCAAATTTACCTATAAATATGAAAGAAGTGTTAAGAATAGACAGACCTAGAGAACTGGATAATATAGTCAAACAATATTTAACAGGAATAAAGGTTAATATATAGTAATTGGGAATGTGAAAGTCTGATGATGTTCTTACAATGCATTTGACTATTGAAAGGTGAAAGACAATTAAAGTCAGTTATATCACCAACCAAGATCTGCTTACTCGGAGCAAGCAAGAGGACATTCACACCATCATAGCTGGCAGAAACTGGAGCTGGTTTGGCCATGTCCTCAGAAGAGATCCCGATGCCATCACAAGAAAAGCTATGCTTTGGACCCCTGAAGGAAAACTAAAGAGAGGCCGACCAAAAACAACCTGGCGGAGGACTGTGGAGGCTGAGATGCAAAGAATGAACCAGAGTTGGGGCACTGTACGAAGCATGGCCGCCGACCGAGCAAAGTGGAATCAATTTGTTGTTGCCCTACAAGACGCCACTAGGCGTGATGGCCACTGACTGCTTTGACGGTCGGCGGCTAAGGATCAAAGAAGAAGAAGAAGATATAACTGGAACCACCAGGCCTTTACACCCATCCCCCTTAATGTTATTCTTGTTTGGAGTTTATGCTTGATTTTGTTCGGTTTGATCTCGTTTTTGTTTGTTGGGTTTGTTTGCTTGTTTTTAACACACAAGCATGGTTGGCGGTTGCGATTTGCCTTATTTGCAATGATTTGACAGGTGTGATGCCACTTTCCCATATCGGCAGTTGTTCATATTATTTGGAATTGAAAACAATATATATCCAAATTATAACCCATCAGAGGTTGAACAGGATAATTTCATCTTTTAATATAAAAAATATACGTATATATATATATATATATATATATATATATATATATATATATATATATATATATATATATATATATATATATATATATATATATATATATATATTTTTTTTTTTTTTTTTTTTGAGGAAACTTTTCAATGTGCTACAAAAGCTCATGCATAATTCCTTTTTAATATCTTACCTATACATTATACAATTCATTTTTGACCAGACATGTTTTATTTTAGTTACTGTGTAGCATGGTTTACACCCGTTTTGCATGAAACAGACATAATGGAAATAATACGAACAAAGCTGCATAATTACACAGATACGTCTTATCCCACAAGCATGTGTGAAACATATGAGAGAGCTATACCCTTTTAACCAACTGACGATTATCTGTCTATCAATCTATCTATCTATCTGTCACGTGAAAGATAATTTATTTTACCATCTTGTCCATAATGTTATTACTCTTTTAATGTTCTGTTTTCCGAGACAGTTTGTATTTTCGTTTCTTTCATATTCTACCTACATTTTTTCACCTTCTCAACCCCACCCGAGGTTGTTTACGCTGGCAGCTTGCGGTCCAGCTAAACGCTAGACGATCAATGTTACGGTCAACGCACCTGTTTTTTCGACCATGCAAGAAACATTTCTCGGGTCCGCTTTAAGTGTTAGAACGAGCCCAGACGGTTTCTGTGAACGAAACGGTTCGTTAGCGGCGGGTACCCTCTGTGGTCCCAACAGGGGAATTTCTCTGGTCGCTTTAAAACGTTTGATGACGAGCGGCAGTACCTTTAAGGCCTGGGTAACGAAGTGTGATCTTTTCCAGGGGAAGATAACAACCGCGGTCAATCTTTGGGTTTTTCGCCCCCATAGACAGGAATGAGAGCATAATGTTATGCATTTCTCTACCTGGGGAACTTCGCACGATTTTTCTTTTGTCTTACTGTTTAGATTACGTCTTTCGCCGAAATTGCTGCGTAGAAATACGCACGAAACCCCAGGAGTTGGGGGGAGGGAGCGTCCCTTGTGAATCTCTAAGCGTAGAACTGGATTTTGTAATAGACAAAGACATTCCCGTAAATTATCCCTGGCCCGAGAAAGCCCCTTCTGGAAATCAGTGCCTAAACATTAACCCAGAATCCTAAATGTTTGTTTCGCCTATTCATGGCATTTTTCGGGGGTGATTTGGACCATTATCCTTATAAATATGATATATTCCATGTTGTTTTATATATCTCTGTTGGAAGTGAATATAATTTGAGGCTACTCTAGTATTTTTCATATAAGGTATTAGCGCTGTACGGACCTTCAGGGAGC
>JAMPIV010022314.1:0-163946 GCA_024509875.1 Oreohelix idahoensis | reverse complement strand
AATTGGGCATATTCTCCATATTGTTTAAGGTGTTAGGGTGGAAGTGTTTATCTTGAGATATAAGATGCTAGATAGAGTTATTATCACCGAGATATAAGATGGTAGATAGAGTTATTATCACAGAGATATAAAATGCTAGTTAGAGTTATTATCACCGAGATATAAGATGGTAGATAGAGTTATTATCATCGAGATATAAGATGGTAGACAGAGTTATTATCACCGAGTTAAAAAAAATGGTAGATAGAGTTATTATCACCGAGATATAAGATGGTAGATAGAGTTATTATCACCGAGATATAAGATGCTAGATAGAGTTATTATCACCGAGATATAAAATGGTAGACAGTGTTAGTATCACCGAGATATAATATTCTAGATAGAGTTATTATTACCGAGATATAAGATGGTAGATAGAGTTATTATCACCATGATATAAGATGCTAGATAGAGTTATTATCACCGAGATATAAGATGGTAAATAGAGTTATTATCACCGAGATATAAGATTTTAGACAAAGTTATTATCACCGATATATAAGATGGTAAATAGAGTTATTATCACCGAGATATAAGATGCTAGATAGAGTTATTATCACCAAGATATAAGATGGTAGATAGAGTTATTATCACCGAGATATAAGATGCTAGACAGAGTTATAATCACAGAGATATAAGATGCTAGATAGTTATTATCACCGAGATATAAGATGGTAAATAGAGTTATTATCACCTAGATATAAGGTGATAGATAAAGTTATTATCACCGAGATATAAGATGCTAGATAAAGTTATTATCTCCGAGATATAAGATGGTGTTATTATCACCGAGATATAAGATGCTAGATAAAGTTATTATCAACGAGATATAAGATGCAAGATAGAGTTATTATCACCGAGATATAAGATGGTGTTATTATCACCGAGATATAAGATGCTAGATAAAGTTATTATCACCAAGATATAAGATGGTAGATAGAGTTATTATCACCGAAATATAAGATGCTAGACAGAGTTATAATCACAGAGATATAAGATGCTAGACAGTTATTTTCACCGAAATATAAGATGGTAAATAGAGTTATTATCACCTAGATATAAGGTGATAGATAAAGTTATTATCACCGAGATATAAGATGCTAGATAAAGTTATTATCACCGAGATATAAAATGCTAGATAAAGTTATTATCACCGAGATATAATAATAATAATAATAGCCCCTTCAGTCATAACTGACTATGGGAATGCGCCCCTGAGGTGACAGCCCTCAGCTGCTTATTTTCCTGGTGCTCCTTTCGACGTTTTCTCCTCACCTCTGCTTCTTGTGTGAGCCTCTCTTCGCCCAATCTGAGGTGGCGCCGTAAATAGTATCGCCACTTAGTGCGATCTGCAGCTTTATCCTCCCATGTTGCTGGATCCATGTCCAGTGCCCTCATATCTCTCTTGCACACATCTTTGAACCTCAGCTGTGGTCGCCCAACTGTTCTCTTGCCCTCTGCTAATTGTCCGTAGAAGATATCTTTTGGGATGCGACCATCATCCATGCGGCGAACATGGCCAAGCCAGCGAAGTCTGCGCTGTCTAAGCAGCGTATACATACTTTGAAGGCCAGCACGTGACAACACCTCGACATTTGTCACTTTATCTTTCCACGAGATGCCGAGGATGCGGCGTAGACACCGCAAATGGAAGGTATTGAGCCTTCTTTCTTGCTTAGCATAGGTCGTCCAGGTCTCGCTGCCATATAGGAGTGTGCTGGTGACGCAGGCATTATATACCGCAGCTTTATTCTTCATTGTGAGTTTAGAGTTTCCCCAAACACGAGATGTGAGGCGGGCAAACCGAGATATAAGACAGTGTTATTATCACCGAGATATATGATGCTAGATAGAGTTATTATCAGCGAGATAAAAGATGCAAGATAGAGTTATTATTACCGAGATATAAGATGGTAGACAGTGTTATTATCACTGAGATATAAGATGCTAGATACAGTTATTATCACCGAGATATAAGATGGTAGATAGAGTTATTATCACAGAGATATAAGATGCTAGTTCGAGTTATTATCACCGAGATATAAAATGGTAGATAGAGTTATTATCACCGAGATATAAGATGCTAGATAGTTCTTATCACCGAGATATAAGACAGTGTTATTATCACCGAGATATATGATGCTAGATAGAGTTATTATCAGCGAGATAAAAGATGCAAGATAGAGTTATTATTACCGAGATATAAGATGGTAGACAGTGTTATTATCACTGAGATATAAGATGCTAGATACAGTTATTATCACCGAGATATAAGATGGAAGATAGAGTTATTATCACAGAGATATAAGATGCTAGTTCGAGTTATTGTCACCGAGATATAAGATGGTAGATAGAGTTATTATCACCGAGATATAAGATGGTAGACAGAGTTATTATCACCTAGATAAAAAATCGTAGATAGAGTTATTATCACCGAGATATAAGATGCTAGACAGAGTTATAATCACCGAGATATAAGGTGCTAGATAGTTATTATCACCGAGATATAAGATGGTAGATAGAGTTATTATCACCTAGATATAAGATACTAGATAAAGTTATTATCACCGAGATATAAGATGCTAGATAAAGTTATTATCACCGAGATATAAGTCAGTGTTATTATCACCGAGATATAAGATGCTAGATAGTTATTATCACCGAGATATAAGATGGTAGATAGAGTTATTATCACCTAGATATAAGATACTAGATAAAGTTATTATCACCGAGATATAAGATGCTAGATAAAGTTATTATCACCGAGATATAAGATGCTAGATAAAGTTATTATCACCTAGATATAAGATGATAGATAAAGTTATTATCACCGAGATATAAGATGGTAGATAAAGTTATTATCACCTAGATATAAGATGCTAGATAAAGTTATTATCACCGAGATATAAGATACTAGATAAAGTTATTATCACCTAGATATAAGATGCTAGATAAAGTTATTATCACCGAGATATAAGATACTAGATAAAGTTATTATCACCTAGATATAAGATGCTAGATAAAGTTATTATCACCGAGATATAAGATGCTACATAAAGTTATTATCACCGAGATAAAAGATGCTAGACAGAGTTATTATCACCGAGATATAAGATGCTAGATAGTTATTATCACCAAGATATAACATGGTAGATAGAGTTATTATCACCAAGATATAAGATGCTAGATAAAGTTATTATCACCGAGATATATAATGCTAGATAAAGTTATTATCACCGAGATATAAGATGCTAGATAGTTATTATCACCGAGATATAAGACAGTGTTATTATCATCGAGATATAAGATGCTAGATCGAGTTATTATCACCGAGATATAAGATGCTAGATAGAGTTATTACCACCGAGATATAAGATGCTAGATAAAGTTATTATCACCGAGATATAAGAGTGTGTTATAATCACCGAGTTATATGATGCTAGATAGAGTTATTATCACCGAGATATAAGATGCTAGATAGAGTTATTATCACCGAGATATAAGATGCTAGATAGAGTTATTATCACCGAGTTATAAGATGCTAGATAAAGTTATTATCACCGAGATAAAAGACAGTGTTATTATCACCGAGATATAAGATGCTAGATAGAGTTATAATCACCGAGATATACGATGGTAGATAGTTATTATCACCGAGATAGAAGATGCTAGATAGTTATTATCTCCGAGATATAAGTTGCTAGACAGAGTTATAATCACCGAGATATAAGATGCTAGACAGAGTGATAATCACCGAGATATAAGATGCTAGATAGTTATTATCACCGAGATAAAAGATGCTAGACAGAGTTATTATCACCGAGATATAAGATGCTAGATAGTTATTATCACCGAGATATAACATGGTAGATAGAGTTATTATCACCAAGATATAAGATGCTAGATAAAGTTATTATCACCGAGATATATAATGCTAGATAAAGTTATTATCACCGAGATATAAGATGCTAGATAGTTATTATCACCGAGATATAAGACAGTGTTATTATCATCGAGATATAAGATGCTAGATCGAGTTATTATCACCGAGATATAAGATGCTAGATAGAGTTATTACCACCGAGATATAAGATGCTAGATAAAGTTATTACCACCGAGATATAAGAGTGTGTTATAATCACCGAGATATATGATGCTAGATAGAGTTATTATCACCGAGATATAAGATGCTAGATAGAGTTATTATCACCGAGATATAAGATGCTAGATAAAGTTATTACCACCGAGATATAAGAGTGTGTTATAATCACCGAGATATATGATGCTAGATAGAGTTATTATCACCGAGATATAAGACGCTAGATAGAGTTATAATAACCGAGATATAAGATGCTAGACAGAGTTATAATCACCGAGACATAAGATGCTAGACAGAGTTATAATCACCGAGATATAAGATAATAGATAGAGTTATTATCACCTAGATATAAGATGCTAGATAAAGTTATTATCACCGAGATATAAGATGCTAGATAAAGTTATTATCACCGAGATATAAGATGGTAGATAAAGTTATTATCACCTAGATATAAGATGCTAGATAAAGTTATTATCACCGAGATATAAGATGGTAGATAAAGTTATTATCACCTAGATATAAGATGCTAGATAAAGTTATTATCACCTAGATATAAGATGCTAGATAAAGTTATTATCACCGAGATATAAGATGCTAGATAAAGTTATTATCACAGAGATATAAGACATTGTTATTATCACCGAGATATAAGACATTGTTATTATCACCGAGATATAAGATGCTAGATAGAGTTATTATCACAGAGATATAAGATGCTAGACAGAGTTATTATCACCGAGATATAAGATGCTAGATAGAGTTATTATCACCGAGATATAAGATGGTAGATAGTTTTTATCACCGAGATATAAGACAGTGTTATTATCATCAAGATATAAGATGAGGTTCAAAGATGTGTGCAAGAGAGATATGAGGGCACTGGACATGGATCCAGCAACATGGGAGGATGAAGCTGCCGATCGCACTAAGTGGCGATGCTATTTACGGCGCCACCTCAGATTGGGCGAAGAGAGGCTCACACAAGAAGCAGAGGTGAGGAGAAAACGTCGAAAGGAGCACCAGGAAAATAAGCAGCTGAGGGCTGTCACCTCAGGGGCGCATTCCCATAGTCAGTTATGACTGAAGGGGCTATTATTATACTATTATATTATTATATATTATAAGATGCTAGATATAGTTATTATCACAGAGATATAAGATGCTAGATATAGTTATTATCACCGAGTTATAAGATGCTAGATAAAGTTATTATCACCGAGATATAAGAGAGTGTTATAATTACCGAGATATAAGATGCTAGATAGAGTTATTATCACCGAGTTATAAGATGCTAGATAAAGTTATTATCACCGAGATATAAGAGAGTGTTATAATTACCGAGATATAAGATGCTAGATAGAGTTATTATCACCGAGTTATAAGATGCTAGATAAAGTTATTATCACCGAGATATAAGAGAGTGTTATAATTACCGAGATATAAGATGCTAGATAGAGTTATTATCACCGAGTTATAAGATGCTAGATAAAGTTATTATCACCGAGATATAAGAGAGTGTTATAATTACTGAGATATAAGATGCTAGATAGAGTTATTATCAACGAGATATAAGACGCTAGATAGAGTTATAATCACCGAGATATAAGATGCTAGATTGTTATTATCACTGAGATATAAGATGCTAGTCTTCTTCTTTGATCCATAGCCGCCAACCCTCAAAGCATTCGGTGGCCATCACGCCTAGTGGCGTCTTGTAGGGCAACAACAAATTGATTCCACTTTGCACGGTCGGTGGCCATCCTTCGTACAGTGCCCCAACTCTGGTTCATTCTTTGCATCTCAGCCTCCACAGTCCTCTGCCAGGTTGTATTTGGTCGGCCTCTCTTTCGTTTTCCTTCAGGGGTCCAAAGCAAAGCTGTTCTTGTGATGGCATCGGGGTCTCTTCTAAGGACATGGCCAACCCAGCTCCAGCGTCTGCCAGCTATGATGGTGTGCACGTCCTCTTGCTTGCTCCGAGTAAGCAGATCTTGGTTGGTAAGGGTATTCGGCCAAAAGATTCAGAGAATTTTTCTCAGGCATGTTGTGTGAAAAGAGGACAATTTCGACATTTCCTTCTCTGTAACTCTCCAGCATTCCGCACCATAGAAAAGCACAGAAAGCACACAGCTCTGATATAATCTTAATTTTGTGCTTGTGCTGTATTGAGAGGACTTACAGATGTTGTTTAGCCTAAAAAAGGCTGTTCTTGCCTTATTCATTCTGATGTTGATGTCTTTGCCTGCCCTGCCGTCTGGTGTTACTGTGCATCCTAGGTATGTGAAAGTGTCTGTCTGTACCAGTTGCTGATTCCTTACTGAACTTGGCTCAGGGCTGCT
Organism: Oreohelix idahoensis; assembly: GCA_024509875.1. Classification (NCBI taxonomy): domain Eukaryota; kingdom Metazoa; phylum Mollusca; class Gastropoda; order Stylommatophora; family Oreohelicidae; genus Oreohelix; species Oreohelix idahoensis. The sequence continues at coordinate 157,472 of JAMPIV010022314.1, read as the reverse complement.
AAAATTGAGCGTCATGACCTCTGACTTCTTTAAATTGATGTTCAAGCCCACCTGCTGGCGAAACTTATTAAGTCTATCCGATAAGATGGTATATAGAGTTATTATTACCATGATATAAGATGCTAGATAGAGTTATTATCATCGAGATATAAGATGCTAGATAGAGTTATTATCACCGAGATATAAGATGCTAGATAGAGTTATTATCACCGAGATATAAGATGCTAGATAGAGTTATTATCACCGAGATATAAGATGCTAGATAGAGTTATTATCACCGAGATATAAGATGCTAGATAGAGTTATTATCACCGATATATAAGATGCAATATACATATATTATCACCGAAATAGAAGATGCTAGACAGAGTTATTATTACCGAAATTTAAGATGCTAGTTATTATCACCGATAAAAAAGATGACAGATAGTTATTATCACCGAGATACAACAAAATGCTAGATAGAGTTATTATCATCGAGATAAAAGATGCTAGAAAGATTTATTATCACCGAGATATAAGATGCTAGATGGAGTTATTATCACCGAAATTTAAGATGCTAGATAGACTTATTATCACCGATAGATAAAATGCTAGATACACATATTATCTTTGAAATATAAGATGCTAGATAGAGTTATTATCACCGAGATATAAGATGCTAGATAGAGTTATTATCACTGAGATATATGATTCTAGATACGATTATTATCACCGAGATATAAGATGCTAGATCGAGTTATTATCACCGAGATATAAGATGCTAGATTGAGTTATTATCACCGAGATATTAGATGCTAGATAGAGTTATTATCACTGAGATATATGATTCTAGATACGATTATTATCACCGAGATATAAGATGCTAGATCGAGTTATTATCACCGAGAAATAAGATGCTAGATTGAGTTATTATCACCGAGATATAAGATGCAAGATACATATATTATCTCCGAAATATAAGATGCTATATAGAGTTATTATTACCGAAATTTAAGATGCTAGTTATTATCACCGATAAAAAAGATGACAGATAGTTATTATCACCGAGATACAACAAAATGCAAAATGCTAGATAGAGTTATTATCATCGAGATAAAAGATGTAAGATAGATTTATTATCACCGAGATATAAGATGCTAGATAGAGTTATTATCACCGAAATTTAAGATGCTAGATAGACTTATTATCACCGATAGATAAGATGCTAGATACACATATTGTCTCCGAAATATAAGATGCTAGATAGAGTTATTATCACCGAGATATAAAATGCTAGATAGACTTATTATCACCGAGATATAAGAATTGCCTTTATTAGATTTTAAGCCACTGCATGCATGTTAGTATGCTACTTATTTTATTACACTTCTAACAGAGAATTACATAATCTTCAAGAAGAGCATGTTTTCTTTCACCGCATTTATTTTGTTATATTTGTGGAGAGTACACTTTCAAAGAAGAACATAGAAAGCATATTACTGTTTTTGTGGAAAAGGCATACTTTGCTTACTTTAAAGTAAAACTATGTGACCAGGACAAGTCTTGGGCTCCTCATATATTTTGCAAAACATGTGTTGAACACCTGCGACAGTGGACTTGTGGGAAAAGAAAATGTTTAAAATTTGGAATTCCAATGGTTTGGAGAGAGCCCAAGAACCACTATGATGACTGTTATTTCTGTGTTGTGAATATTAAGGGAATTAATGGAAAAAAATCACAAAAAGTGGAAATATCCAGATTTAGATTCTGCTAGGCGACCTGTTCCACACGGAGATGACATACCAATTTCAACTTTCAGTCAGATTTCGGATTCCCTGCTAGAAAATGAGACAGCAGTGGCATGTGGAATGTCACCGTAGGGTTTGCCCAAGCATTGTTTATGCTTCTGGCAAGGTTATATGAACGCTTAAAGTATGTCACCGTATGGTTTGCCCAAGCAATGTTTATGCTTCTGGCAAGGTTATATGAACGTTTAAAATATGTCACCGTAGGGTTTGCTCAGGCATTATAAATACACTGCCAAGGTTGGGTGAACTTTTAAAACAGTTCACGAGGAAGAAAATAGAGTGAGGATTAAAAAATAACGGACAACGGTTCACTAACTTCGCTTGCGTTAGTAAAACGTGAGTATTTTTCTGGTGAGTAGTAAATAAAGCTCGACCAAAAGTTTGAGCTGGAAAACAGATTAGGGAACGAATCAGAGGTATCGAAAGAAACGCACAAGGTAACAATGGCTAGAGGTCAGAAAGGTGTGCGGGTTTCTGAAGGGCAGTCGGGTTACAGAAGTTGAAGAAGCAAGAAGTGCTTTTGGCAGTTGCCACCAGTTTTAACAGATTTTGTGGTTATACAGATAAGTTCAGAAGTTATACAGAAAATGCATAAGCTGTAGAGATAACTCAGAAGATTAAAGGATTCTGTGGTTAGACAGAAATAGCATCAGTTTTAGAAGGTTCAGAGGATGTGATAGCTCTAGTCAGTAACTATACAAGATAACTAAGAAGTTTCGTATAGACAGAGTAGAAGATGATTAAGAAAGTTCTTATAGTCACAGTAGAGAGTGTATTTCGGGAGAGATTCAGGTAATTGCCTATAAGTATGGTTTTGAACTTATCATTCATATTGATGAAAAATTGCAGGAGAAGTAAATCAGAAATCCCAAGTCGACATGTTAAATAAACAATGAGAATTTTGTTGACTAAGCAACCTAGAGAAGAGAAGTATTTGAATGATACATTGATGGTTAAGCTTGGTACTGTTATATACGAATAGATGGTAAGAATGACTTTCAAGAGGAAAACCATAATTTTATCAGAGTTAGTTCACAGAGAGTAAACCAATGAGTCGTCTACAGAAATAGTTACGACAAGTAAGCGACTGGGAGAGTCGACGTCTTTAAGAACTACCTGCATGCTCTCGAGTGTAAGTATATAGTATAGAAGACTTGTTACATGTATAAGAATTATAGTATGCTTTTCAGGACCGGAGATAGAGGCAGATCTGACCAAGTTTGGTCAGGTGGAATAAAAGCACAAGACAATGAGTTGGAAGTGCTGATCAGGAGTATTGAGTTATATTAAGCAAACTGAGGTAGAGTTTAAAAAGGCTAAACAAGTAAATTGAGATGATAGAAGAACAAAGGGAGATTAAGTATATATATATATATATATATATATATATATATATATATATATATATATATATATATATATATATATATATATATATATATATATATATATATATATATATATATATATATATATATACACGAGATAAAGAGTTTATGTATGAAGCAACTATGATACAACTGTATGTGAGCTCTATGAAGAATTACCTGCGTTATTGAAGAATATTACATGCAAATAAATGTTTTTGCAAGAAAGAAAACATATGTTTGAGTCTGTCATTGAGGGTTGTTGTATGTCTACTTCTTCTTCTTTGATCCTTAGCCGCTGACCGTCACAGCAGTCAGTAGCCATTACGCATGGTGCAGTCTTGTAGGGCAACAACAAATTGATTCCACTTTGCTCGGTCGGCCGCCATCCTTCGTACAGTGCCCCAACTCTGGTTCATTCTTTGCATCTCAGCCTCCACCAAACTTTGAAAATATAGTTTGTTCGTTCGTTCGTTCGTTATCTATCTATCTATCTATCTATCTATCTATCTATCTATCTATCTATCTATCTATCTATCTATCTATCTATCTATCTATCTATCTATCTATCTATCTATCTATCTATCTATCTATCTATCTATCTATCTATCTATCTATCTATCTATCTATCTTTATTTATTTTAAAAACATACTTTAATTATGATGATTATTGCAAATGTTTGATGTTATATTACTTTTATAATGATAAATGCCTTAATAATGCTTAAAGTAAATGTGAGGATGAAAGGATACAGTATACATGATGAGAGAGAGAGGAAATGCAGAATGTCAGACGGGCCTGCGTGCCCAATTCTTAACCCTTTGAAAATAAAGTTCGTTCGTTCGTTCGTTCGTTCGTTCCTCCGCCAAGTTTTTTTGGTCGGCCTCTCTTTCGTTTTCCTTCAAGGGTCCATAGCATAGCTGTTCATGTGATGGCATCGGGGTCTCTTCTGAGGGCATGGCCAACCCAGCTCCAGCGTCTGCCAGCTATGATGGTGTGCATGTCCTCTTGCTTGCTCCGAGTAAGCAGATCTTGGTTGGTGATGATATTCGGCCAAAAGATTCGGAGAATTTTTCTTAGGCATGTTGTGTGAAAAGAGGACAATTTCGACATTTCCTTCTCTGTAACTCTCCAGCTCTCCGTGCCATAAAGAAGCACAGAAAGCACACAGCTCTGATATAATCCTAATTTTGTGCTTGTGTTGTACTGAGAGGACTTCCAGATGTTGTTTAGGCTAAAAAATGCTGTTCTTGCTTTGTTCATTCTGTTGTTGATGTCTTTTCTTGCTCCGCCGTCTGGTGTTACCATGCATCCTAGGTATGTGAAGGCATCTGTCTGTTCCAGTTGCTGATTCCTTACTGATATGGGCTCAGGGTTTCTCACATTGAGCGTCATGACCTCTGTCTTCTTTAGGTTGATGTTCAAGCCCACCTGCTGGCTATACTTATTAAGTCTTTCCGTTTTTCCTGGATGTGTTGATGTGTGTTGTATCTAGACCAGGTCAATAACCATTATAAAATCCACTATACGATCAGTCACTATAATAACAACGGAGAAGGAAGAGAACGAGTCGAGGGTTGAACAAAGGAGGAAAAAGTAGTTCATCCAGGAATCACCAACTCTGGCGGAGATGGCCAGTACTTATACACAATAGCATTAACTTGGAAGATAAACAAAAAAGACTTGTGTGTGTAAAATCTTGAAATACTTCACTAGGCCTGCAATCTGCCACCTAGTGAAAGCACACACACCACGGTTACATACGTCTAATTGATGCCGTAACCAGTCCTCTGTTACATACGTCTAATTGGCGCCGAGACAAGTCCTTCTCAAGTGACATCATGGCTACCTCACAGGCAGATATAATGTATCAGCAGCAACAACAACAACAACAACCCACATTTGTTCCACTACCTCCGGAGCAAGAACCAACAATGGCCGCTCTTAAGAGCATTACAGAAACATTGCATAATGTTGATCTGTACGCAAAATACAACCAGATTAGATCGGTTATTACACCATTCACAGGAGACTCTAAGGAATTTAGAAGATGGTTAAAGGATGCAGATAGATTCGCCACTATGGTAAATGCATGCACAGACACAGAGTGCAAGAGAATATTATATTTATCGTCCGACTCTTTGGTTACTGACTTTCTAAGAAGACGTAATAGTACATATCCAAGTGAGACATATGAGTCACTGAAGAAAGAGTTAACCAAACGCTATAGTGACATTACCAATACGGAGCACGTGTGTTCACTTCTTCGCCGCATCAGACAGCAACATAATGAACCCATACAATCCTATGGAGAGAAATTATTAAATTTAGCAGAGGAGTCATTCCTGAATGGGTTGATAGCATCACCAGACCTTGAGAAACATCTATTAGGAATTTTTATTATCGGACTGTTAGGCAATAACACCAAATTGCACATGATTCGCTAGGATCCGAAAACAATAAATGAGGCGATCCAAATAGCAATCACAGAAGAGAATGTTCAAACAAGATTTAACCAATGTATTTAACAGGAACCTACAGTTGAGTCACATATAGAACATGAACTGATAAAAATTGGACATTCCCGCCCGCGTTGGCATCGCCCAAGCCAGACGGGTAACCAGGGACACGCAATACAAATTATGATCGACACCCTCCCAGACAACAGAGCATACACCAAGTTAATATTCCTACTTGTTTCATTTGTGGTTTTCGAGGACACCTAGCCCCTGAGTGCCGACGACAACATCCTCGCCTACACCAGCAAAATTACAACAACTCACGACACTATGGTTATGGCAACACTCATCGGTATAGTCAAAATTTTCGGGGAGCACATACAGCATCCTATTTTACTAGAGGACAAGCACGAATGTACAACCAGGGAAACGAAACAGTCAATCATTAAGCAGGACCGTTAGTGATGACAATAAAGAAAATGAAGACAACAATTTCCTTAATCGTAGGTCCAAACATATAAAGAACAACAACATGGTCTCACACCTAACATCTCCTCCTCAAGGGACACCGCAGCAACAAATACAGTCCATAAACATTACCCCAGACCCTAGTTCATGCCCGATCAAGATTGACAACAAGAATTACCGCGCACTTGTGGACACTGGCGCTTCAGTTAGTTTGATTAGGGAACAGTTGTATAAACATAACAAACATCTTGTGAACTTCCGACCATCCAACACATTTATGGCCTTGGTAACAGGAGAATCTATGAAGTCTTGTGGTACAGCAAATATTACATTCCACATAGGACATCAACAGATTACACATCCCTTTATAATTACACGTGGGATGTCCAGAAACTTCATCTTAGGTAGAGATTTTCTTACTTGTCACAACGCCAGAATATATTTCGACCTGCACAAGATCAATATCAATGGGGAATACATACAACTACAGGACGATATACATATCGCATCTTTGGTGCGGTTGACAACTCCAGTTACGGTACAACCAAACACACTTGTGATAGCTAAAGGACGAATCAAGAGTTCTAATTATATTGAACCAGGACAAACAGTACAAATTGAGCCCTTGGAGAATGAGGACATAAATGATGAACCCCTCATGTTTGTTGCTGAAGGTATTGCAGAAGTTTCACCCTCCCGTGACTTTCCGGTCATGATTATAAACACATCGGGACACGCTACAACGATATTCAGAGGTACAATAGTTGCTAAAGTGCGAAAATCGTCCTTGACCGCTACCAAGAAAAGCAAGATACCTGAAGTTGGTCAGAGTCGACACCATTATTCCCCCGCTCCACGCATATCCCAAAATCCTGCCCCAGGTAACCCTTCCAACTCTGACAGAAAATGTCATTGGCAAAGCACAGATGTTAACCAATTCACACACAGTTAGGCGTCATACAGCAGGAAAAAGAAAGATGGTCCAGTCAAAAAGAACAATGGACAGAGACAGAATTTATAAGCAGCAGAAAAACGAGACTGCCATCAATGGTACCTATACCTTGTAGCGGTATGGCAGCTTGTGTACCCTGACAATTCCCAGAGCTATGCCAGTGGGAGATTTACTCCTGGTAGGTTCAACCAAGCTGGACTGGTCTGCGTGCGTAGGGGTCAGACAAAAGCTGGTACTCTGGTCCTCCAGGTTGGGGGTTTTAGCACAGGGCCGACACCCCTGTCTATGTAAAAAAATCGCACGTTACGGAAACAACAATAAATGGAAAAACTTTGCTGCGGGACGTACATCCGCAGTCTCAGGCTCGTATGACTGACAGTGGTGAAAGCCGAAAGGAAGCCACTGGCATGAAAACGGATGCCCTGACCGCAAAACACGAAACCAGAATTGGTTTTTGGAACGTCAGAACTATGAATGAGGCAGGAAAGCTGAGACAAATCACAGCAGAGATGAGGAACTACAAGATACATATCCTGGGAATAAGCGAGAGCAGATGGACAGGTAGGGGGAGAATAAAAACAGCTACAGGGGAAACAGTACTTTATTCTGGCAGAGAGGATGGTCAGGCCAACGAAGGTGTAGCCATTATCCTGAAGAAAGGAATGGAAAGGTCTTTACTGGAATGGAAACCCATCAACAACAGATAGATAAGAGTAAGACTAAGAGGGAGGTTCACCAATACCATAATTGTACAATGCTATGCATCAACAAACGACAGCGATGAAGAGATCAAGGACGAGTTCTATCAACAGGTACAAAAAGAAATGGAAACTACACGCAGGTACGATCTCATTATAGTAATGGGAGACCTAAATGCGAAAGTGGGAGCGCACAATAATTATAACGAAAGAGTAATGGGGAAATGCGGCAGTGGAACAGCAAATGAGAATGGGGACAAATTAATAAGCTTCTGCAGTATTAACAACCTGGTCATTGGAGGAACACTTTTTCCACACAAGGAAGTGCACAAGTTAACATGGGAATCACCAAACGGACGAGACAGAAACCAGATAGATCACATAATGATCAATGGCAGATGGAGACATGCACTACAAGACGTGAAAGTAAGAAGAGGCGCAGATGTGGGAAGTGATTATCACCTAGTAGTAGCAAGATTGAAAGTGAAACTCAGAGCTGCTGGACCAGTTGCAGTCAAACAGAAAAGATACAACATCACGAAACTGAAGGATCCCCTCACCAGAAAACCTTTCGTGGTCGACGTAAAGTGAAGATATGAGATTATCAAAAGCCAGGAAAGAACAGAGACCGATGATGTTGACCAGAGATGATTCAAAACTATCTCAACAATATACAAGGAAAGCAGCAAGTCATGCTTGGGATTTCAGGAAAGAAAGAGCCAAGACTGGATAACACCATAGCGAAGAGAAAGGAAATGAAAAGAAAGAAAACAGAAGCTAATTCTCCCAGATTAAAGGCAATATATAGTGAACAGTACAGTCAGCTGGACAAGGAAGTTAAACGTCAAACCCGTGCTTACAAAAGAACATTTCTGGATGACCTTGCAAGACAGGCAGAAGAGTCAGCACTGAGAAATGAACAAAGCACAGTATACAAAATAACTAAAATCATCAGTGGAAAACGAGGTGCAAACAATATTACATTAGTAAGAGATAAGCAAGGAAATCTCATCACAACAGTAGAGGGACAGGAAACAAGATGGGCAGAGCATTTCAGAGAAACTCTAAATAAGGAACCACCAGAGACACAATTGAATGTTCCTGAGGCTGAAAATGATCTAGATGTTAATACAGACATCCCACGAAAAGAAGAAATCATCACAGCAATCAAAGGGTTAAAGAATGGAAAAGCTCCTGGTCATGATAACTTAAATGCAGAGCTATTTAAGACAGACCCAGAGCTAGCAGCAGAACTATTAGAACCACTATTTGCACAAGTCTGGAAAACAGGGATAACACCAACAGAGTTGAGAAAAGGAATAATTGTCAAATTGCCAAGAAGGGAGATCTTGCAGACTGCAATAATTGGAGAGGAATAACTCTTCTCTCAGTTCCCAGCAAAATACTAGGCAGGATAAAAGCAGTAGACCACAAACTGAGGAGAGAACAAGCAGGATTTAGAAAGAACAGAAGATGTGTCGATCATATATTAACCCTCAGGAACATTATAGAGCAGTGCTCAGAATGGCAAAGACAGTTGTACATTAATTTCGTTGATTTTGAAAAGGCCTTTGACAGTATACATAGGGACAGTTTATGGAAAATACTGAGGGCTTATGAAATTCCAAGCTGCATAGTGTTAATCATAAAAAGCCTTTATGCCAACTTTACGTGCAGCATTGGGCAGAGCAACCTAACCTTTGAAGTGAAGACAAGAGTACGACAGGGATGCCCCTTATCAACCACTCTATTTTTTACAGTCATAGACTGGGTGATGCCCCAGACAACAGAGAGCAGTCCAAGAGGAATAAGATGGACTACATTTTCTACATTGGAAGATCTGGAATATGAAGATGACATTGCACTGCTAGCACATTCACATCAACACATCCAGGAAAAAACGGACAGACTTAATAAGTATAGCCAGCAGGTGGGCTTGAACATCAACCTAAAGAAGAAAGAGGTCATGGCGCTCAATGTGAGCAACCCTAAGACCATATCAGTGAGGAATCAGCAACTGGAACAGACAGATGCCTTCACATACCTAGGATGCACAGTAACACCAGACGGCGGAGCAAGCAAAGACATCAACTACAGAATGAACAAAGCAAGAACAGCCTTTTTAAGTCTAAACAACATCTGGAAGTCCTCTCAGTACAGCAGAAGCACAAAATTAGGATTATATCAGAGCTGTGTGCTTTCTGTGCTTCTCTATGGCGCGGAGAGCTGGAGAGTTACAGAGAAGGAAATGTCGAAATTGTCCTCTTTTCACACAAAATGCCTAAGAAAAATTCTCAAAATCTTTTGGCCGAATATCATCACTAACCAAGATCTGCTTACTCGGAGCAAGCAAGAGGACATGCACTCCATCATAGCTAACAGACGCTGGAGCTGGGTTGGCCATGTCCTCAGAAGAGACCCCGATGCCATCACAAGAACAGCTATGCTATGGACCCCTGAAGGAAAACGAAAGAGAGGCCGACCAAAAACAACTTGGTGGAGGACTGTGGAAGCTGAGATGCAAAGAATGAACCAGAGTTGGGGCACTGTACGAAGGATGGCCACCGACCGAGCAAAGTAGAATCATTTTGATGTTGCCGTACAAGACGCTACCAATCGTAAAGGCCACTGACTGCTTTGACGGTCGGTGGTTAAGGATCAAAGAAGAAGAAGAAGAATAATGAGAGACGAAGATGTCAGCAAACACTTCATAGGCACAAGATGAATAACACTGGGTATATACCTGATAATCATGCTACTCCTACATACAGAGAGAGAAGACATACCAATCAAGATGACACACCGTATGAGAGAGCTTGCATAAATAAACCTGAACACATACTTGCAGAAACGGAGAAAAATTAATATCTTTGTTATGCACAGAGAGTGAACCAAGTGATACAAAGAAAAGCACATGATGGGATATATAGAAGAGCAGGCGAAAGTAGAAAACAATTCCATTATGTCAATCTCGTTACCCACCATCTACTACCAACTCCAACAAAGCCCTTTGAAACGGCCGTAGTGAACGACTGAGTAGACGTCATATTTACAATACAGAAGTAGAGCATACTCCATGGCGGAAACCCAATACGAGATACTCAAACAAACCGCTGTATCAAGGATATGAATTCAGACATCCATAGCCCTTTGAATACTGCCGTAGTGAAGGAGAGCGCAGACGGAACATATATAGAACAGATGTAGAGCATACTCCATGGCGGAAACCCAATATGAGGTACGAGAATAAACTATTTTATCGAAGAGATGAACCCAGATATGCAAAGCCCTTTGAATACTACAGTAGAGAACGAGAGAGTAGAAGTAACTTTCACACAACTGAAGAAGAGAATACAAATGTCAAAACACCGTGGACAAACAATGAGTCCTACATACGGAATGACACACCAGATCGGTTGTCGCAGTTATTGGCCACACTGAAAGTAGACGATCAATATAAATCTAAACTTACTACGTTCGTCTCTAAACACCAAGATGTGTTTGCACTAACAGATATAGAGTTAGGCAGAACCAACACAGTACATATGGACATTCAGACTACAACAGAAGAACCCATTAGTTTGAAACCATACCACACTCCTTTGAAAAACTGTGAAATAGTGGAAAAAGCTATAAACGACATGTTGAGTGCAGGAATTATAGAGAGATCGAGATCAGCATGGTCATCGCCAATAGTGATTGTATCAAAGAAAGATGGAACGAGTAGATTTTGTTGCAATTACCGAGCATTGAACAGAATTACAAAAACGATTTCATACCCATTACCACGCATAGATGATATTTTAGAGACACTTGGACAATCTACACACTTCACTACATTGGACGCACGCTCAGAATTTTGGGTTTATTCCTATGACACCAGCAGCGAAAGAAAAGTCAACATTTTGTACACACATGGGTAGCTACAAATAGGAACGTTATGCCTTTTGGTTTGAAAGGGAGTCCCGCAACATACAAGGCACTGATGGACGAGGTTTTACAGGGAATGCATTCTCTTGCATTGGTTTTTATAGACGATGTACTTATTCACACATCAGGTACTGTGGATGATCACTTAAGGAAGGTTGGACAAGTTTTTGATTGCCTCCGACACCACCAAGTTAAACTCAAGCTAAGCAAATGCGAATTCCTAAAAACGGAAACCAAATATTTAGGATTCATAGTCAACAAAGATGGTATTCGCCCTGACACAGATAAAGTGGAAGCAATAAGAAAAATGACCGCTCCCACAACAGTGAAGCAGGTACGAGCGTATATCTGTTGTTGTGGATATTACAGACGCCACGTTATTAACTTTTCAAAGGCCGCTGAACCACTTATTGCCCTTACCAAGAAGTATTCAAGATTTAAGTGGACAGAGGAATATCATTAATCCTTCGATTACCTTAAAGAAGCACTTACAACAATACCACTTCTCGCACATCCAGATATATCTCGCCCAATGGTTTTGTACATGGATGCCTCGAATACAGCAATAGGCGCTTGTTTAGTCCAACCAAGAGAAGAAAACGAGACACCTATCATACCAGAGATTCCTAATGAGATGCCCATAGCATTTGTGTCACACGCCCTCTCTAAAACACAGAGACGCTGGTCGACTACAGAGAAAGAAGCTTTCGCCATACATTACGCGATACAGAAACTTGATTTTTATATCAGAGGTACCAAACTTATCATTAGAATGGACCACCAACCATTAGTGAATTGGCTCACAAAGACACATGAGCAGCTCAAGAAATTACAAACATGGTCCATGAACTTACGATCATATGACACAAAAATTGAATACATCCCGCGTACTCAGATTACGAGTGCAGACCTCCTTTCTCTAACTCCCCACCCCAGTACTACACAGGAGGATGATCCACATGCGTTTACTGACATCAACGACAATGCAAAGGAGATCAACATTATAAATTCCAACAGAATTGATGATGAAAATACCACCGCCACAACAGATACCGGCACACAAGAAACAGTGGATTTGGACATATTTGATGTACACGCTGAGCAGAGAATAGATCCCGAAATTCTCAAACTCATCAAACAAGTAGAAACGAAACCCACATCACTCAAACAGTTTACAATCCTGCCACATGACCACATTCTATATCACATCGATGAGAAACAAGAAGGGAGACTACAAAAAGTAATTCCACGGTTAGTAGTACCTTAGTTACTAGAGCAGTTTCATAACAATAATAGACATGTTGGAAGAGATAAAACCATCGACATTATCAAGAAAAGATACTATTGGATGTCAATGTACAAAGACATAATTGAATATGTTAGTACGTGCAAAATATGCAGAATGAGAAACAGTAGACAAACTAAAGTCCCCTTACAAGAGATGAAACCATCCCATTTCCCTATGGAAGTCATAAGTATGGACATTTCTGGTCCATATCCCATTACGCAGTCTGGGGATGTATACCTTTTACACATTGTTGATCAATACTCGGTATGGCCTGAAAGTTATCCTCTCAAGACTATAACGTCAGCGACAGTGACGGAGTTTTTTCTGCAAGAAATTGTACCAAGACATGGTTGCCTTAAGAGAATAATCACAGATAACGGGAAACAATTCGTTGGTAATCCTTTCAAGAAGACACTCCAGACTTTGCATATTCAACATACCACTAGTAGTTTCTATAGACCGCAGGCAAATGAAGAAATAAGAGAATACATGCTACATTGCATGATATTGTTGCCAAATACATGCACAATATTGGGATATATATATGTATATATATATATGTATATATATGTATATATATATATATATATATATATATATATATATATATATATATATATATATATATATATATATATATATATATATATATATATATATATAAAGCCCTTGAAGCGATACGAGTAAATATAAATGAGACGACAGGACTGTCCCCATTCTACATGTTATATGGACGTGAACTTACTTTCCCATTAGATAATCTCCTGCAACCTCAGAGGAAGTATCTAGGTGAAGATCCCATCGAAATTATACTACGAGAAAAGCATAGAGCACACCAGATAGCGAATCGAAACTCCCAGAAAGCTTTTAAGAATTGGCAGAAGCAGCACGATAAAAGAGCTAAATTGGAACAATTTTAAGTTGGTAATAACGTCTATTACAAGAAGAATGTTCGAGATAACAAATTTGATGCACTATGGCTCAACGGATATAAAGTACTTGAACAGACAACACCCATAAATTATATATTATGGAATGAAGAGAAGAACATAGTCACCAAAGCACACGCAGCACAAATGATGAAAGATAATCATCGCCCCACAGTACTTCCAGCTTTACAGAATGGCAGACCAGTACGAAAAGCCACGTTGAATCACTGTAATTCTACAGAGTCCCAAGCACCTCACACAGCGAACGCAACACAGATGGTGAGCTGGATACTAACGCAGAACAAAGCAACACTCCAGATCAATTACAAGATGCTATACATCGTTTGACTCGCTGTAGAGACAACTCAGAAGACGAAGATGATATTCCGCTAGCAGAACTATAAGAGAGATTGTTATTTCGAGATAATCGTTTACACGATAGGGATAGCAGCACACCAGTATCAGTGCATGACGACGAACCCCATCCATCCATAACGAGTCAAACATATTATGTCAGTCGACGATTACAACCGCCAGCTTCAAGTCAACACCAGCCTACACACTCCAGTTGGGAGAGCGAAGATGAGAGGCCCTCAATGAGAAACAACATAACCCCCCATAGTCGGAGCCCTAAAGAAGAATATACCAGTCGACCATTACAACCGCCAGCTCCAAGTCAACACCAGCCAACACTCCAGTTGGGACAGCGAAGATAAGAGGCTCTTGCAAACAACAATGAGAAACAACATAACCCCCCATAGTGGAAGCCCTACAGAAGAACACACCAGTCGACGATTACAACCGTCAGCTTCAAGTCAACACCAGCCTACACCCTCCAGCTGGGATAGCGATGATGAAAGACCTTTACAAGCAACGAGAAGCAACATAACCCATCATAGTCAGAGCCCTACAGCAGAGCATATAAACATTAAAACATCGCAACCTTATGATGACACACACAGAGACAAGAATATTATCAATACGCCTTTGGCACCTGTTGAATCAGAACTTGACACAACAGAACGAGAAGAAAGCGAAATCGATTGCATGGATGATACTACCAACACCGAGATACATATAGCCACCAAGCGCCCTTACCACCCTTCATCACCAGATTCACCACCAAGAGCAAAGTTGTTACATATACCGCAAGAACATGTACGAGCCAGGTTCAAAAGAAATCATTGCCAAGTACACAAACCGTTTCCAGGTTTACAACATCGTACAAATATTTAATCGCCCCTTTTCTCCCGCAGAGCGGCTATAAACACGATAGCACAATCGATACCAACTTCGTCACAGTACGACAGTCGCCTCTCAAGTAGAGAAATTACACTGTGAGAGCTTGCAAAAGAAATCTCGAAATTAGTGTAATCATCGTAAAGTACTCACCCAGCAATAGTACTAATTTGCAGTACTCACCCAGCAAAGTGCTTATAGGTACTCTAATCAACATAGTACCTACAACTAAGTCATTTTATTAAATTTCTCTGTGGTTAAGTTAGTGATATTTATATTCCTGTGCACACTTAGACACTCACATTACTCACTAACCTTTAAAAGCACGAGAGTATAGAACTTTGAAAAAAAAACACGAGAGACACAAACAAACATACAAGAGAGAAACACAAAGTCGTGACAATGTTGACTAATTTCATATAAATTCATGAAGCATGGTAGTGTTCTTCCCAAGGTTCAAGATTCAGCACACCAGAGGATCAGGATTGTTAATTAATTATGGACAGCGTTATATGCATATTGATTTGTATAATGTATGAATTTCAGATATATGCACATTTCAATTGGAAAAAGAGGAAAATGAAAAAAGAAGAAGAGATATGATATAGATCCAGCCAAGTCGTAACAGAGTAAGAAACTCTCTTACCCATACACATGTGCACATAATGCACTGATGATGAACATTCCCACTTACTATTGCACTGGTTATATGGCGACACCAGGGATACGACATGGTTGAAGTATTAATATTTTAGGCACTACCTACTTGAGAGATGATAGTGATGACACTTACATAGTCACGTTGACATTAATTTCAGGCACAATGATGTTTTGTATTTTGTGAAGTCTGATACAAATGGGTATAGCGTATATAGTTTCAGACAGAGTTGACGATTCGACTGGTGCATCCAAGACTAACATCAGTCGAGCACATCAAATTCTGACCTGAATAGTGATACATGTCTTTCACTATCGCCCCAGGACAGTTACTTGGACACGCGTCTATAGTTTCAGACAGAGTTGACGATTTGACTGGTGCATCCAAGGCTAACATCAGTCGAGCACATTAAATTCTGACTTGGCAACGCATGTCTTTCCCTATCGACTTAGGACATTTACTTATGCATGCTTCGCTATAGTAATTAGGTTAATTCCGATTATCTGTCCGTTACAATGCAGGGACGACATTGACGGTAGATACTATAGGCATAAAGAGTACTGACTAATCTCTGCTTCCAGAGACAGTTACCATGTCGACAAAATGTACATATTTAAATATTGCACGTGTGGAATTATTTTTAATTATTTGGTTGTATTATATGAGGTCGAGTATTGATGATATACCTCAATTCAAGACTTAGTAACTGTAATGAGATAACTTTACACTTAGGATCTTAGTTTTTTGGACTTTTCATATTATCATTCATAGTTTATAAATGTATATATACAGGAGCAGATATGATGGTATGCTAAGTGAAGACTAGATAGTAGTTGATAGAACGCAAATGTCTCCCTACGGGATACATTTGCACGGCCCGGGTTGTATGTCACCGTGGGGTTTGCCAAGCATTGTTTATGCTTCTGGCAAGGTTATATGAACGTTTAAAGTATTGTGGCCGGGTGGGGCAGTTGGGAGTTGCTGTTTATGCAGAGAGTGTTAGGTTTAGATACTAGCTGGTCTGCTAGAGTTAGTAATTGCTCTCTTACAGTCTTACAGGAGTTTACCAGGATCGGGGATAATCCTCTAGGATGTTTTGTGTTAGAGCAGATGGGTTTTTATTTATGTTGCACTTGTAGCGATTAGTTTTTTTTATATGATACATTGATTTATTTGCATGATGGCCAACTGCAAGTATATGATTCTTCAACAGCATTGGGTTTCACAGCAATAACTTTTATTAGTCTTTACTTGCAAAACGGAACTTGGTCAAATACAACAATGTCTATGATACAGGCATATGTACAGCAGTTAACAATTTGTGTAAAACATCTGGTACCATTTCATTAATGCAAAATTCCTTTTGCACCTTTTCTAAATCTTCATTTATTCATGAGACTGTCTCCTTGTTTCTACTGTATTCCTACGTTGTGTATTTAGATTCTGTCCTCGCAAATATACTGCCGGCTCTTCAGTATAGTTCTTTATGCAAAAGCTTTCTTTTGAGTATTTGTGGGAATCCATAGGTTTACTGTTCTCCAATTCATAGAGCATTTTCTCTGTCCACAAGGTTTTAGGTTTCATTTTCTCATTTAAATCTTCGAACCTAAGTCTGCCGTAGACATAGCTGTGTGATCTATTAACCAAGTGTAATCATTTGTAGTCAATACTTACAATATTCTGAAAACATAATATCACACAACATCCTAGAATGCACAATGGATGAAAAAGTCTGAAGTTGATCTCTTCAACTAAGGATTTCACAGCGCTTATCTAAAACACGTCTGCCAAGATACGCTTTCTTTCCTTGACTAATGGCGTCCTGTTCTAAATCCCTCCCGGGGGAATCATGCTGAGCTCCTGATTGGTCAGGGAGATCACATGACCACTCTGTGACATAACCGAAGCGAAGCTAGCCTAATTAAAATTTAATATGTTTCTAGGAAAGTAGAAATTTATATGCAAATCTGTGCTTCCTTCGTCTTTGTAGTGGGATATAGTCTGTATCTGAAGAAAATCACGGTATACGCGGCTACATACAGACATACAGATCCCGGGGCCCTGCAAATGTATTCCGTAGGGAGACATTTGAGTACTATCAAATCTTAAAAAAATATCCCAAAAATTTCCTAAGTTCAAAAAAAAATGTTCAGAAAAATTTAAAGTTCAAAAAATGTTCTAAGTCTAAAAATGTTTCGGAAATATTTAACCTAATTCTTACCCTAGGGTCCTATGTCTATATGAGATCAACTTCTATATAAAAACTTAGGGATGGACATCAACTTCAACAAATTTTAACTATCCAGCATTTTACAACATTTTTCATCCAATTTTCAAATTGGCAACACTGACCATTAAAATCTTCCAAAACATTTATAAGGTCATCACTGAAAAATGTGACAAGTGGCAACACTGGGAAATATGAGCAATAGTATATCATATCATAACTAAATGCATGTTGACAACATTTTATTAGTCATTGTGGGGAGCAGGGTGTAATATCATTTCTGTTCCTGTCATTGGTTTCATATCCCAAGGCTTCAAGTACTCTAAAAATGTTGAAGTTATTTCCTTATTGTCATGTTGATCTTTTCTCCATAAAACAGTTTATCCTTCCTTGGTTATCCATCATGTTTTCTTTTCCAATAAATGATCTGGTTGGTCATTGTTATTATAAAAAAATCTAAAGGCATATGGGTGAAAATTTCTAAATTATAATGTAACCATTTACATGTTTACATGCAATCATATTGTTCACAATAAAAGCATTAAAACCTCATAGCTTACTCTTATTTATTAGTGTCTGAATGTTTCCTGTATTTAACATTTTCCAAATGGTAAGTATATGAATTCGTTCCAAGTCCATCACTGTAGAGAATGTTCTCTATTACATTTTCTCAAAATATGTGATGTTTGTCTCCAATATCCACACAGGTAATAGGTCTGGTGGTGATCCTGTCCATTTATGACTCAACCATTTCTAATTGTTTGAAATCTTTCTTTTTCTTTCCTGTTTTCTGTCAACACGTTATTCTCATATGTGAGCCATAGCTTAAAATTATTATTTATTATTACTAGTCTTTTGCAAAAATCAACTTTGCAATTATCATAGCTTAAAATCATCAACAGAATACTTACAACTTTATTTATTATGTAACATTTTTCTTCTTTTGTTCAATTTATATTTTTAGTTCTCCTAAATTTATAATAATTTAAGTTAATTATTATTATGGGGCATGAGGGTACATGTATTCCAATGGTAATCCGTGATTCAGCAATATGGATGTCCAATCTGGGTATTCTTTTTTTTTAAAATATTATATCCATCTATTGTATATGGATCCATGACACGTCAGTCCGTGGGGTTACATTGTTCTTGGTCCATATATCATAAGGGCGATCCAATCTAGTATTGTCACAACGTCTCAATCATATTCCAATCCTCTGGTTTGTTTTATTATTTAATTTAAAATACCATAAGCATTTCAATATAATCATCGGCAAGCCATATTCATGTGCTATTTTAATCAGGTTCACAATATAAGGCAAGTGGCAAAAAATCTCAAAAATTCTTTTTTCTCCCAAAATGTGGAGATATTACACAATCTCTTGTCTGTAACCAATATTTAATCAGTTCATTCCATTAGTATTATTTTGTCCATAACCTCTGTGGTTCTATGGGATATGCATAGTCTATTTGTATATCCTTTGTCCATGGGTGATCCAAATCTCATATAGTTCTATTATTTTCTGGGTGCATCAGCATTCAATCTTTTTTTTCTCATTTAATCTCCATTGTGTCCTTAACACTTTTTGTTCCATAGGATTATCATATTTCATTTGTGTATCTTGTCTAATAATGATCCATACATTTATTGTTCTCATATGCAGCAATGATATTCCTCCGATTTTGTTCTATGTTCATAGAACCCAGAAAATTTCAATTGTTTTCTCTGTTATTTCATAACAACCTCAAATTATTCATTTTCCCATTTCAATGAGGGCATAAGTGCATAAACCGCACAACAAAAACATTAGTTAGGTCAACATAAAATTTCACCATAATAGAAAATGGCATCTTCATCATCACTAAACAGTTGCTTCATTCTCATGTGCCATTAGTGGTTATCATCCGGTAATGGGGTATTCAATGTGGGTTCAGCATATACAAATGCCATAGAAGGGTATTTTATTTGCTAAGTCAGCATGTGCAATTGTCATTTCTTTAACATGGGGCAAAGGCAGCATCAACAAATAGTTGCAATTTGTTCAATCTGGGGTCAGCATATACGAATGCTCTCAAAGGATATTTCCATTTGCAAAAATTCAGCATGCGCAAATGTCATTGGGGTACCTGTCATAGGCAGTATCAACAAAAACTAGTTGCTCACTCTGATGTGGTAATTTATTGTTTTCTTTTTCTTTTCTTTTATGTCGGCGGCTAACATCAGGGCAGTCAATGTTTTACAATATTGGCTTATCATCATATCATCAAAATGTGTGAGGGTGGCATATAAACAGATAACACATCGTATAAACATTCAAAATGTATTCTTTTCTGTTCTCTTTTCATTTTTTCTTTTATGTCTTTTCTCTTTTCATTTTTCAGTTTCATTTCTTTTCTGTTTGATTTCTTTTCTTTGCATTTCTGTTTTGTTCATCTTTTCTGGTTTGCAAAGTTGTTCTCTTCAATATATCAAGATTTCAATTCTTTTCTGTCAATGTATCACAATTACAGGAGAATGATAATAAACAGTTCTCTAAACACTAGAGATATTACCAATCCTAAACAATAGGGCTGCAAGCAATAGATAAGGTCAGAAAATAATTAACATAGTGGTATCCGTTGTCAAATAGGAGTGAGGAGAGGGTACTGTAAGTTCTTGATAGATAGGGGAAAATTGAAGGTCTCTAGATTACAATATTATTGTAATTCGAAAAGATGGAAAATTATTTGGATAGAAAAACTCATGTCTGGAATGTCATCTCAAAATAGTGGAAAGAAAAATAGTAAGTTAAGGAGGTGTGATAGTGGAGTGAGGAAAATCTTACAATAGCGAGTTAAAGGTTGGATATACAATTTCTTTTGTGAGGTAAACAAATTTTTGTGAACATGCTAAGATAAATAAATCCTGTGGAGAAAATAGGATAGCATGGCATAATAATTTTGGGTATGAATTATATACTGTTTAGAGATGTCATAGTGATGTCAGTGTGATGGATCAAGGTGATAGATATAAAGGTGTTTAGCATAATTGAGATCAAGGAGATATTAGTATCAGGTAAGAAGAAAATTTCTCGTCCAAGGGTTGCTTGCATGAATGTGCGCTAAGATGCACGGAAAATGAATCACCGGACTCTGGAACTGTAAGGGCAAGAAGTCTAGTGATTGAAGCGTGGAATATGATCAGTTACAAAAGTGTAGATCAATGTTATAGCAGAATCAGTGGTACACATGTGCTATAAGTGAGGTTGTTTAAGTTAACATTTTAAACATCAAAAACTGTCTGACTAATGAATGTGTCTGTAAACAAGGAACATTGTATCTTTCGTGTCATCTTTATTTCACAAAACCATAAAATGTCTAACTGGAATCCTCTGTGGGCTGTTCTTGAGTGTTCGCTGGTCATCAGAAGATTATGTCTGGGGAACAACTTTCTGGGTTTGGCTTTGACATCTCACACTGTAATAAGGCAATCTAGGACTGTCACTTTGAAACATAGTCATATAGTCTGAAAATAGAGTACATTTAAAAACGTTAGTACACGATATTCACATCTGCGCTGACTGTACATGGGATGGCATGTACATGAAGACACTTGGGCGTGTTTTTAGAAAAGCCTTGTGAATTCTTTCGCGAACTCCAACATTGCAATTTCCCGACTGCTTAGGCAAGGATCATATTGAGTAGCTGTGGGTTCAGTAGGTACGTTTACTATTTGTTGGGGCGCTGAGGACATCAACAAGGGCGGTGATGGTTTCAATGGGGTTGGGGGTTGCATGGCTGGAACATCTGTTAGTTTTGAGGCAGGTGTATGTTTCGCCTTGATTTTTCGTCTGACCTAGTTCTGCGGTATGTTAACACTAGAGATGGCTACTGTGTGAATGTTTCGAAACAATGGTTCGACACAGTTTCGTACCCGAACGATTCGATACTGAGCCTTCTTGCCGTGTCGATACTGTGTCGGTTCGTGTCTGCCTCGCTGTTTTGCAGAGTAGAGATGGCTACTGTGTGTATGAGTCAAACAATGCACCGAGTCCGACACATGGACACAGTTTCAGTTCGTTTCTGCCTCGCTGTTTTGCAAAGAGACACACTGTATCACTTTCCGTGGGCCTTTGTAAAATTTGAATAAACCGTTCGGAACATTAGTATGGAATATCAAACATGTCATATTTTTCAGGGATGTGTTATGATGACTTGATTTTACAAGTGATATTATTTTTGCTGAGAAGTTATAGACACTGGAAATTGTGTCAGTGCTGCAGTTGTCAATGTTTTAGGCGCTATGTTAAAGTTGAAAGTGTCCGTGTGTTCGTATAAATGTAATGGACACTTTATTAGTTCTTCTGATATTCTGTTGTAGGCCTACACTCTAGTTTGATATCATGTGTTATTATTACTGTTGTTATTATTATTGTTGTTTTTTTTATTATTTTCCCATATACTGCAGCTATCATCATATCTACGTTTTATTTCATCATAATGAAGACTTGTGTAAAAATATTGAATTGTGGTCACACGAAACGCCATAGATTTTCACACACGACAGTAAAAACTGAGAAAATTGTCTCACACAATTCATGTATACCCGCCCCGGTACTGTCTATAAGAGACTTCTTTCTCCCCTATTATACGGGCAATTGTGTCGACACACTGTTTCGACACACTGTTTCGACACAGTATAATTAATTGAGCCGACTGTCTCGAAACAACGGAGTGTATCGATTCGCCCACCTCTAGTTAACACCGTTTACAGTGGGCGCAGTAATTTGCACACTGTTGTTTTTGACAAGTTGAGCTGAGGCTAATACCTCTCGGCTTGGTTTTGGAACATTCCTACTTTTCCTCAAAATCTTTCGTCTGATATGGTTCTGCGATATACGAGGACTCTTGGTGAGAGGAGGTGAGTGATCAGATTCTGTTTTATAGGCGCGTTTGACACTGGAGCTGACTGGTATAAATAATGTGCTATCCGCATCACTGGTTTCAATAGAACTGGCTGTGTCTGGTAAATCAATGTCTGTTTCTTGTTCATATGCTTCTACCATTTCTCTGTCATTTTGTTCGTTGGGGTGTGACAAAACAGCACTGGGGTTGACACTGTAGTTTCTCATTTCTTGTTGCGTTTTGTCTTCATAAGGATTTGTGGTATATGGTTCCACAAACTGTTTGGGGATGGTTTCTTCAGGATCTGATTGTTCGTAACGACCAACCTTGTTCTTTTGGTATAGCAGTGGTTGTTCTTCACTAGTATTCCAACTGGAGCTGTCTGAACTGGGAGTGTGGTACGTATCGATTGACGAATGGTCACTGCGGGAGTAAGTTTGAGTGTGGATAAACGTTGACTTGGTATTGTCATCTCTTGACGTTTGAGGCATGATTTCTTCATTTCTAATACGAAGGTCTCTGTCTTGGAGTCGATTACGCAATTCTGCCTGTGGAATATCTTCTTCGCTTTCGGACGAATCTCGTTGTTGTCTTGCTCGATGTACTGCATCGGTGGGTGGTCTGGGTACGTGGTCATACTGGTCGAATTCAGAGTCTGTCGTTTCTGACTCTGATAAGTCCGTCGAATCTGTACTGGATGGATTATAATGTAGGGTAGCTTTTCTGACTGGTCTGGTAGTTGTAGTCAGAGGTGTAATGGGTCTGTGATTATCGATTCTGAGTTGTTTTGCATTAGCTTTTGTTCTATGGTTTTTCTCTTCGTTCCAGATAATGAAGTTTAAAGGCGTCGTTTTGTCTGAAATTTTGTATCCATCTAACCATCGGTCGTGGAATTTTGAGCTGCGGACATGTTTCCTGTAGTATACTCTGTCTCCTATTTTGAACGTTGGTAGCTTGGCTGATTTATCATGTTGTTTCTGCTTTTTGTGAAATGCCTTCTGCGTATTACGGTGTGCAATCTGGTGAGCTTTTTGCTTTTCTTTAAGAATTATTTCTATGGGGTCTTCTCCCATATATTTTCGCTGTGGACGAAGGAGGTTATCTAAAGGAAAGTTTGGCTCCCTTCCGTACAGCATGTAAAATGGTGCCATCCCTGTGGTATCATTCACATTTACTCGGATGGTTTCAAGAGCTTGGTTAATGTATAGGTCCCAGTATTGGTGGTTCCCCTTGATATATTTGCTAATAATATCATGAAGGGTGGCATGCATGCGTTCATTTCTGCCATTTGCATTTGGGCAATAATAACTGGTTGTAGTATGCTCAGTATTCAGCTGGTGTAAGGTGTCTTTAAATGGGTTACCGATAAACTGTTTACCGTTGTCTGAAATGATTCGTTTTGGACAACCATGCCTGGGAATGAATTCTGGTAAAAAAATTTGCGTGATGGACTGCGATGTGGCATCACTGAGTGGGTAACTTTCTGACCAAACAGAGTATTGGTCAACTATGTGCAGGAGGTATTTGTTACCTGATTGGGTGAGTGGGTAAGGACCTAATATGCCAATGCTTACTGTTTGCATGGGATAATGGGAAGGTTGCATTTCTTGAAGGGGAATTAAATGTGGCTTCATGTTTCGCAATTTACATGTTTTGCAGGTGGCCACGTACTCTGTAATGTCTTTGTACAAGGTTTGCCAATAATACCTTTTCTTTATGACATCAATTGTTTTGTCTCTTCCCATGTGCCCGTTGTTATCATGAAACTGTAGCAATACTTCTGGGACTAGATGTGCTGGAATGACTTTTCTTAGTGTCCCTTCTTGTTTATGATCAATATAGTATAGAGCTCCATCCGTTGGGTGTACTGTAAAATCTTTACTTTTTGTTGGGTTTTCCTTTACGTATGTGAGCAGCTTGAAAATTTCTGCATCTTTTGCTTGTTCTACTCTCATGTCAAACATATCTTGACTTTCTTCTTCTACTTGAGTGGCTGAATCTGAAGTAATTCTTCGACCTGGTGAAGTAATTTCATTAATTTCTTTAGCATTATCGTCAATCTCTGAGGATGTGCCATCATTTTTTACTCTATTTGTTTTCACTTCGGTTTCATCATCATATTTGATTCTGGATAGGAGATCTGCACAGATGTTTAATCTGCCAGGGATATGTTCGATAGTGGTGTTATAGGACTGTAAATTCATTGCCCATGTCTGTAACTTCTTAGGCTGTTCCTGTGTTTTGGTGAGCCAGTTAACCAAAGGCTGATGATCAGTTCTGATAGTGAGTTTCGTCCCTCTAACATAAAAGTCTAATTTCTGTACTGCATAGTGAATGGCGTCTGCTTCTTTCTCAATGGTGGTCCACCGTTTCTGTGACTTTGACAATGCGTGGGATAAGAATGCAATGGGTTTCACATTGGGGATGTCTGGTAGTATGGGTGTTTCATCTTCTAGTACTGGTTGTACCAAACACGCACCGATTGCGGTATCCGGGGCATCGGTGTATAGTATCAGGGGCTGAGAAATGTCTGGATGTCCAAGAAGCGGAATGGCGGTTAGGGCATTTTTTACATATTCAAACGATTTCTGGCACTCTTCTGTCCATCTAAATCGTGCATACTTGCGGGTAAGGGCTATTAATGGCTCAGCTGCTTGCGAGAAATGTATGATATGGCGCCTATAATATCCCACGGAACCGATAAAGGAGCGTGTTTGCTTGACTGTCTTGGGGCTAGGCATCTCTCTTATGGCCTTAACTTTATCTTCGTCTGGTCTGATACCATCTCTATTGATGACGAAGCCTAAATATTTTGTTTCTGTCTTTAGAAACTCACACTTCGACAGTTTTAATTTTATTTGGTGATGCCTGAGTCTATCGAGTACTATTTCTATCTTGCGAAGGTGGTCTTCTATCGTGACTGCGGTATGTATCAGTATATCGTCTATATATGCTAGGGCGAATGGTTGTAAACCTTTTAACACTTCGTCCATGAGTGACATATATGTTGCTGGCGATCCTTTTAGACAAAATGGCATCACATTCCAAGAAAAGCTCCCGATGTGCGAACAGAATGTGGATTTCTGTTTTGCCTCAGGTGTCATGGGGATGCACCAAAAGCCTGACCTTGCATCAAGTGTGGTAAAGTAGGTAGACTTTCCCAACGTCGCAAGTAGATCATCTATTCTGGGCAAGGGGTAGGAAATGACTTTTGTGATTTTGTTAAGGGCACGGTAGTCGCAGCAAAAGCGACTGGAACCATCTTTCTTCGATACTATCACTATTGGTGAGGACCATTGGGATCTGGATCTTTCGATGATTCCTGCCTCTAGTATTTCATTTATAGACCTTTCCACCAGTTCTCTGTTTTTCAAAGGCGTATGGTAGGGTTTGAGATGTATTGGCTCCTCTGTTGTGGTTTGTATGTCCATTGTGACAGTATTTGTTATGCCTAATTCCATGTCATTGAGTGCGAATACGTCCTGGTGTTTTTCCACAAAGGTTTTCAATCGTGGTCTATTTTCTTCTGTGGTGTTCAGGGCTGCTAGTAACTGGGATACCCTCTCTCTGTATTTATGGTCTGCTATGATATCTCTGGTCTGTCTTGATGCCTCTGTTTCTTTCTCGTAGTATTGGGGCATCTTTCTTGCATCTTGTGAAAATATCTGCTCTTGGTATGTGGCTTTCTTTTGAGTATTTCTTTGCCGTTCATTGGGCTGTGCTTGGTATTGTCTCCTCTGCCATGCGCTGTGTGCATTTTCATTTGTCACTGCATTTATTGTATATTCATTTCTTATTTTATTTCTGGGGTAGTCGTCATTGTGCCATTTTTCTGATTATTTCTGACGTAACTGCGCCTATCCGCGTGCGTTACTGTGTGTCTTTCTCTTGTGCTATAGGACTGTCTCCTTCCTGTGGTTGCAGTTTCTTTCGTCCTTCTGCTTTCAACCTTGCTGCTATAGTATCCTCCTGTGGTAGAGTCATATAAGAATTCTTCCTTTTCTTTGTGACATTCAATTGGTTTTGCGACTGCATCATATCCACCTGTTTTTGCATTATATTGATACTCCATGGGGCATGTATCTCTGTCCTGTCGCTTCGGATATCCTCCTGGCAAGACAATTTCTGTTTCTCTGTTACTCTGTGATATACAGCACTTCATCTTTTCTCTTGGTGTGCTGGGGAGCAAAAATGAGTAATTATAGTCATTTTCATACCGTGGCCTTACTCTTCTTATATATGGACTGGTTTGTTTCTGCCTTCTGGGTAGGGTATGCTGTGGTGTAACATAACTGTGACCGGTATTGCTGTCTTTTTCTGCATAGGACTTATAACTGTTTACTTTTCGTGTACTATGGCTATTTGTACTGCGATTTCGTGCATTATGTCTAGTGGGAGTGGTTGAGACAATTTGTGACTGGTCTCTATTGGTTTTAGTTTGTCTTATCGTTGACGTATCCACTTGTGCTACAATTGTGCCTCTATTTATAGTGGTAGTTTTTCCTGACATATTCAATATCATGATGGGGAAATCTCTGGACTTCGAGACTTCAGCGATTCCCTCTGTAATTTGCAACAATGGGTCATCGATAATGCTTTCTTCTGCTAGGGGCTGTATTTGGATTGATTGCCCTGGTGTGATGTACTCAGAATTTTTTACTCTGCCTTTTGCTATGACTAGGGAGTTTGGGGCCACCGTTATGGGAGCTGTGAGTCTTACCAAGGACGCGATGTGGATATCGTCCTGGAGATCGATGTAATTATTGTTTACTTTGATTTTCTGGAAGTCATAGTATATACGAACTTTGTGTTTGTTGAAGAAATCTCTCCCTATGATAAGGTTTCTAGACATGCCTTTTGTAATAACAAATGGGTGTTCAAAATTTGTTTCGCCTAAGGAAAATTTCACCCATGCTGTCCCAACTGAATTTAGTCTTTGTCCCGTGACTGAAGCTAGGTGTGTTTTGGACGGTTGGAATCGTACTAAATGTTGAATTTTCTTGAACAGCTGGAACCTAATAAGGCTGATGGATGCTCCTGTATCTACCAGTGCTCTATACTGTTGGCCCTGTATAGACATGATGCAGGAACTGGGGTCCGGATGTATTTTGGTTCCATCATTCAGCACTTCTTCATAATGTATTTTTCTGGATGGGCTCACTTGACAATTTCTGTTCTGTGTTGTTTCTTTTGTTTTGGACCATTTTCTATGATAGTCACCCTCACTAACGGTCCTGTTTAGTGAGTGGCACGTCCGTTTCCCTGACGCATGAGGGGTTGAGGTGTGCCTCTGGTATACTGATTTCTGGTGTAATTACGTGGGGTGGTGCGGGTTGTTGTGGTTGGTAACCTCCTTCCCTTCTGAATGGTGCATTATTGTAATTTGCTCTGCAGCACTTGTAACCATGTCCGAACCTACCGCATGTGAAGCATCCATTTGGATTGACATTATTAACGTCATTTTTCCTCTGTGTGGGGGGTCTGTAGTTCCGGGGCCTATCATCTTGTTGTCGTGGGCGAGTCCATTGCCTCCTGGCATGGTCAACCTCCATAGGCTCATGCTCAGTATAGTCCCTATGGTCTGGTCGGGGTTCCCTACCTATTCTTTGTTGGAACCTGCGGCGAACATTTTCTTCTTGTACTGCTGCATGGATTGTTTCAGCAATAGTCTTCGTGTCTTTTCTAAAGAGATGCATTCTAATATTGTCTGCTCTAAGGCCCTCAATAAATGTTCCTACCAGCTGTATTTCCACATCAGGTGTGGTAGGTATTTCTCCACAAAACGCCTCTTCTACCATATTGAGGAATTTATCTCCAAAAAGCTGTACCGACTCATCTCTTTCCTGTTTCATGCTTTTAAGGACTGACCATGCGTGCATTTTATCTATGATTTCTCCATATCTCTGTGTGAGCTCTTTCGTAAAGGAGACGTAGGTCTCTGTGGGGTACTGCTGAAACCTCCTTCTTAAAAAATCAGTTACTTATGACTCGGAGCTTACTAGAGCGATTTTCTTTTTCTCGTCGTCAGTTATTGCCCCTGCTATTGACGCAAATTTTTCCATGTCGGACAACCATCTTCTGAATTTTTTTCTTATCCCCATCGAATGGCTGAACTATGGATCTGACTTGAGTGAATTTCGCGTAGTTGTCATTTTTCTGTAGGGTTTCAGTAATTTGCCGTAGCGCTATTATCGTTGGTCCTTCCATATTCTGTTTGTCCTGAGGCTGCAGTGGTTGTGCTTGAGCGGATCTGTTTTCCTGTTGCTGCTGCTGTTCTACCCCTAGTTGCTGGAAATCTTCCATTAATTGGTCCATCTTTCGTTAATGCTTCTGCTCTTTTGTAGAGGACTGGTCACTAGGCACCATATAAGAGATGTGTGGCCGGGTGGGGCAGTTGGGAGTTGCTGTTTATGCAGAGAGTGTTAGGTTTAGATACTAGCTGGTCTGCTAGAGTTAGTAATTGCTCTCTTACAGTCTTACAGGAGTTTACCAGGTTCGGGGATAATCCTCTAGGATGTTTTGTGTTAGAGCAGATGGGTTTTTATTTATGTTGCACTTGTAGCGATTACTTTTTTATATGATACATTGATTTATTTGCATGATTGCCAACTGCAAGCATATGATTCTTCAACAGCATTGGGTTTCACAGCAATAACTTTTATTAGTCTTTACTTGCAAAACTGAACTTGGTCACATACAACAATGTCTATGATACAGGCATATGTACAGCAGTTAACAATTTGTGTAAAACATCTGGTACCATTTCATTAATGCAAAATTCCTTTTGCACCTTTTCTAAATCTTCATTTATTCATGAGACTGTCTCCTTGTTTCTACTGTATTCCTACGTTGTGTATTTAGATTCTGTCCTCGCAAATATACTGCCGGCTCTTCAGTATAGTTCTTTATGCAAAAGCTTTCTTTTGAGTATTTGTGGGAATCCATAGGTTTACTGTTCTCCAATTCATAGAGCATTTTCTCTGTCCACAAGGTTTTAGGTTTCATTTTCTCTTTTAAATCTTCGAACCTAAGTCTGCCGTAGACATAGCTGTGTGATCTATTAACCAAGTGTAATCATTTGTAGTCAATACTTACAATATTCTGAAAACATAATATCACACAACATCCTAGAATGCACAATGGATGAAAAAGTCTGAAGTTGATCTCTTCAACTAAGGATTTCACAGCGCTTATCTAAAACACGTCTGCCAAGATACGCTTTCTTTCCTTGACTAATGGCGTCCTGTTCTAAATCCCTCCCGGGGGAATCATGCTGAGCTCCTGATTGGTCAGGGAGATCACATGACCACTCTGTGACATAACCGAAGCGAAGCTAGCCTAATTAAAATGTAATCTGTTTCTAGGAAAGTAGAAATTTATATGCAAATCTGTGCTTCCTTCGTCTTTGTAGTGGGATATAGTCTGTATCTGAAGAAAATCAGGATATACGCGGCTACAGTATGTCACCGTAGGGTTTGCCCAGGCATTATAAATACATTGCCAAGGTTGGGTGAACGCTTAAAGCAGTTCACGACTAAGAAAATAGAGTGAGGATTAAAAAATAACAGACAACGGTTCACTAACGTCGCTTGCGTTAGTAAAACGTGAGTATTTTTCTGGTGAGTAGTAAATAAAGCTCGACCAATAGTTTGAGCTGGAAAACAGATTAGGGAACAAATCAGAGGTAGCGAAAGAAACGCACAAGGTAACAATGACTAGAGGTCAGAAAGGTGTGCGGGTTTCTGAAGGGCAGTCGGGTTTCAGAAGTTGAAGAAGCAAGAAGTGCTTTTGGCGGTTGCCACCAGTTTTAACAGATTCTGTGGTTATACATATAAGTTCAGACGTTATACAGAAAATGCATAAGCTGTAGAGATAACTCAGAAGATTAAAGTATTCTGTGGTTAGACAGAAATAGCATCAGTTTTAGAAGGTTCAGAGGATGTGATAGCTCTAGTCAGTAACTATACAAGATAACTAAGAAGTTTCGTATAGACAGAGTAGAAGATGATTAAGAAAGTTCTTATAGTTACAGTAGAATGTGTATTTCGGGAGAGATTCAGGGAATTGCCTGTAAGTATGGTTTTGAACTTATCATTCATATTGATGAAAAATTGCAGGAGAAGTAAATCAGAAATCCTAAGTCGACATCATAAATAAACAATGAAAACTTTGTTTACTAAGCAACCTAGAGAAGAGAAGTATTTGAATGATACATTGATGGTTAAGCTTGGTACTGTTATATACGAATAGATGGTAAGAATGAATTCCAAGAGGAAAACCCTATTTTTATCAGAGTGCGTTCACAGAGAGTGAACCAGTGAGTCGTCTACAGAAATAGTTACGACAAGTAAGTGACTGAGAGAGTCGACTTCTTTAAGAACTACTTGCATGCTCTCGCATGTAAGTATGGAGTATAGAAGACTTGTTACATGTATAAGAATTATAGTATGCTTTTCAGGACCGGAGATAGAGGCAGGTCTGACCAAGTTTGGTCAGGAAGAATAAAAGCACAAGACAATGAGTTGGAAGTGCTGATCAGGAGTATTGAGACATATTAAGCAAACTGAGGTAGAGTTTGAAGAGGCTAAACAATTAAATTGAGATGATAGAAGAACAAAGGGAGATTAAGTATATATATATACGAGATAAAGAGTTTATATATGAAGCAACTATGATACAACTGTATGTGAGCTCTATGAAGAATTACCTGCATTATTGAAGAATATTACAAGTAAATAAATGTTTTTGCAAGAGAGAAAACATATGTTTGAGTCTATCCTTGAGGGTTGTTGTATGTAGGCCAGGTCAATAATCATTATAAAATCCACTATACGATCAGTCACTATAATAACAACGGAGAAGGAAGAGAACGAGTCGAGGGTTGAACAAAGGAGGAAAAAGTAGTTCATCCAGGAATCATCAACTCTGGCGGAGATGGCCAGTACTTATACACAATAGCATTAACTTGGAAGATAAACAAAAGAGACTTGTGTGTGTAAAAACTTGAAATACTTCACTAGGCCTGCCATCTGCCACCTAGTGAAAGCACACGACAAGTGACAGTGATAGTGATTTCGAAGATGATTTTTCAGATGCTCAACGCTTCGACCAGCTTGAACTAAATGATCTAATCCGAGATCTTTATCTCTCCAAGGAATCTTCAGAACTTTTGGCTTCAAGATTGAAAGAAAAAAAATTACTGACTGCTGAAACAAAGGGTACATTTTATCGCAGTAGAGAGCAAGGTTTTATTCCATTCTTTTGTAAAGAAAACAACCTTGTGTTTTGTACTAATGTAGGAGGCCTTGTTAGCAAAATGGGTGTAAGTTATACACCAGATGAGTGGCGACTTTTCATTGACAGCTCTAAAAGAAGTTTGAAGGGTATTCTCTTACACAATGGTAACAAATATGGCTCAATTCCAATTGCTCATTCTACTACAATGAAGGAGGAGTATGCAACAATAAGCACAGTTCTGGAAAAATTGAAGTATTTAGAACATAACTGGATGGTTTGTGTAGATCTTAAAATGATGAACGTCTTGCTTGGCCAGCAAATGGGATTCACCAAATATCCATACTTTATATGTTTGTGGGATAGCAGGGCAAAAGATATGCACTGGACAAAGATACAGTTGCCGTTGAGGGATGAATTTAAAGTTGGAGGAAAAAAATATTGTCAATAAGCCTCTCATTAATCGAAAAAGAGTTCTACTGCCACCATTACATATAAAGCCTGGCTTGATGAAGCAATTTGTTAAGGCACTGAACAAAGATGATACCTGTTTTAGTTACTTATGCAGAAAGTTTCCAGAATTGAGCATAGACAAACTTATAGCTGGAATTTTTGATGGACCTCAAATTAGAAAGTTAATAAACGATCCAAATTTTATTGATTCCATGAACAAAACAGAGTCCACAGCCTGGTCATCATTTGTTTTAGTTGTGCAAAACTTTCTGGGTAACTTTAAAGCAGACAATTATTCTGAATTAGTTGGAAACATGCTGTCGAGTTTTTTAGAACTTGGATGCAACATGAGCATAAAATTGTACTACCTCCATAACCATTTACATTTATTTCCGGAGAATCTTGGCGACTTTGGTGAGGAGCAAGGTGAAAGATTTCATCATCATCATCATCAGTTGCCATCTCCACAACGAAGGTTGGCTGTAATAGATCGCCAACGTCTTCTGTCTCTTGTATTAGTGGTGCACTCTGAGAGACTCTTTCCTGTCCATCTCTTGATGTTATCTTCCCACTTATAATACTGTCTTCCCCTTGCACGTTTGCCTTCAACTCTCCCTTCTGTTATAGTCTTCTGCAAGGTGTTATGCCTTTTTATGTGGCCAAAGTATTTTAGCTGCCGAACTTTGACCTCCCTCATTAGTTCTCTTTTCATACCTAGATTTTCTAGGACCTCCTTATTTGTTTTCATCTCTTTCCATGAGATACGCCCCATTCTTCTATATATCCACATTTCAAGAGCCTCAATTCTTTCTTCCAAATGCTTATTCATCGTCCATGTTTCTGCACCATACAGAAATGCAGAATATATATAACACTTTATGATTCTCAGTTTTAATTTCACCAAGATATAAAAACAATGGAAGAGAGATACCAGGGACTTTGGGATGCCCACATGATGGCAGATTACTGTTGGACCCTTAAGCGTGACTGTCCGGGCATATCACATTCCAGGAAGTCCTCGAAAAGATCGTTTTTGCGTGTTGACTAAACAAATGCTAGTGATAAAGTTTTATTACATTTTTTGTAATATATGCACAGTAATTACATATAATATGAATGCAGACTAAAGTCAAAATGCCACTGACAGCACCTAACTCTAAGATTGTACATAATAATTGCCCTACTAATATGGTCATTCTTGGTTATCTCAAAAACTAGAGCTGATAGAAAAAATCTGATTACATTTTTAAAATCAGCAACCGAAAATTACCCAAGAACAGCTTTAAAATATAAGGCACCAAAATATGTGTATACCAGGGTTATATTTATGTACGGGTTTCCGATTTTTTTAACTTTAAAATGTTAAGTCATTCCGACCCTAAATTTATAAAGCACAAGCAAAGCAAATTGCTTACTGTCCCAAAAGAAGTAATAGAACGATGGAAAGAATATTTTTCAGAAGTCCTGGATGGTCAAGCATCAGAAATGATAACAACTGGCACGGAAGAGTAAACCAATGGTGATGAAGATGACATAAAGATGGAAGAACTGAAGGCATCACTAAAGAAAATCAAGATGGACAAAGCAGCAGGACATGATGGCATAACACCAGAAATGGTTAAGTACATGGGAGCAGCAGGCGACCTATTACTCAAAAGGTTCCTACAGGCAGCTTGGTGCAACAAGACAATACCAAAGGATTGGGAGATAGAAATAATAACACCGATTTTCAAAAAGAGTGACAACCTACAATGTGGAAACCATAGAGGCATATCCCTTCTCAGTGACCCTGGTAAAATCTACTCTAGAATCCGGGAGCAGAGATTCAGACGCTTAGCTGAGCCACAAATGGATGAGGTCCAGTGTGGCTTCAGAGCAAATCGAAGTACTCAAGGCCTAATCTTCACACTCAGACAGTTGAGTGAAAAGGCGCTTGAGTATAAGAGTGAGATCCATCTTTGCTTCTTAGATCTGGAAAAGGTATTTGACAAGGTCCCCTGACTGTTTGGCAAGGAAGAACATTCCATCACCTCTGAAACATGCTGTACAAAGCTTCTACAAGTCATGCAGAAATTATGTGAGGACGGCAAACCATAAGTCAGAGGAATTCAGGACCACCACTGGTGTAAGTAAAGGTGATATTCTGTCACCTTATCTTTTCATACTCTCATGGACGATGTCATCAAGTCTTAAGTAAGATAATTAATGTATTTTTGCACGTTGACCACACTAAGGCTATTAGCAGTTAATCTACGCGGTAATATCTTTATCTGTGGTTAATTATGTATTTGCACGGTTTTTCATTGATCTTGAACACTACATATTTAATACGTCACCGGGAGTTTTTGAAGTAATCCGTTGTGCACTAATATATGCAAACGGTTGGTTCTTGGCCTTTCGTATATTATAGTCGTCAAAGAAGGACGTACTTGCGTTAGCTCCTGAGAATGTGGAGGAATTATATAATGTTTGTGGCATGAAGTACTTCGAGGGCTGCCACTATTTATTGCTGAAGAATATGAATTAAGCTAGAAGATTCGTAATAATTTAAGATGGAATTATACAGATATTCCGATGTCTACATAATCTGTCCCACATTACTTGGGTGGATTGAATGCTACCCCTAGTACAGCGGCCTTATATGTATTGACCAGACAAGACTGTGGAGATGATTCTTTTACATGTATGTGACTTATGCTATGCCAATTCAATGAACTTTAATATCTTTAAGTATAATAAACGTCAGTTATATGTGGACCCATCCACCTCAATACTTGGATTACTATATGAACTGTTTATCATCATCTGTATACCCATCGACATTCGCATGACCAGCATGATGCATCCATCTTGTGATGAACTTACCTAATGTACCATTCTGCATATTATTCTACTGATCAAGAAAACTCCATCCGTAACAAGGATTATATGTTGGGCCAGTTGTGGGGATTCGAAATCAAGAATGTTTGCCTGTTATAAATGAAAGAACTGTAATTGTGAAAAACTTTTCTGCAACCTTAAATGACCTCGTCACCGTTGGCGCTAATTTGCATAATTTGTTAAGAAGAGCGCATGTCTGGCGGCGTTCAAGTCAAATGTCAAATGTATTCAAGATGTCAGCATTGTACGTTATTTTTCAAGTCCACTGCAAGATGTCAGTTCTTTCAAATCTGCTGTCGTTTTTCGGCTGATGTTCGTATCCTTTACTTTCCTCCCCTCTATGGCGGCGTATTTTGATGTTAAAACTAGCATCTGGAGGAACCGCGTTTTTTGAGGATAAGTGGCTGTTATTGTGCATTTTATGATCACGGTACTTTTGATAAACCATTTTTAAGCTTTGTTCTTTGTGTCTTTATGTCCATTCATGTTCTGTTGTTATTGTTGATTCGATTTTGGCGATACCACGTCATTGAAAGATGACCGCACATCGAATGTTTCTTTAGAGATTACTATTGTAAATTTCATTTGAGCTGTGATTTCGGCTCTAGTAATCTCGCCGAAGTTTTCCTGACCGTTAATATATTTTTCGATAACTCATGTTAGTTGTGACATTTCGTTTATTCGTTTGTAAATGTACTGTTGTCTAGTTTCATTTTTCTTAATTGGGTGATAAATGTGTTCGTCCTGTTGGTCTAATCTGCCTTTCGCTTGGTTTTTTACAGTATCTGTTTGTAACTCTGTCTGGGTCCTGTCTGTGTCTATTTTTAGCTGTGAGATTGACCTAATTGCTGTTTTCCTTTTTTGTTCACTATTAGAATTTTTCTGTTCTTACTGCTAATTTTTCTCTGTTAGTCCTTGGTCTTTCCTTGTGATGTTATTTCATAGAACATTTTTGGTTTCTTCTTACACTATTTCTTTTCCTTGCTACAATGCATTATTATAATAAATACTTGCATTGTTATTATTGCGATAAACTACTTGTCGTGAAATATTCTAATCCACATATATAAAGTATCAGGTAAATATAATCCACTGCAAGGAGGTAGAAGAAATTGCATATTTTGAACGCAGCCACTTAGCTCTTTTAAATTTGTATATTTGGGTTCCTTAGGGCTTGCTGACAAAGAATATGTAAAACGTTACGCAAATAGTCTAGGAATTAAGAAGTTATAACCAAAATATAATAGTGGGGATGCCTGACAGCATGAAATCATTTCTGCTCATAAAATTTTTTTATAACGTGTTTGAAAAAACCTTACGTACGGAAATAGCCTACCATGTAAACTCCAAATTGATTGGAGCGCCACAAATATAAGACTAAACACGATTGGTCGGACTATAAATACTATCTTTGGTTGTTAGGGGAGACGTAGGAAGGTAAAATTTTTTCAAACACTTGTCGAAACGTGGCTCCATTGGCCAGACTCGCTGATATAATCACTTAGGAGCGTTAGTTCGAGACCACTAGTTCAAATAAGCTTGATAAAGCAACAGTGCGTTGAAGCCAGCTCATATTTTTGCTAAATAAAAGCCTGGAACATAAGCAGATGGGAATTTGTGCCAGTATTTGTGCCAGAATTCATTGCTAGTCAACGTATCTGTGTTTATTCTATGAATTGTGGTAAGCTTGAAACATTCAGTATCTTTTAATGAAAATTGAATGTGAATTGTTAATTTATGCCTGTATATATGTGTAGTTCAGTAGCAAACATGATGTAAAGCCTATAATGCTCCAGCCTGAACAGAAGGTGTCGGAGGAAAGTAAAACGGCATGGAATGGCCAAACAGTACACTGACACCTAGATGATTGACTAGAAAGAAATAATGCTGGAATTGCAGAGGCGTAGTAACCATTAAGGAGGTTAATGCTGGTATAAAGTATTTCAGATGAAGCTGACAGTTGGCCTAACGCTCTGAACTCAATGTTTGTGATGTATTGTGCTCGGTGTAGAACTAGAGTATCAATTAGTTATGAAGTAGAAGGTACATCCTTCTTGTTTTCAGGGACCGTGGTCTTGATGGTATTGAGCAGCACCTGGTCAGAGCTTTGCTGAATCCAGAGTCGGACAGCATACTCCTTGGTCCATTTAGCTATCAGTGAGGTGTCTCCAGAGCCCAGGGGAGAAATCGAGCAGAGGAGTCTTTTCCTGCCGCCATCACGCAAGATAAGCTGATGTGGCCAGCTGAGCTCAAAATTATGTACCCCCATCTTAAAATAACATTGTAACATAAACTTAAGAAGGGAAGTAAATTGTTTTAATATCAGGAACTGAGAACATCTCCAATACTAGTTCCAATAAAGACAAACTATTGAAGTCATGATGACAAATACCAACAGAGCTTGAACAAAACAAAACCAGTATTACCTCATATTACTACTACACAACTGACACACATAGGATACTGTTAATAATATATGTCACTACAATATTCATATTGATAAATTCTGTACATATAAATTGTAATTAAAATTGATTGTGACTCCTGGTTCCTTTGTATTTGAATCAGGACACATATTCATTCATGACAGCAATGAATACATATTGTTATTTGAAAAGTTATCAGTGACTCCTTTAAGATATCCTTGTAGAGTGTTTTATGTATGTGAGTGTCACAGTGTTGTCAAGTGTAGTGGAATAAATTAAATTGTTTATCTGTCTGTTGTTGTTATGACTTACACTTCATCATACACATACCCTAGACATACAACGTAGTCATCACACTATTCCAGAATAATTCTGACTGAGATATATATATATATATATATATATGTGGCAGTAAGTAAGGTTATATATAATACACTACTCTTATTAGATATATATATACCTTCACAGCTGATCTCAGTCAGTACACTAAGTCCCCTATAAATATTTAAAACATCCCACTTCACCACATATATTGGGGGCTCGTCCGGGATTTTGAATCTTTCCCTATTAAAAATATTGGGGGTAATTCACTTCAGGGAATATAAGAATTAAAAGGTATCCTTGGGTGGAATTAAATAAGGTTGAGCTCACGGTGCCTGTGTTGTCCATTAGATATATATTTAGAGACTGAATTGTTGGTTAGACATTGTATAAATTTACCTGATAGACAATGGCGGACCTGGCCAAATTTCGATCTGCTGCGGTTCAGACTGCAAAAGAGTTAGGATTAGATGGGCAAGTTATGGTTGCCTATGTCACTACGGAATGTGACAAATTTATTGAACGCGAAGAAAGAAGATTAGAAAAAGAGGCCGAAAGAAAGTTAGAGGCTGAAAGGGAAATTAAGAAGTTACAATTTGAGGCTGAGGCTGAGACTAAGAGGTTGCAGATTGAGGCTGACAAAGAGGCTAAAGCATTGGAAGCCGAGGAAAGAAGACAGGCTGCAGAAAAGGAAGAGAAGAAATTAGCTGCAGAAAGGGAAGAGAAGAAATTAGCTGCAGAAAGGGAAGAGAAGAAATTAGCTGCAGAAAGGGAAGACAAGAGATTAGCTGCAGAAAGGGACGCAGAAAAGGAGGAGAAGAGATTACAAAGGGAACATGAGTTACGACTAAGGGAGTTTGAGTTTCAGGGCCATGCTCCTGAAAATGGTGCCAGTCCCTTTGCCTCTGATGCCACTGCTAGCCAAGGAGCCTCAACCTCAGCTATGAATTTTCATTTAGATCATTTTGTTGAGAAAGACGATGATATAGAGAGCTACCTAAATAGGTATGAACTATTAGCTACCACGTATGGGTTAGAGAGAGAAAGGTGGAGCTTAAAGTTATCTCAAGGACTTCGTGGGGCAGCTTATGAAGTTTTTGCAAAAATGAGCAGAGGTGATCAGGAAAATTATGACATGCTAAAGCAGGCTCTTTTGTTAAGATATGAAAAGAATGCAGAATTCTATAGGAAAAAATTTAGGAATGCTAAACTACTGTCAGGTGAAACCTATCACCAGTTCTCTGCACGAATAGAGACATACTTGGAGAAATGGACTTCTCTGGGGAAAACCCAAGATCTTAAGGAAATGGTCCTTATAGAGCAGCTAAGAGAGTCCATGGCTCCAGACCTGAGAAAGTTTCTCATGGAACAAGGTGCAGAGAGGCTGGGTGAGTTGCTAAATGTTGCTGAAAGGTATCAAGCAGCTCAAGCAGAGGTAACAGGTAATAAAAAGAAACAAGTGGATAACTTTAGGGCACCACAGAACTTTAATCAATTTGATCCTAGAGATCAAAACAAAGGTAAGCACCAATTTGATAGGCCACGGTATGAAAATAAAAATAAATTCCCACAATTCGATGAAAGGAAATATG
Organism: Oreohelix idahoensis; assembly: GCA_024509875.1. NCBI lineage: Eukaryota > Metazoa > Mollusca > Gastropoda > Stylommatophora > Oreohelicidae > Oreohelix > Oreohelix idahoensis. Next base: position 117,676 of record JAMPIV010022314.1, on the reverse strand, counting down.
ATGAAAGAAAATCTTTCAACCAAGGAAAAAGGTGGTGTAAGAATTGTCAGATGGACAATCATGACACTGACCGTTGCAGAAGGAAACCTGTGTATATGGCAACCCTTCAGGTCAGGTCGAACTCAAGGCAGGAGGAGGATGTTATGTTGGATACCACTCCAGAAGAGATGAGGAAGGCACAGGCTGGGGATAAAACACTCAAGCCTTGTTTCAGAAAATTGTCAACTTGTCATACAACTCCAGGCAAGGGAGATTTATACATGAAAAACAAGTTGATGTATAGGAAGACTGGAGCTAGATCCAAAGGTCAGGGACAGCTGGTACTTCCTAAAAGATATAGGGCAGACTTAATAAGGAGCCTACATGTGAAACCAGATGGGGACCATGAGAAAATAGGTACCATCATTCAAAAGGTGGCTCACAATTATTATTGGCCCAAGGCAAGATGGGACATTGAGAATTTTGTAGAAAGGTGTAGCATAGCACATGAGGGAACACCCACAAGTGGGAACATTGATCAGGACCTGGACACGCCACGGGGCAAAATTAGGCCTGACAATAAAAAGAAAAATAAATTTGATAAAGTGGACCAAATGGAATGGGAAGCCCCTTTTCACGGACAAGCTTCACTTAACTGTTTTACAATGGCCACTATGCGGAGAGTGCAAAGAGATGTCTTACCCCAGGATAAGCCGAAAATCCCTCAATCGGACTTAAACAAACTGGAGGAAGAGGATGTAGAGAGGAAATCTCTCATCAAGAATTTTAAGTGGGGAGAAAGCCCCAGGAAAGAATTGGTAGCGGTCGTTTTGTGAATGATAATTCTGGGAGGAAAAATCATCACTATAAAGCTTCGAGTGGAAGAGACCATACCGGTGCATGGACAAATAGGTCCACAAAATTAAAGGTCCATATGTAGCTTTGTTAAGAACGTGGACTGATGAAAAGGCAGAGGAAAACATTACATCTTCATACCAATATGTGAATGAGCTGACCACTCGTTTAAAAACTGGCTGGAAACTTGCCAATGAAAATTTGAAACAAGCCAGGAAGAAACATGCTGCCTATTATAACAGGAAGGCGAAAGACAGAAATTTGGCTGTGGGAGAGAAAGTACTGCTTCTTTTGCCCGGGAGTCAGAATAAGTTACAAATTGGATGGCAGGGTCCATATACAGTTTTAGAGAAGGTATCTAGAACAAATTATAAGATAGATAAGAAGGGGAAAGAAAAAATCTATCATGTGAATCTCCTGAAGAAATATTTGGAAAGAGAAAATCAGGAAGAGACACACTTGTTGACCTTGTCCATCGCCATGGAGATGAAAAAAGGAACCACTTTCATCATTTGAATATCCATTACACCCCTGTGAGACAGCAGCACAGGTGAAAATCAGTACACATTTAACGAAAACTCAGAAAGAGAGAGTGCAACAGGTTCTAAATAATCATGCAGAGGTGTTAACAGACCGACCAGGGCATACAAACCTATTGGAATATGATATGAAACTGATAGACCCCACACCTGTCTGTATGAAACCATATTCGATTCCGTTTGCTAAGGAGAAAGCTTTGAAGGAAGAGATAGACTATCTATTGAAGGAGGGAATTATTTCACACAGTGAATCCTCATATAGTTCCGGTGTTGTACTCTTAAGGAAGCCCTCTGGAGAACATAGACTCTGTATAGATTACAGGAGACTGAATGCTATTACAGAAGGACAGGTGGATCCATTGCCGGATACAAATCAGCTGTTTGCCAGACTAAATAAAGCTAAATATTTCTCAAAAGTGGATCTGAGTAAAGGATACTATCAGATTCCAGTAAAGCCTGAGGTTAGACCATACCTAGCTTTTAGTACCTCAGAAGGACGCTATGAGTTTAATAGATTGCCATTTGGATTGAAGAATGCGCCTAGTGTCTTCTCTAGAATGATGAGAAAATTGTTGGATGTAAACATTTCGGAGGAACGTAATGAATCCCTGAGTTGCCTCTTTGATTGAGGATATTCCGAATGTTTCATACAGGATAATAAGAAGATTATGGGATCCACTACGAAAACTCTGCTATTACCAGGTATATGTTATCTCCTCATAACGTACATTTTGAGGGAAATCTAATGTTCTCTGGACATGTCATTGCGCAGACTCAGAGAAGAGAAATGGTGAATACGGGTTGCGAAGCAGCATTAAGACAAGCACTCACACTTGCGGCTGTTCAGTAACATACCGAAATATATTATTGGTTGTAGAAGTCTGAGGCAGATTTCATGAGTAGTGCCTACTCTGAATGGACCCAACTACATAAAACCATGATAGCACCATAGCGGAGTAAAGTCAAGTTGACTTACATTTATCTATGTGTATATAGAATAAAGGACTGACATATAATGTCTGTTTTAAGAGGGGAGGTGTCGTGAAATATTCTAATCCACATATATAAAGTATCAGGTAAATATAAAGCCTAACAAATAAATTCTAATAAAGAAAAGAGCAATGGTAAAATAACAGTGCTGTCACAAAGAATGTACTCGAAATCCCCTTTGTTTTATGCTTCGTCTGCAAATTGTAACGTTTCCACGTTAAATATAATCCACTGCATAAATACAAGCGTTTCCACAACACATTAAAACGGGTATTGCATTTCTAAGAAAAACATTGAGAGGCACAATGCGTAATGACCTAAATTAATCCTAACATTAATTATATTACGTTACCAAAACGAACGAACAGATGGACTAAAGGATAGAGAGAGGGGAGAGGCAGAAAGCCGAACGCATGCAAAATTAAACACGCGTCTCGCTATTAATGCCACCCCAACAAGCGTAACGCGATACACAATTACTACTATCACGCGTGTAAGGCCACATGCACTAACTTTTTCGGACGGACAGTGATAAAAACACTAACCTTCCCAGAGTTAGGTTTTAAAAAAACCTGGAAAACGCTTATTAGAAAAGATAACATTAGATGGGTTTACGTTTGAAAACATTACAGTACCCAGACAGCACATCTTCGAAACAGGAGGTAGAAGAAATTGCATATTTTGAACGCAGCCACTTAGCTCTTTTAAATTTGTATATTTGGGTTCCTTAGGGCTTGCTGACAAAGAATATGTAAAACGTTACGCAAATAGTCTAGGAATTAAGAAGTTATAACCAAAATATAATAGTGGGGATGCCTGACAGCATGAAATCATTTCTGCTCATAAAATTTTTTTATAACGTGTGTGCAAAAAACCTTACGTACGGAAATAGCCTACCATGTAAACTCCAAATTGATTGGAGCGCAACAAATATAAGACTAAACACGATTGGTCGGACTATAAATACTATCTTTGGTTGTTAGGGGAGACGTAGGAAGGTAAAATTTTTTCAAACACTTGTCGAAACGTGGCTCCATTGGCCAGACTCGCTGATATAATCACTTAGGAGCGTTAGTTCGAGACCACTAGTTCAAATAAGCTTGATAAAGCAACAGTGCGTTGAAGCCAGCTCATATTTTTGCTAAATAAAAGCCTGGAACATAAGCAGATGGGAATTTGTGCCAGTATTTGTGCCAGAATTCATTGCTAGTCAACGTATCTGTGTTTATTCTATGAATTGTGGTAAGCTTGAAACATTCAGTATCTTTTAATGAAAATTGAATGTGAATTGTTAATTTATGCCTGTATATATGTGTAGTTCAGTAGCAAACATGATGTAAAGCCTATAATGCTCCAGCCTGAACAGAAGGTGTCGGAGGAAAGTAAAACGGCATGGAATGGCCAAACAGTACACTGACACCTAGATGATTGACTAGAAAGAAATAATGCTGGAATTGCAGAGGCGTAGTAACCATTAAGGAGGTTAATGCTGGTATAAAGTATTTCAGATGAAGCTGACAGTTGGCCTAACGCTCTGAACTCAATGTTTGTGATGTATTGTGCTCAGTGTAGAACTAGAGTATCAATTAGTTATGAAGTAGAAGGTACATCCTTCTTGTTTTCAGGGACCGTGGTCTTGATGGTATTGAGCAGCACCTGGTCAGAGCTTTGCTGAATCCAGAGTCGGACAGCATACTCCTTGGTCCATTTAGCTATCAGTGAGGTGTCTCCAGAGCCCAGGGGAGAAATCGAGCAGAGGAGTCTTTTCCTCCCGCCATCACGCAAGATAAGCTGATGTGGCCAGCTGAGCTCAAAATTATGTACCCCCATCTTAAAATAACATTGTAACATAAACTTAAGAAGGGAAGTAAATTGTTTTAATATCAGGAACTGAGAACATCTCCAATACTAGTTCCAATAAAGACAAACTATTGAAGTCATGATGACAAATACCAACAGAGCTTGAACAAAACAAAACCAGTATTACCTCATATTACTACTACACAACTGACACACATAGGATACTGTTAATAATATATGTCACTACAATATTCATATTGATAAATTCTGTACATATAAATTGTAATTAAAATTGATTGTGACTCCTGGTTCCTTTGTATTTGAATCAGGACACATATTCATTCATGACAGCAATGAATGCATATTGTTATTTGAAAAGTTATCAGTGACTCCTTTAAGATATCCTTGTAGAGTGTTTTATGTATGTGAGTGTCACAGTGTTGTCAAGTGTGGTGGAATAAATTAAATTGTTTATCTGTCTGTTGTTGTTATGACTTACACTTCATCATACACATACCCTAGACATACAACGTAGTCATCACACTATTCCAGAATAATTCTGACTGAGATATATATATATATGTGGCAGTAAGTAAGGTTATATATAATACACTACTCTTATTAGATATATATATACCTTCACAGCTGATCTCAGTCAGTACACTAAGTCCCCTATAAATATTTATAACATCCCACTTCACCACACTACTGCCACATTCATAGCTTACAAAAACACTTTGTAAAGCGACAAGCCATTATATTTCGACTAAGTGAGTCACTTTATTAGTTAACATGGCTACATTGGATTACTTTGTCGAGCAGGGCAAGGCATTTGGTTATAATGGTGAGGTGTTGAAGGACTTTGCCATGACTGAGTTGAAAAAGATAGAAAAAAATACTAGATGAACAGAAAGCTGAGAAGAAATGCCTTCTCGAATTAGAAGACATGAAGTCTGAGAAGAGAAGAGAATTAGAGGAGAAAAAAGCTGAAAAAAGGCGTCTTGAAGAATTATAGGAGAAGAAGAGAATGATGGGGTTGAAGGAGAAGAGACCTGTTGCAGAAGAGAGGAAATGGCAACATGATAAAGAAATGGAAGAGAAGAAAACTTTGACATTAGCACATGAAGAAAAAATGATGCTTCTTCATTTAGAGGAATTGAAATTAAGGTGTCCAATTAGTCATAATGGTAACTCGGATACTCCTAATTCCTCATGTAAAATTATCAGTAATGCTAAATTTCGCTTACCAATATTTAACCCAAATCGTGATGACGTTTCATGCTTCCTAAGTCGCTATGAAAGTGTATCTGAGGCACATAAATTAGACAAATCTCAATGGTGTGCTAAACTTATAGGATTTTTTGGATGGAGAGCCATTAACTGCTTTGAGCACAATGGATGACGCTGTTAGAAACAATTATGATGCTGCTTGAGCTCTATTTTTAAAACGTTACCAACTTGATGCAGAGGGATATCGTATGAGATTTAAAACTATGATTCCTGAAACTGGGAAGGACGTCTCAGAATTCATCTCCGCCATTCGACTTACTTTTAACAGATGGTTCAACTCTCAGAAATTGAGAAAACATATGATGGTCTTATGGGTCTGTTGGTGTTATCTTCTGTAAGTAAGCCATTTTTTTTGCATGAACGAAAGCCTACAACTCTAACTTCACTAGAAGAAATTGCAAAACAATACTGCACAGCACATCCTGGTGCTTGTATTAGCAATAGCCTTATTAAAGATTTACTAAAATTTGCTTCAGTCGCAACTTGGAACAATAATAATGGTAGACAAAGATCTCATAGCCTGGATAAAAATGTTATGCCAAGATGGTACAATGATAATAATTACAATAGGAATGGGAACTTTAACAGAAATGATAATTACAACAGAGGTAGGCAACAATTCAGAAATCAGTCGCCTCAATTCATAAATAATAATTTCCAACAAAATTATAATTGGAAGAGACAAAACAATTTTTCTCCATATAACAACAATTGGAATAATAACAATTCTATTAATCAAACTTATCAAAATAGAAATAATACACAGGGCTGTAGGAATCAAGGCAATTCCTTTGATCAACAGAGACAACGATCACGTTCACGTGCCCCGGTACGTTCTGAACATAACACAGGTGCGGCACTTACTAATAATACTTACTTACTTACTTAGTCGTTCCCCTTCTACCGTGAGGTGTAGAGGTTTGGAATAGAGAGCGCCAGACTATCCTATCGGCTGTCTTCCTCCTGGCCTGGTTCCATTCTAGTCCTCGGTCCTTCAAAGATTGTCTAATGTTGTCCTCCCAGCTGGGTCTGGATCCTTGGCTTTTTGTTTACCATGCTTGTCGTGGTAGCCCATCTTCTCCCATTCTGCAGACATGGCCAAACCATCTTAATTGAGACTGTTCTACTTGGGTCTGCAGGGGTGATGCGTGATGCCATATGATGATGGATGGTATCCGCATGTCTGGTTTTGTGTAGTGTGCAGATGTGTTCAGTCAAACAATGTTCATACAAAAATAACAGGGCAATCCACATAGAACGTCAGTAAACTCACGACGTATAAAGTCAATGATTCTTGTAACAGCCGTTGACGTTTTTCTTCATTATTTATTGTGGACGCCACAGTGACAAAATGGTTACGCGAATATGTAGGCACATCAAACAGTCATTATCACAGCAACATTCAATACAGCAATAGACGGTAGACAGCATTACAATGATGAGTCAGATGCATGTTATATTTCATAGTGCTGTAAATGTAGTCAGGTGAAAAACTCCATCCTTTTCTATAACAGCCAGGAGATAACCAGATGTATGAGATCAGTTCACTCTCCTTAGTCTGACTTCAGCAAGACAGACACGTCTGCCGAAGTATAAATAATGTCCTCAAAAATATCCTCTAGATAATAAAGGTTTTCCAAACCTAGTTCATTTAACAAAGTAGCAAGTAATGGTCCTTGGGACATGCATCAACCGATGCAGTACAATACAGCGACATGTGAGCTGGGAAAACATCTCGTGACGACGACTTTCGAAGACAGGCTATGAATCGAAATCGCTCACGACCCAAAATCGATAGAGTTAATGAAAAGTCAATTTACCTTGCCTTCAGGAAATACACAGAAATATCACGCCTCCCGACATGTGGGAAACACTAGAGGTATTATCTCGAATAAACGAAATATCCATTAAGAGGACTACACATCCCTGACAGAACAAAAAAATAGCGGAGATCCCCTCTTCAACGAGGCATCTCTTTCGCCATTCAAATTGCTCACTCCACTAGTGGTGGGCGGAAACCGATCGACCAAAAACAAGACCAGTCATGCGCAGTCCAGCGCAAAAAGACCAAAGCTCAAAACTTAACTGCATTCAATACCAACGCGGGAAGACAAATGCTTACCGAGAAAAGTGACTATAAATTTCAAGCAGTTGTTGCCCTTGCGTTATAAAATAGATATTGTAATAAAACGATGTTGCGAGAATTTATCACGCAACATATCACCACCTCCTCCCGATAAAAAAAAAATGTGGAACATATTTTTTTTTTTTTAAATATCAAAGAGCATGCGATAAGCGGCTCAAAACGCACGAATTATGCGCTGATAATTAATTAAATTGCCTAACATGAGGCTAAATATAGAGTGTCTGGTGAGGATATACCTCAACAGAAAAATAAATATGTCTCAAAAAATATTCACATCGGGGAGGTGTCACCAACACACATCACGTTAGCATGTAAACACAATATACGTATGCAAGTTACCATAATCATCATTAAACATCATACTCTAATATTGTCTTTAAAAATGGATGTACAAATCTGATAGGAAAATTTAAATAGTACATTCTTTGACATGTAATGACATAAGCACATAGTAAAGTTAAACTACATGACGATCCAGGACATATGCTCTGGTATTCCGAGGGTAAGTACACAATCTAGAACTCGTCATGCTTGATACTAGTAAGGTAAGTCCTCAGCTCAACAATGACATTCTGAGAAAGTACAAGCAATATAATGCTAATTAATAACTAATATGCTTCATAAGGTACAATACATTATTAATAATTGTGGCTGTTTAGTAAACTAACGGCCCTTATATTAACTACTCAGTCCTCCTCTATCATCTTAAAAAACGAACAGAAGAAGATGACAACAAAGCACGATAGTGTGTACATATAAAGTAAGTACAGATGTGCTAATCTGTTGTAGAAATATAGGTGTGTTATGACTCTGTAATATATGGAAATATAGGACAGAAGTATTAGTTGGAGTCATGTGGGCATCTAGACAAAATGTCAGCCATCACATTATCCGCACCACGGATAGCTCGTACCGTGAAGTGAAAAGGTTGAAGAGCTATAGCATATCGAGTGGATCTCGAACTCTTCAATTTCTTAGTCTGAATAGCTGTAAGAGCTTTCTGATCAGTCTCTAGAATGAAATGTGCGCCCAGGAGGAATCTTTGTAGCTTTAGAATTGACCAAACCATCGCTAACAACTCACGGTCTAAAACCGAGTAGTTCCTCTCTGCCGCATTTAGTTTTCTAGAAATGTACATAACAGGATGCGGAGTATTTGCATATTCTTGCATCAGTGCTGCTCAAATCCCAGTGGATGAAGCATCACTCCGAAGAACAAAAGTCCTATCAAGAGTAGGTAATCTTAAGATGGGAGGAGAAGAAAATATATTCTTGATTTGGTCTAGTGAAGATTGGCATTCTTCAGACCAACGGACCAGATTAGGCGAACCTTTCTTCAACAATGTTGAGAGAGGTGCCATGATCGAAGATAAATTTGGAATAAATCTCCCATAAAATTGAATTAAACCTAAGAGACTCCTAACTTGTTTCTTCGTTTTAGGAACAGAGATGTTCAGTATTTTGGAAGTATTGTGGTCTTCTGTCTTCAAGAGACCATGACCAACACGATGACCCAGGAAAGAGATTTCACCAAAACCAACAAAAGCTTTAGAAGGTTTCGCTGTGAAATTATTCTCACGTAGAGTGGACAGTAAGTCATATAACCCTAAATAGTGATCTTCCCAGGTATCACTGAAGAGACAGATGTCATCTAAGTATGCGATGACATCCGAACGATGTGACAGAATTCGACGCATCATGCGAACGAAAGTGGCAGGGGCGTTCATGAGACCAAAAGGCATAACATTCCATTGAAATAGACCCCTAGGTGTAGAAAAAGCAGTAAGAGGTTTGGCATGCTCTGCTAAAGGCACTTGCCAATAACCTTTAGACAAGTCAAGTTTAGTGAAGAATCTAGAATTAGAAAGTCTAATCAGTAGATCTTCTAACAAAGGCATCGGTTCAGCATCGAACTTTGTGACCTGATTCAATTTGCGATAATCAACACAAATTCGTATGTTCTTATCCTTCTTCCGGACAATAACCATGGAAGAAGAATATGGTGAAGTCGATGGTTCAATTATATTTAATTGAATCATTTCATCCAATTCCTTTTCCACTTGCGACTGAAAGTGTATAGGAATAGGATAAGGCCTAACCCTATAAATTTCAAGCAGTTGTTGCCCTTGCGTTATAAAATAGATATTGTAATAAAACGATGTTGCGAGAATTTATCACGCAACAAGGGGGTAGGATTTAAGGCCTTGGCGTATCAGGAAATGGGTGTTCAAACTCAATCATCTGCATATTGTGCATTCGATTTTGATGTTGCTTCTCGTTGTCAGGAATGTCTAACTCTTTTTCACGCAGATAGTACTTCGATATTGAAGTGAGTGCATCCCTTACCTGCTGTGACTGGCCTCTCGGCACATGACGGAACAAGCACTCTCGTATTTCACAGGGGGTTATTGAATCATACCCAAGTATCTGTACTACGGGATTCAGGTTCGACTACTGTTGGGATCAGACAGTCGCTTGTTCATCCATCTTGCGCGACGGGCGGCTTTGTTAAATGTATTTTTTTCGGTGGTACTGTTGAATTTTATCCCACAGCTATTGTTGATATCCATACCCCATTGTTTTAGGAAAGGTGAAATTATGTCTATTAAATAGCCCTATTGCTGATTAACAGTTGGTCGTATCCACGGGAGCAAGGATTGCTCCCCAGAAGAAATTGAACTGTGGGAACGACGACACAAGTTCAGTGCAGGCACTGCTATGGCTCATTTCCCTACCAGCAATTACCATACATGTGGTACTTTGTATTCCAGTCTTGGTCTATGTACCATACTGGAATGTGATGAGGTTCCTCCTCATGATGATGATGATGATGATGGTGAAATCATATCTGATTTCTCTGTCATTTAGGGCCCTGATACTATATGTACAGCAATTGTCACTCAGTTTGACAATGTTGTGCCTACATCTTATGGTGTACTTATACATAATTCCACATCTGTCGCTACTACAACCTTGCCTACAAACTTGTTCTTATCGTTACGGCTTCTCACTACTGCGTTGTTTCTAGCATCGTTCATGACATGCTATCATGTTATTGGGTATTTATTAGCTCTTAATTACCCACGTTTTCTTCACAATCTATTTTTTGTTCTGTTGTTCATTTTTCTTTTCAGTACCATGTCTGATACTCATGACACTGGTCATTTGTCAGTGATGGATCGTTCCACCACTGACATACCTATGCATTTCACGTCACATCCTGTGATGACACTGCAAGGCCAGTCATCATGTATTATCATATCTCGTCATATGCTCCTACACGACGTGTTTCTTTTAAGCTTCTCTTGTACAGAACCCTTCATATGTCCGTTACATTTTGGCATAATGTCTGTATTTCCCTATAGTATTTATGTTGCAAGAGTGCTAGACATTATTTGCTTTGATTATTATCCTCATGATCAGTCAATACAGCTTGAGTTATCTTTCTTGTCAGTCACTAGACGTTCATGTTACTATCTTTGTCTTTATCGTTTATTTACTATTATGTTGTTTTCGCCCATCACACTATTTCATGCTGATTACGCGAGTCGTGGGCTCGATCCCACATATGTCACTATCTTTACTGTCACTACTGACCTATCCTTTCTGTTACGAAAGGGTTTACCAGGTAAAGTACATGGTCTGAAAAGTGTCAGGCCACTTTTAACCACATATTAAATATTTTTTCTTCACCTCCTATTTTGAGGTTGCCAGATATGTAAATCGTACTTAATATCTCCGCACAGATGCTAGTAATCTCGGATTGGGTGCATGCCTATTTCAAGAATTCGACAACGAGGTTACTCCCTACGTTGTATATATTTCGCAAGCTGTCGGAGACAGAAACAAAATACTCAGTGGTAGAAATAGAACTTTTGGCCATTGTTTGGGCCATTCAAAAACGTGAACGTTATTTGCTGGGAGCTCTATTTCTTATACAGCGTGATCAAATGTCTGTCGCAGCTTTAAAACGTGCTAATCATCGAAACGCCAAGCTCGCACGTTTTTCTATATTAATGCAAACCTTCCAGTTCGACTTACAGTCCATCCCCGAATTAAGTAACTTTATTGCGGATGCACTTTCAAGATGTCCACCATCTGTATCTGATGTCTGAACTTACTATGACTGCAGAACGTTTGAAAGCTTCTTTGCTGCTTATGTACAGTCAGACAAGACGTTATTGCCCGACATTTGCTCATGTTTGAGACTTACAGTGACACATGATCCTCGATTTGATGGTCCAGATACTTTGTTCCATGTCCCATTCGTTAACTGTTATGAGGTGGTCTGCCAGCAATTTCTGATCGAGCTTTGAGGGAACTGTCACGTTTCAAGAACATACTTCATCTATATACTCGAACCGCTTGCCAGGATTACACTGAGTTGGACCATAACTTTATGAACTATGGATTTCAGTGTCTATATTGAATTTATTACAAAAACACTGCTGTTTTGTCGCGACTTGATCTATCTCAACTCATGATTATATTTCACTGTGTACAGACTACAGCTCTATCTCTCACTGAGCTATAATGTGTTGGATAAATTTTTCATACGTTGAACTAAAATTTGCTAATGGTTCACTTAAGATTAATATTGTAGTTGAGATGTATTAAGTAATCTCCTTTTCACACTTCTGTTTGATACTTTTTGCATTGCGTACACATATTCTGTATAATTTTATTCACTTTGACTACTTTCATAAGGGGACATAACACATGTTTTACTTTTCTACTCCTCTCCTATTATTGGTTACTTCCCTTTTTCTTTCGATTTTCCTTCCTTTCTTTTTTCTGTTATGTCACACATTCACATTCTGTTAAAATAATATTTCCTTTGTTCGTTAACATTGTCATTTTTCTCTACTTTCCATCCTTCTTTTGTTAAACACTTATTGGATTCTGCCTATGTCTACACACGACTTTGATTTATTTTTGTTGCAAAAGTATTACTATGATTCACATGTTACCAGTGTTATCAATATTACATGTTCTCTCGTTTCTCATACATGCACTTATTCTTTGTGTTTATAAGATTATGATGTACTACTTTTCTTTTCGTTACTTGACCGTTGATGAACTTTTTTCTCCTTTGTATATTCTGAGATTGTGGAGAAACTATATAATTTTTGTGGCATGATGTACTTCGAGGACCGCCACATTTATTGCTTTATGAATTAAGTGAAGATTGATGGAATGATATTCCGATGTCTACATAATATGTCCCACATTACTTTGGTGGATTGAATGCTACCGCTAGTACAGCGGCCAGATATGTATTGACCAGACAAGACTGTGGAGATGATTCGTTTAAATGTATGTAACTTAAAATATGCCAATTCAATGAACTTTATTATTTCAAGTACAATAAACGTCAGTTATATGTGGGCCCATCCACCTCAGTACTTGGATTACTATATGAACTGTTTATCATCATCTGTATACCCATCGACATTCGCATGACCAGCATGATGCATCCATCTTGTGATGAACTTGTCAAATGTACCATTCTGCATATTATTCTACTGATCAAGAAAACCCCATCCGTAACATCAAGGCATGTAAGGAGAGGACATGAAAGTATTCAGTGGGGTACTGAAAGATGAAACAGGTCTGTATTTCAGAGCTGTCATTTGCTGATGGTGTTGCCCCGATTGTTAATCAGAGGCACATCTTCAATCCAACCTGCAAGTCTGGAAAGAAGAGCTGGAGAAGAGTGGGATGATCATAAGCAGCTCGATAGCAAAAACCATAGTAATATCATGAGAGGAAAGAAGACATCAGATTAAGCTGGGAGAACCGGTTCTGGAGCAGGTCGACCACTTTAAATACCTTGGAGCTGTCATAGACCGGAACAGAGTCATCACAGAAGAGATGCTACCCGAAGAGCAGCAGCTGGGAAAATTTTCTAGCCATAAATCGAGTATTCCTCAGCAAAAGAGAATTAAGTAAGAAGAGAAAGATGGCTGTATAAGGCGCCACTTATGCCCCAGTCTTGATATATGACTACAACCCTGTTACGACTGGAAGGCAGAGTACATCATGCTGTGTACACGAATGATTGTGGGTTTCACACAGGACATTTACTGCTATGGAAAAACAAAATTAGCTGGTAGGTGAACAGGTCCACGAAACATGGTTAATGTTTATTACACACACAAACTTCTTGGCAAAACGTTAAGCCCACCAGAACATCAAAATACATGGCATAGGATACTAGTCGTAGCAAATACTTGGTCTGTCGATAGCAGGCTTCAAAATAACGCTGGGCAGGTTCATGAATAAAGGCAATAGCCAATTAATATCATACTTGTCACAGTTTCCATTAATTCTGGCCGTTGTACTAAGAGGTTCGGCGAAATCCGAGATACGTAAGTAATGTGGCAGAAGTTACTTATGGCAGACAATAATAGTTGCTTCAAAATGTGAGATACTCCTTATGGAAAAAAACCATGGCGCGAGACTTCTCATTAAGCTCGGAAACCATTTGTTATATCCTTGAATAGGTGGCGGCCCTCACAAATATATTAATGCCACAATATATTAAACCCTCTCCATAAACCTGGAGCTCGAAAAAATACGATCACACGCGACCAGTAAACAAAATCGAAAGGCCCAGATAATTTAATAGTTAAAAACCAAAACACGTGATACGTTACGTCATTAGGGACCGTCGTTCAGCACAAGAGAACGATCGTGGAAAAGTTGTCTTCTTACAGGCAAACACATCTCCTGAAATAAATGGATATATGCTGGCATGTAGTAACATAATATAATATGTGAGTTTTATCTTTAACAAACCCACAAAAGGGAGATCTAAATATCAGAATTGAGGTATCTGATGAAGGTGACTGAAGGAACAAGAAGAGGCATGGTCTGCAACCAGACAATACGTCAAAAGCCAAAAAACCCAACCCCTGCAGACACAAATAGAACAACCCCAAATGAGATCATGTGGCCATGTCGGCAGAATGGAAAAATATCGGCTTTCACGGCAAGCATGGGAAACTAAGAACGAGGGATCTAGACCTCCAGGACAACCCAAAGTCCGCTGGGAGGACAAAATTAGACAATCTTTTAAGGACCAAGGACTAGAATGGAACCAAGTCAGGTGGGAGACAGCTTATATAATAATATGGCGCTCTCTCTTACAAATCTCTACACCTCCCGGTAGAAAAGGAACGACTAAGTAAGTAAGTCCTTCCTACCCAAGTTCAGTGCTTCCTACCTAGCAGGTAAGGTATACTGTAGAGAAGGCAGTACCTAGGTATCGCTCGCTATACAGTGTCCGCTACTGTCAGGTAGAAGGCACTATCTGTGGCGTCATAAGTTTATACTATTCAGTTGAGTCCTATGCTCGTTTTTAACTGTGTCTAGGATTATTAGATATAGTGTCCTCAAGGTTCATAACAGCCACAATCAAACTATGTAACCGTAATTCCAATGACCCAAATCAACGGGACAAATATTTACTTGAAAACTCTGTTGAGATTTTGTGGTGGATTTGATGTTAAGAAATGTTGTTATGTACTCTTAGTGTACTGAATGAGGTCAGCTGTGAAGGTCCCTGAATATAACAAATTATTATGGTAAGTGTACAGGGTACCTTTCTGCTACCACCTTTATGATCTCATTCAGACTTATTCTTTGACTAGAATGTATGATGACTACGTTTGGTGTCTAGGGTTATGAATATGTAGTGTAATGTTGCATTAACCAACTGAACAGATAAACAACTATTTTATTATCCAACACAACACAACACAACAAAGTACTACTATCTTAAGTAAGTCAGTGGTTGAATGTTGTGTAACGTTTACATATCATACAAAGTACAAAAGACTATGAAGTAAGTCAGTGGTTGAATGTTGTGGAAACGTATTTATTTTTTTTCAATTTTTTGTTTGAATCAGGACTGACAATCAAAGTGAAATCAAGGGAATTATTTACATTAATCAATTTACACAATGGATCTTTTGTCCATAATACAAGTATTATTATAATAAAAGTGTGTAGGTGTAATTTTCTAAATTAGGTTAATACTGGTATATATATAATGGTAGGTTGTTAGTTAACATCCCTCCCTATAGTTCATTTGCTTTTCATTTGTCACAGGTGGAATTTTTTTATTAATATTTTCAGTCTTTATTCTTAAAAACTAGAGTTCATAGAGGTTGAGCTTCCTGGTGCCGAACAGGCACTTATCGTCGAAGGATAACACCGGTAGATCTTTTCCTAGGCTCGCTGGACAATCTGTTCTTATTGAAAGGCAATGGCATCCAGCACGTGCCCGAATTATGCAAACAGTGTCAGGAATCAATCAGTTCCCACGAGCTTGGTTTTACGTTAATGTCAGGGCCACAAAAAAACCTGAACACCTCTGCAATTCCAGCAGTAATCTTTTTCCATACAATAGGATAGGTGTTATGCTCCTTGATGACAATCATATATAATTTTGTAGTTCTACACCTCATTGATAGTCTATCATATAATGGATCAATCTCTAGGCTCTGCCTAAGTCTGCCATGGACCCACTTACTTACAGTCGTATTGCAGTATCTCCCATTCAAACTTTATTTTAAATAAAAGGTTAATAAAATCAATCTTACCACAAATTTCAATGAAATATACACAGGCGAACGATGACTGGCAAACAATTTATGGCACACTTTAGATCTGCCTTGTCCAGACTGCTTTCTACAGGTTTGAAAAGCACCAGCCTGCTCTCATCGCTCCTTGTTCATCAGAAAATTTTTTCAAAATGGCAACGAGCAGTTTACGTTTCCGATAATATATAATGTATGGGCCAATGGGACCATGAACTCATTTATTTTGAATCAAACTTTAAAAAAACAAACTCTCAAACTACTATGTTTACTACTGCAAATATTTTTTAAGTTTTAGGTCAACCAATCCTATCGCGCCTTCCTTTCAACTACCGCCAATCAAATTACAGGTATCTTTTAGTCCTTATTTCCTCAAAAGCCTTTTTCAAAACATGCTATGAAAAAAATAAGAAGGCGTGATTTTTGTTTTCGTCAGTCCGTCTTACAATACATAGTATTATTGCCATTATCTTGGTTATTTTTTGTACTAGATGGTAACTGTTACCATATTATTGCTCAGGAGATCATAAGGCATCCGATTATATGATTTTTATGGCCCTATGTATTGTGGTTCATAATTCCATATTTTTTCTATGTTAGTCGTTCAAATCTAGAAACTACCACCTGTTCCATTCTTTTTCTAACTATTTTCAAACTAAATACGAGACTTGTCCGTAGTACGTTAGAATTACGTCATTCCTTATAAGAGCTAAGGTTGTTTACATGATTCAATTGACGAACATTTTTTAGTTTTGTATCGTAATTTGAAAATCGCCCATGGCAATGTCGCGCGAGTTGGCTTTTGTGCAATCAACGCGAGACGGCGTCCCTATGTTCTGTCTTTCTATCCCTCCCCTCCGTTTCTTTTTTCGATCACTCTATCGTCTTGAACTTGAACAAGTGTTACATTTAATCTCAAGGACGAATTTCGAAAAGACAGTATCTTTCATTCGGCTATAAGGCTCATCAAAATCCGCATACCGGCTGGCGTGGGGACGAAGAAGCTGGACTCAATTTTTATGTTCTATCTTATTTTTGACTTTATGCACTATAATATTCTCTAATTTAGCTATTGTATTTAGAATATCGTCACACATCTCCCCACTTTAGAACAGACTACATGATGTCAGTTCATAATTCGAAATACACATAGATAAATTTAAATCATTATGCCTGGTGACTACTCTGATTTTCGTCGTACGGGTGTCTACTTAAAAAATCTGCACTTACGTTTTCCGACCCGGGGATATATTCTATAATAAATTGGTATGGCTGTAAGAGCAATGACCAACGTAATAATCTAGCATTTTCATGCTTTGCTTGCGACAGAAATACGAGTGGTTTATGGTCTGTTTGGATCCTAAATGATCTACCATAGAGATAGACCTGGAACTTCTTTATCGCCGATATCAAAGCAAGACATTCCTTTTCACTAGTTGAATATTTTTGTTCCGCTGTGTTCAGCTTACGGCTAGCATAAGCAACTGGGGTTAATTCCCCATCAAGTGAATTGGATCTCTGTAATAGGGCGGCCCTAAACCGACGTTACTCGCGTCCGTTCTCACAACAAAGTCTTGACTCAAGTCGGGCAATTTCAATATAGGCTTGCTTGTGAGTCTTTCTTTTAACTCTTGGTAGGCCGATTCACACTGCGCTGACCAAGTAATTTTATCAGGATTTCCTTTGCGCGTTAAATCCGTCAGTGGTGCAGATATCGAGTTAAAATTTTTAGTATACTTCTGGTAAAAATCACACAACGAGACAAAAGATCTCACATCTTTTTTGTCTGTGGCCTCGGAGCTTTCTTCAATTTCTCCAAGTTCTTGGGGTCAAGGGTCATGCTTCCCAGAGATACTGTGTGTCCCAAGAATTCCAACTCTTTACATCTAATACAACATTTAGTCGGTCTAGCCGTCAAGTTTGGATCCCTGAGTCTATCCAACAGCATATTCAAAGAGTTAATGTGTTCCTCAAATGTTTCTGTAGCAATGAGAATATCATCCATGAAATTCGTGATACATGGATTATTCAGGGGATCCAACAATTTTCGCATCATTCTAGAAAACACACTCGGAGCATTTTTCAACCCAAAAGGCAACATGTTGAATTCATAACGTCCGTCCGAGGTGCTAAA
The DNA here is from genome assembly GCA_024509875.1 of Oreohelix idahoensis. Taxonomy (NCBI): domain Eukaryota; kingdom Metazoa; phylum Mollusca; class Gastropoda; order Stylommatophora; family Oreohelicidae; genus Oreohelix; species Oreohelix idahoensis. The sequence continues at coordinate 99,338 of JAMPIV010022314.1, read as the reverse complement.
GGCCAAATACTGTCTATCCTCAGGTTTTACTGGAATCTGATAATGGCCTTTGCTCAGATCCACCTTAGAGAAATATTTGGCTTTGTTCAGCCTAGCAAACAGCTGGTTTGTATCAGGTAATGGATCCACCTGACCTTCTGTGACAGCATTCAGTTTCCTGTAATCTATACACAGTCTGTGTTCCCCAGAGGGTTTTCTCAACAGAACCACACTAGAACTGTACGGAGATTCACTGTGTGAAATAATTCCTTCTTTCAACAAATAATCTATCTCCTCTTCAAAGCTGTCTCCTTTGCAAACGGAATCGTATAGGCTTTCATACAGATTGGTGTTGGGTCTACAAGTTTCATATCATACTCCAACAAATTCGTATGCCTCGGTTTGTCCGTTAACACATCTGTATGATCATTCAAAACTTTTGAACTCTCCACCTCTGATTTTTCGTTAAGTGGTTACTGATTTTTACCTGTGCGGCTGTCTCACAGGGATGTAGGGGATATTCATGAGAGGTGAGTGGTTCGTTTTTCATTCCCGTTGCGATGGACAAGGTTAGTAAGTGTGTCTCGTCCTGATTTTCTCTTTCCAGATATTTCTTCAGGAGATTCACATGATAGATTTTCTCTTTCCCCTTTTTATCTATCTTATAATTTGTTCTAGACACCTTCTCTAGAACTGTATATGGACCTTGCCATCCAATTTGCAACTTGTTACTACTGCCTGGTAATAGAAGGAGCACCTTCTCTCCCACAGCTAAATGTCTATCCTTCGCCTTTTTATTATAATAGACAGTATGTTTTTTTTCTGGCTTGTTTCAAATTCTCATTAGCAAGTTTTCAGCCAGTTTTAAGACGAGTGGTCAGCTCGTTCACATATTGATATGATGAGGTAATATTTTCTTTTGCCTTATAATCAGTCCACGTCCTTAACAAGGTTACATATGGACTTTTAATTTTTCTGACGTAATTTTCATAATATTGGAAGCCTTGTGTTTAGGACGTTTCTTCATTTTTTTCATCCCATAAGAATCTTCCACTACCAATTCTTTTCGTGGGGTTTTCTCCCCACTTTAAATTCCTTGTGAGAGATCTTCTCTCTCTTTTATCTTCACCCAGTTCACATAATACCGACCGAGGAATTGTCGGCTTATTCTGGGATACAACCAATTTTGGCCATCGACACAGAGTTGCCATATTAATACATTCAAGTGAAGACTGGGTGTGAAAAGGGGGTTCCTATTCTACTTTGTCTACATTTTTAAATTTATTTTTATTTTCAGGCCTGAGTTTGCCCCGTGGCGTTTCTAGGTCTTGATTATTATTTTCCCCACTTTTGGGTGTTCCCTCTTGCATTATGCCACATGCTTCAACAAAATTTTCAACGATGACCATTACTTCTGGCCAATAATAATTTTAAGCAACTTTTTGGCAGATGGGACCTACTTTCTCGTGGTCCCAATCTTTTCCAACATGTAAGCTCTTTATTACATCTGCCCTATATGCCCTTGGAAGAACCAACTGTCCGTGACCAGTGGATCCAGTTCAGGCCTTCCTATATAACAGTTTATTCTTCATATAGAAGTCTCCCTTGCCTTGAGGTGTATGACATTTGGGCAATTTCTTAAAACAAGGCTAGAGAGTCTTATCCTCAGCCTGCGCCTTCCTCATCTCCTCTGGATGAGTATTTATAGGATTATCCTCCTCCTTTTTGGACTGTGATCTGGTCTGCACTGTTGCCATGATCACAGGTCTCTTGGGATTCCACAAGAAGACGTATCTACACCCCAATATCAAAGGGTAGATTGGTTCATTTATCACTGCTGCTTTGATGATTCCTTCCACATATCACGTTTTTACATTTATCCTGGCGATGGGAAGTGTCATGGTCGCTACGTCCTTGGTTGCAGTTTGGATCTCCACTGTTTCTGTGGTGTATTGATCTGCTTGCACCAGGTGAGAACTCACAACTGAATCATAATTCAATCCAGTATCATACAAGCACCTTATGGTGACTCCATTACATATTACTTCTTCACACTCTGGGGGTGATAAGGTTCCTGCTGTTTAGTAGGGTTGGCCTTTACTCCCTTTCTCCTCGTTTGCATTGAGGTTTCCTAGTACACTTTTCGGTGTTATGGTTGTCCATCTTACACCATCTACAATATAATCTACCTTTATGAAAGGGTTTTCTTTCCTCATATTTTCTGTCATTGAATTGTGGGTTTTTATTTCTATAATCATTTCGTGGCCTATCAAAATGTTGCTTACCTTTGTTTCCCTGATCTTTGTTGTCATATATGTTAGAGTTTTGAGGAGCCCTATAATTGTCTACCTCTTTCTTTTTTGTGCCCGCTACCTCTGCTTGGGCTGCCTGATACCTCTCAGCAACATTGAGTAACTCACCCAGCCTCTCTGCACCTTGTTCGATGAGAAACTTTCTCAAGTCTGGAGCCATGGACTCTCTCAATTGCTCAATAAGGATCATTTCTTTAAGATTTGGGTTTTCCCCAGAGCAGTCCATTTCTCCAAGTAGGTCTCTAAACGTGCAGAGAACTGGTGATAGGTCTCACCCGACAGTAGCTTGGCATTTCTAAATTTTTCCCTGTAAAATTCTCCATTCTTTTCATACCTTATCAAAAGAGCCTGCTTTAACATGTCATAATTGTCTTGGTCATCCCTGCTCATTTTGGCAAAAACTTCATAAGCTGTTCCCCTGAGACCCTGGGATAACTTTAGGCACCACCTTTCTCTCTCTAACCCATACGTGGTAGCCAAAAGTTCAAACCTACCTAGAAAACTTTCTATGTCATCATCTTTCTCAACAAAATGGTCGAAATGAAACCCCATAGCTGAGGTTGAGGCTCCCTGACTAGCAGTGGCATCGGAGGTAAAGGGGCTGGCACCATTTTCAGGAGCATGGCCTTGTAATTCCAACTCCCTTAGTCGTAACTCGTGCTCCCTCTGCAATCTCCTATCTTCTGCTTCCCTTTCAGCAGCCAGTCTCTTTTCTTCTCTTTCTGCGGGTAATCTCTTTTCTTCTCTTTCTGTAGCTAATCTCTTTTCTTCTCTTTCTGTAGCTAATCTCTTTTCTTCTCTTTCTGTAGCTAATTTTTTTTCTTCTCTTTCTGTAGCTAATCGTCTTTCCTCTGCTTCTCTTTCTGTAGCTAATCTTTTTTATTCTCTTTCTGTAGCTAATCTTCTTTCCTCTGCTTCTCTTTCGGCCTTTTTTCTTCTAATTGGAGCCTTTTAATCTCCGCCTCCCTATCCGCCTCCAATGCCCTAGCCTCTTTGTCAGCCTCAATCTGCAACCTCTTAATTTCTTTTTCAGCCTCTAACTTTCTTTCATCTTCTAATTTCCTGTCTTCCCTATCTCGCTTAATAAATTTGTCACATTCTGAGGTTACATACTGGACCAGCTCTGGTTCATCCATGCCCATCTCTTTAGCAGTCTGCACAGCAGCAGATCGAAACTTTGCCAGATCAGCCATTCTGTCCTATGCAAACCTTTAAATTTCTAACTAGACAAATTTCTAATTATGACTAACAATTTCTAATTATGACTAAGAACAACCACAGGCACTGATAGCTCAACCACTATTTAAATTCCACACAAGAATACTTTTAGTTTTATTTTACAGGTATTCACAATTCTCGGGACCTGAGACCCTATTATAATTTATAAGAATTTAAAAATCCCGGAATCGAGCTACCCAATATATGTGGTGGATTTGATGTTAAGAAATGTTGTTATGTACTCTTAGTGTACTGAATGAGGTCAGCTGTGAAGGTCCCTGAAAATAACAAATTATTATGGTAAGTGTACAGGGTACCTTTCTGCTACCACCTTTATGATCCCATTCAGACTTATTCTTTGACTAGAATGTATGATGACTACGTTTGGTGTCTAGGGTTATGAATATGTAATGTAATGTTGCATTAACCAACTGAACAGATAAACAACTATTTTATTATCCAACACAACACAACACTACTACGACAATCACATACAAAGTACACTTTAAAAGACTATCTTAAGTAAGTCAGGGGTTGAATGTTGTGTAACGTTTATTTTTTTTCAATTTATTTTTTCCTGACTCTATTTGTTTGAATCAGAACTAACAATCAAAGTGAAATCAAGGGAATTATTTACATTAATCAATTTACACAATGGATCTTCTGTCCATAATACAAGTATTATTATAATAAAAGTGTGAAAGTGTAATTTTCTAAATTAGGTTAATACTGGTATATATATAATAGTAGGTTGTTAGTTAACATCCCTCCCTACAGTTCATTTGCTTTTCATTTGTCACAGGTGGAATTTTTTTAATTAATATTTTCAGTCTTTATTCTTAAAAACTAGAGTTCATAGAGGTTGAGCTTCCTGGTGCCGAACAGGCACTTATCTTCGAAGGATAACACCGATAGATCTTTTCCTAGGCTCGCTGGAAATCTGTTCCACTTATTGAAAGTCAATGCCATCCAGCACGTGCCCGAAATATGCAAACAGTGTCAGGAATCAATCAGTTCCCACGAGCTTGGTTTTACGTTAATGTCAGGGTCACAAAAAACCCTGAAATAAGAAGGTTATGCATCCTTCTTTATAACAAGCATACAATAATATTCCACAATTTATTACAGGTACAGTACAAACAAACGAATAGAGTCAGCTCTTGATGACAACCTATTTTTCTATTATATTTTTGACGTGACAATGTATACCAGTATTCCTCTCCCCTAATGGTTACAACGCCTATGCAATTCCAGCAGTTATCTTTTTCCATACAATAGGATAGGTGTTATGCTCCTTGATGACAATCATATATAATTTTGTAGTTCTACACCTCTCTGATAGTCTATCATATGATGGATCAATCTCTAGGCTCCTCCTAAGTCTGCCATGGACCCACTTACTTACAGTCGTATTGCAGTATCTCCCATTCAAACTTACTTACTTACTTAGTCGTTCCCCTTCTACCGTGAGGTGTAGAGGTTTGAAAGAGAGAGCGCCAGACTATCCTATCGGCTGTCTTCCTCCTGGCCTGGTTCCATTCTAGTCCTCGATCCTTCAAAGATTGTCTAATGTTTTCCTTCCAACGGACTCTGGGTCGTGTCTACTTGGGTCTGCAGGGGTGGGATTTAAGGCCTTGACGTATCGTCTGGTTGCGTACCATGTCTCTTCTTGTTACTTCAACCACCTTCCTCAGATACCTCATTTCTGAGGTTTGGATCTGGCTTTTATGGGTTGTAGTCATTGCCCATGATTCGCATCCGTATGTCAAGACTGGGACATAGGTGGAGCGGTAGACAGCCATCTTCGTTTTCTTACCAACCTCTCTCTTGCTGAGGAATCCTCGATTTATGGCCTGAAAAAGTCTCCCAGCTGCTGCTTTTCGAGTGGCCAACTCTTCTTTGATGCCTCCCTTTCGGTCTATAATAGCTCCGAGGTATTTAAAGTGGTCGACCTGCTCCAGGACCTGTTCTCCCAGCTTAATCTGATGTTTTCTTTCTTCTCGTGATATCACCATGGATTTTGTTTTAGAGCTGCTTATGACCATCCCTTTCTTCTCCAGCTCTTCCTTCCAGACTTGCAGGTTGGATTGGAGATGTGCCTCTGATTTAGCAATCAGGGCAACATCATCAGCAAATGCCAGCTCCGAAATATAGACCTGTCTCATCTTCCAGTACCCCACTGAATACTTTCTTGTTCTCTCCTTACATGCCTTGATGACATCGTCCATAAGAAGTATGAAGAGGTAAGGTGATAGGATATCACCTTGTCTAACACCAGTGGTGGTCCTGAACTCTTCCGACTTATGGTTTGCTGTCCTCACATAATTTCTGCAAGACTTGTAGAAGCTCTGTATAGCATGAATCAGAGGTGCTGGAATATTCTTCCTTGCCAAACAGTCCCAAAGTTTGCTCCAGGGGACCCTGTCAAACGCCTTTTCCAGATCTATGAAACAAAGATGCATCTCACTCTTATACTCAAGGGCCTTTTCACTCAGCTGTCTGAGTGTGAAGATTAGGTCTTGAGTACTTCGGTTTGCTCGGAATCCGCACTGGGCTTCATCCAATTGTGGCTCAGCTAGGCGTCGGAGTGTCTGCTCTAGGATCCTAGAGTAGATTTTACCAGGGATACTGAGAAGGGATATGCCTCTATGGTTTCCACACTGTCGATTGTCACCCTTTTTGAAAATTGGTGTTATGATGGCAATCTCCCAATCCTTTGGTATGGTCTTGTTGTACCACGCTGCCTGTAAAACCCTTAAGAGTAATAGGTCGCCTGATGCTCCCATGAACTTAACCATTTCTGGTGTTATACCATCATGCCCTGCTGCTTTGCCCATCTTGATTTTCTCCAGTGCTGCCTTCAGTTCTTCCATCTTTATGTCATCTTCACCATCATTGGTTTTCTCTTTTGTGCTAGTGTTTATCATTTCAGATGCTTCACCATGCTCACCATCCAGGAGTTCTGAGAAATATTCTTTTCATCTTCCCATTACTTCCTTTGGGGCAGTAAGCAATTTGCCTTGCTTGTCCGTTATAAATTTGAGAGGGCATTGTTTTTCCTTCCTCATCCATTCAAACTTTATTTTAAATAAAAGGTTAATAAAATCAATCTTACCACAAATTTCAATGAAATATACACAAGCGAACGATGACTGGCAAACAATTTATGGCACACTTTAGATCTGCCTTGTCCAGACTGCTTTCTATAGGTTTGAAAAGCACCAGCCTGCTCTCATCGCTCCTTGTTCATCAGAAAATTTTTTTTTCAAAATGGCAACGAGCAGTCTACGTTTCCGATAATATATAATGTATGGGCAAATGGGACCATGAACTTATTTATTTTGAATCAAACTTTAAAAAAACAAACTCTCAAACTACTATGTTTACTACTGCAAATATATTTTTAGTTTTAGGTCAACCAATCCTATCGCGCCTTCCTTTCAACTACCGCCAATCAAATTACAGGTACCTTTTAATCCTTATTTCCCCAAAAGCTTTTTTCAAAACATGCTATGAAAAAAATAAGCAGGCATGATTTTTGTTTTCGTCAGTCCGTCTTACAATACATAGTATTTTTGCCAATATCTTGGTTTTTTTTTTACTAGAGGGTAACAGACACCATATTATTGCTCAGGAGATCATAAGGCATCCGAATATATAATTTTTATGCCCCTATGTATTATGGTTCATAATTCCATATTTTTTCTATGTTAGTCGTTCAAATCTAGAAACTACCACCTGTTCCATTCTTTTTCTAACTATTTTCAAACCAAATACGAGACTTGTCCGTAGTACGTTAGAATTACGTCATTCCTTATAAGAGCTAAGATTGTTTACATGATTCAATTGACGAACATTTTTTAGTTTTGTATCATAATTTGAAAATCGCCCAAGGCTATGTCGCGCGAGTTGGCTTTTGTGCAATCAACGCGAGACGGCGTCTCTATGTTCTGTCTTTCTATCCCTCCCCTCCTTTTCTTATATTCTATCACTCTATCGTCTTGAACTTGCACAAGTGTTACATTTAATCTCAAGGACGAATTTCGAAAAGACAGTATCTTTCATTCGGCTATAAGGCTTATCAAAATCCGCATACCGGCTGGTGTGGAGACGAAGAAGCTGGACTCAATTTTTATATTCTATCTTTTTTTTGACTTTATGCACTATAATATTCTCTAATTTAGCTATTGTATTTAGAATATAGTCACACATTTCAACATTTAATCAACGTATACTGGACATCATCACATGGCATTGCAAGACAGGTTAATTTCATCCAATTCTCCAAACAGTGTTTCCACGTAAACACTATCTGATCACATTTCATTTGATAATTTCATTTCAGTAAACATGGATATCTGTGAAGACATTGTCCATTGAACATTTTCCAAATATCTACCATCTGGTAGAAACACAAGCCAACCCTTCAGGGTAAACACTAGCTCTGTACGTTTCTATCTCCAAAACGTCTACGTCATGTGCGCAATATACTTAGCGATAAATCTTTATCGTGACGCGCTCACCAGCACCAAAATCTTGTTTATTTTTTAGCATGTGGCGTGCAATAGCCAGCGCCACATTACCCCTCCCCCATCCCCCTGCGAACAAGTGAAAACATAGTTTTCAGACAGGCAATTACCAGATAAAGAGAGATCAGATTTGTAAGATCACCGCTAATCCAACTCATGATTATATATCAACAAATGAAATGACATATACAAAAATTTGCAATCAAAATATATAATAGTACTGCAAGTAATGCAATACATGGATAAATAAGTAAATATTTTGTGATTGTATGACTGTGATTATCCATGGTAAACACCGTGGTCTATGTATGCATAGTGAACTACGAGTGCCTCTCGTTACAAAACACTACGCACTATCACAATTGTTTCACGTTAAATACGTTATATAAAACTAAATAGTAGTCAGTACATAACTCTAGACAAGGTGTCTGCTATGACATTGTCCTTTCCTGCTGTCAGAAGAATGTCGAAATCAAAACCCTGAAGTTGTAACGACCATCTAGTAAGACGTGCGTTTGAAGATTTAAAAGTGTTTAAATATGTGAGTGCGTTTTGATCTGTGTATAATTTAAAATTGGTACCTACCAGGAATTTCTGTAACCACACCATGTCCAACAATTCTCACTCTTAACTAAATAGTACCTTGTCTCAGCATCAGATAACGCTCATGGAAAAATAGGATGGTACTCGCCATCAAAGTTCCAGACATACACCTATGTCATATATTGATGCACTCTGTTACAACGAGAAAAGGTCGACGTCAGTCTGATAACATAGGAATTGTATATTTGTACTATAAACATTGTAATGTTTTGTTATGTAAAGCATGGTCACACTATTCGTTCCATTCTATTTTGTTAGGCATACGTTCCATAGAGCATATAGAACAGAAGTCAAAGAAGAAAACCTCGGTAAACACCTATGATAGAAGGCAACAAGACCTAGCAAGCTTCCTAGTAGTAGAAATAGACAGATACACCTCTGGAAAAAAAATCTGAAGGTTGAAACGAAAAGAATGAATAAGAGAGTGCCAACTCACCGAGAAAAAGTAATAACATGACTTACCAGAATATATATCTGAACAAATGAAGTCAGCTTCCAGAAGAATGTAACCAGACGTGTGGTGCTAAATCGTGCACCAATCTCACATCGAGACAGTAATACAAACAAGAAGACCCATTTGTAAGATCAATAGCTTCATGCACATCGAGATTAAGACAAAAGAAAGCAAATGCGCATAGAATTATGCACAGGAAAAAGATGCATATAAAGAACATCAGCCGTGTGCAGGAAATATGCACGTGCACATCAGATTGTGCGAAGCGGTAAATGTCGCACCAGCACGGTGCGAGTGTGTGCAGTTTTTCACCACGAGAAGCATTTCGACATGAGCAAAGTGTGAAACAAAATGTGTGCCCGATTATAATGGATTGAGTAGAATTGTCCTCAGTCACTTCATTACGTGTCGTGATGAACTGACGTGCAAGTGGATCTTCAATATCATAAATATTACAAGAGCATACAGTCTTTGGGTATTTCGTACCCAATATAACAATAGGTTCATCATGACCTACCTCGTTAAAAGAAGAATTAACATTATTATTGTCAGTCACATGTATGTCATCCTTATCATATCGCTCTACCCTTTTACGACATACATTATAATGATCAGGTCGATCAAATAACTCTTTCTTCTTAATAGACATACTACGATCCATCATATCGATAGTACTGTCCATGGCATGTCGCTTCCATGTATCATCATAACAACCATGCTTCCGATATGAAGCACTGGCTGGAGGGAAATTATACCTCCCTCGAAAAGAGACTTTCGTTTTGTTATCATGTGTATATTTATTGACATAAATTCTAGCATTAGCTAATGTGAATAAATGTCCCAAAGAAGGATCTTGTTATTGTTGAGATATAAATATATTTTTGTCAAAGTAATAACAAGTTACACTGTGTTGTGTGGGAATAAAAGAATTTAATTCAGTTGTTTCTGCAGCTTGTTGAGCTCTGGTTGTAATAGTGTATGCCAAGGAAGGATGATTTCTCTCCCAATTACGAATATTCTGTTCAGAACATTCTTTAACCCCCTTTATGTTACCAAATTTCAAGTCGCAACACGGTCGATTGAGACCACACACTCTAACTTTTCCTGAAAAGAAAGGAGTGTTTATTTCCACATCTGCCAGTGGATAACATTCTACAGTTCCACCGAAAGTTACACACTTTACTGAAGTCCCCGTAAAACACGCAAGAGGAATTAGTGCCTTCCTTAGTCCAATGGTATTGCATCCGCTGTCACGTAAAATTGAAAAGGGTGTGTCAAAAACAAAACCCCTATGGATGACGAGGGAGCCAACCCCATCATTTAAAGCCAAAACTGGCAAGGCATATCCACATCTCAGGCGTGGAGTAGACCCAGGTTGAAATAGCGTCATGCATTCTTGGCAAGTACTACCATTTTCGAGATCAAAATTTTATGCAATGGCGTGAGTGTTATTATCATTATTGTCATTATTACCCTTAACAACCTTAATCTGACAAGCATGAGCTTGTGATTGTACTCTATTCTGGCTTCTAGAAAAATGTGGTCCTTACTGATCTAATGGACGGTCAGAACGAGAGTACCCCTTATTGTCTGTGCGAGAAGAATCATTACGCGAATGTGGCGAGAAATGATGTTTGTTTGTGTAATTATTATTTGCATATTGATTATTTCTGTGCCATGTATTTTTATTATTATGGTTAAAGTTTCGCCTTTCTTTACCCCGTGTGGGCGAGCGATTACGATGGAAATTGTATCTACCTCTGTATGAGTTTTGATAGTCTTCCCTATAACGCCAATCTATGCTACGAGTGCGTGATCTGTCATGAGTAGCCGCACACGTAGGCAAAGTTTCCAGGACCCTCGTTTTGCTTAAAGACAAGTTTGGGTGTGCGACCGCAAATTGTTGACCTAACTTTTCCATTTCTCCTATATTCGTAGGCTTCCTTTCTTGAAGGAATGAGACAATTTCCGAATTTACAGAAGATAAAATTTTGTCTCTTTAGAAGAGATCACATATACCCTCAAAAGATTTAATAATATTTGACTGTTTGATCCATCTGTTAAGACACATCTTCACCGAAGACACATAGTCTTTTAAATCTTTACCCTCAACAGGAACCATAGATTTAAATTTTAGACTATATCCTTCTTCGTCCAAACAATATTTGTGAAGGAATACCGCTTTTATGGATTCATAGTCATTTCTTCTGTTATCGGCAATGCTAAATAAATTTTGCAAAGCTTCACCTATGAGTAACCCGACTAAATGTTCAGGCCACAAAGCCTTAGGTAAATTTAAAGCAGTAACACGTGATTCAATTCTCAAAATATAGAACCCTATGTCATCATGCAATGGTGAGAAAATTAGCAATTTAAAATGAATTATCTTAGACGATCCCTTACCATAAGCTTCCCTTGTACCAGAAGATGGTAAACGTAATTTTTCTAACTCGAAAGTTTTTTCTCTTTCAAATTTCGCCTGTTCTGCAGCAATTTCTGCCAAACGAATTCTCTCCATTCTTTCATGTTCCCTCTCTTCTCTCGCTCTCTCTCTCTCTCTCTCTCTCTCTCTCTCTCTCTCTCTCTTTCTCTTCTCTCTCTTCTCTTTTATCTTCTCTCTCTTTCTCTTCTCTCTCTCTCTTTTCTTTTTTCTTATCTCTCTCTTTCCTCTCTTTTTTCTTCTCTTTCTTTGTATTCAGCTACTTCCTTATTTACATAGGCTATAAGATCATCGCATGAGAAACCAAAGTCCTTTCCAGTTTGTATAAATCCTGCTTTAACCTTTACAGATTCAGCCATAATGGAATCAAGTAGTAATATGATAAATATGCAAAATGTATATCTCTCCCACTTGTAGCTAAACGACTATGCTTAGTCGTAAGGTAAATCAAACCTTTTTTCAAAACCAACTGTATACACAATCTTTAGTCGTTTTGTGCAATATACTTGTCTATGAAGTATATGATACCTACCAACTATTCTACCAACGTAGTTGTAATACTCTGACATATAACTATATCAGCAAATGGCAATATAATATAAACACCAGCAAGTAATAAATACTGCAATTAATACCTATGTAAAAGCATGCCATAATATCACATTAGACAAAGGACTAAAAGACAAGGCCGGAAACAACTAAGGAAAAGACAATAGTCTAAAACGTCATAAAATTCTGCAATATAATAAAACAACTGTTTCCACTGCCAATGAACGGTACAGAACGAGATACAATCACATAGAACTGATGTACATAATAAAAAGAAAGTCAGAGAAGACCTACGGGTACGAACATAACCATACTGAACTAAAAAAGAAATGCATGACAGTATGTTACTTGACAACACAGCTAAACAGCTAAAAAAATTTAATTTCAGTCAGAGCGGAATTACGACAGCACTAAATGCTGAATCCCCGAAAGAGATCAATACAATCAAAATCTAAGGAATGACGACAACTGAATTCATCCCAGGATATCTTGCATGTTGCAAACAAACGAAATGATTTCTCGGACATCAGAGACTTGAAGTGACGTCAGGCTTGAAAGATTTATTCTGGATACCGTACGGATCCTCACGATTCATGTAAAGATAGTTGTTATTCATATAATGTCCACTGGTAAGTTTAATTCAAGATGTTCGAGTCTGTTAAGGTGATTTTGTTGTAACGATTCTTGACAAAAAATTAACGTGAAATGGCATCGAAGCGAAAAGATTCATCAAAACTCCTTGTGATAGCAATATATCGAGACGATAATCTGGAGATGTATTTAGGCAATCAGAGTAATGATAAGCAAGTTCAATTGAATATGCCGTGTATGTCGTTTGGCATTTACGTCTTCAAAAACAGTCCAAGGTCTTGGCATGACCTCTCCCAAATAAAACTGCGATTTCTTGTGATTCTAGAAATTCTTTATCTTGCGTACTTTCCCAAGTACAACCTTGTATATATTTGCAAATAATTAAATCATCTCCAACGGACTGAGCCTCCCATATCTGTGGCGTCATAAGTTTATCCTATTCAGTTGAGTCGTATGCTCATTTTCAACTGTGTCTAGGATTATTAGATATTGTCACGAGATAGATTTCGTAAGCATCTTACTGTATAATATTTGGTGTATAATTTGAAAGTTTAATTTGCCTGACACTCACAAATAAATAAACTAACAGAAGTCGGGGTCACAGTTCCATACATATAATATCAACATCATATTCCTGGACATCAGTAACAAAAGTACAACATACTTGCATCATTAGAATATGTAGTTCAGTCATCCTAACGTACTGGTAGCAACTGCATTCAATGTAAGTGCTGCATTCACTTCTCGCACATATATCTTTATCTCTGGTCTAATCACCAGGCATCCAAGTTCCTCCAGAACTTCACAGCGCGGGAAAACCACAATGCGCTTACAGTGTCGATACACACAAGCTTTCTATCAAAGCTCCTATTAGGCTTCCAAACTTTGGAACAGCCAGGGTCTTATAAGGTAGACCTCTTATTGGCGCAATAAAGCAAACAACGCGCCTTCAAACAATAAATTATAATGGTGTTGGGTCCGTTTCTTCTAGAGTTAAAGACCTTCATTACGCGAATGTTTTCTCAATGAAAATATTTCAGAAAATGTTCTTAAGTTGAAACGAACTCCAACAAGTAGTGATCAACTGGTCACTGATAGGCAGCACGCAAGGCTGTGATGAATGTACATAGATTTTATTGAACGTGACATATACGGCGTTGAACAAGACAGTCATAGTTACAGGTGCAAAAAGGTCATACATCACAATGTTGATCATCACTTTTCAAGGGATGAAGATTCTCTAACAATTAAGTCCTCTTATTCAAGTGTCTAAGGATCCCTTCCTTTGCCATAGTATATGTATTGTAATAACGTCCGTTAACCTTCTCTCAAGGACGTATCTTATGACCAACGGATTCATACTCAATGAGTAATATTTCTTATCAGACTTGCCATGATTCCAGGCTTCCTTCCTACAATACTTAGGCAGCATATATATATATATATAAATATCCAAATAAAGTCATCCACAACAATACGACCAGGTTAGAGTTCTGTGTTGACTAACCTCTCTATATCCATGCATATAATTCAATCAACTTTGTGTACTCGTAGGTATTCTTCCGCTACGGTAATTCAAAAGGCTACCGACTCCGTCTGTCCATTCTAGAAAATAACATACAGTGATGGATTTCCCGCTAGATCAGAACTATGAGCGGCCTTACACTTTAATTTACTCAATAAACATTTAATGACATGGGGCGACACTTACTTGATCCTACTACTGTTGGCTTCAAGATGAACCAGTAGAGATCATAAAACATAATGGCTTCTTCCAAACTTGCCAGCAAAATTCCAAGGAAATATATATCGGACATAAACATGGTCCGTACAGCCCCGACAAAACATGACGTCACAATCCCCCAAACTAGGTTACCCGTGCATGTGGTAAAATTCGAAGTAAAAACAAGTTTGAAAATGAAAAATGAAAAAACCATTAAAAAAAAATGATAATAAAATTCAACTAAGTTTTCAAAAAAATTTGAAACATATGATTTCAAAAATGAAAATGAACAGCAACACTGATGATGATCAATGACAAGAGAATCAATAAAACAGAGAAATTGAAAATACAATGTGCAAAAATGAAACAATGCAAAATTAAACACATTAAGAATTAACACACTGTTACGACTCGTGTAATGATGTTAGCCACTTCTATAGTGTGCATTTTATAATTTCACATTAACTTAGGGGTATTCTATAAAGTTTGGAGGTTTTCGCGCTTCACGGTGATGAACGCAAATTGATAGAGTTGTCTAGGATAAAGTATGACGCGGTGAGTTGTTAAGGCACCACTTGACAACATTATTACATTGATGCTTCAGACCCTGAATGTCGTCCGAGATAGGCGCATTGTTAATAGCTCCTGTTTGGTATTATATGGTGCAGTAGTTTTTTCATGGAGATAAACGGTAGGGTCAATTATCTCGTATTATGGATGCAAGAGCGAAGCATTCCAATTTGGTTGTATGAATTTCCTTAGATGAGGAACTGCAGGTATTTATGTTATGATTTGTCAGAATCATTAGTATTCGCCAGAAGTATAGTGGTTCGTTACCGGATTTACCGACATACGGAAATCGCGTGTAAACCACAGGACATTTTGACGTTAAAGGATTTATTTGAAGAAGACTAGAATAACTGCACGGAGCTGATGTATTTTACTTATGCAATTGTCAATTGATGAATGTCTCGTTTATTAAACTATGTACGTATCTATGGACCCATACATAAGGAGCGTTGTGGAGTCCATTACTGTTGAATTCGAAGTTCACCCCACCATTCGCAATTCACTATCAAGCACGATCACTTAAAAGGGAATAAGATACTAACGAACTTGGAAGAATACTGTCAAGAATACTGTAAAGAATTTTATATGACAAAACGACAGTCAACGAATAATAACCAACTGGTCTTCAATGAAAATAGACTGTAACACACACTTAATGTTTTTCTAACACTAGTATGGTTGACTAGTGATCTAAAAGTGAGATATCATAACTAAGACCCGTGAATGCAGGCATTACGTGACAACTAAGAAAGTTAGTATGTGTGTGATCCATAATCAATTAAATAGATTAAATTGAATTAATCTAATTTATATATTCCTTAATTACTAACAAATAACTAGTTAACAATATATTCTAAGTAATTTCAATATCACTATCAATATGTCACTGTTCCCTTACAACTAGTTAGTAATCGACGAGATAATGTTCTCAATGTTCCATACACGATATAATATATTCTCTAACACGTTATGTAGTGTAATATGTTCCATAGGAATAACAAATGTATATTTGTCGCTCTTAACAATGTTGCCATATTAATAAAAAGTTACTGTAGTACCAATGTTCCCGTTCTAATAAAACGTTAATATAGTATCAATAACAATGTACAAAGTTATTCATGTTATCGGTGAGGATGTTCCAACATCTGGAAGTGGTTTAGTTTCGACACGTTCACTTGGGCATCTTGATAGACAGTCTGCAAACACATTCTGCACTCCAGGAATAGCTCGTATCTCAAAATGGAACGGTTGAAGCGCTATAGCGTAACGCGCTGACTTTGATGACTTAACGTTCCCTGTATTCAGTGCGGTAAGAGCTTTCTGGTCAGACTCCACCACAAAGTGAGATCCGAGGAGATAACGATCCAGTTTAGTGATTGCCCAGACAAGAGCAAGGAGCTCTTTATCCAGAACGGAATATTTCGTCTCGCTCGGCGTGAGCTTTCTGGATACGTACATAACCGGAAATAAGGTGCCGTTATATTCCTGCATCAAAACTGCAGCAATAGCGTAAGAACTTGCATCACTGCGAAGAACAAAGGTGAGATCTTTGTTAGGCAACCTTAAAAAAGGTGCATTTGAAAAAAATTGTTTTATATAGTCTAACGCCGTTTGGTGATCCTGCGACCACTTTATTACATTAGATGTGCCTTTCTTCAATAGAGACGAAAAAGGTGCAGTTATAGTAGACAAATGAGGGATGAATTTTGAATAGAACTGTATTAGTCCTAAAAGCGACCTAACTTTTTTTTTGTCTTAGGTGCTGAGATGTTTAAAATTTTAGAGACGTTACTGTCTTCTGTATACATGAAACCATGACCTATGCGGTGACCCAGAAATGAGATGTCATGAAAACCGACAAAAGCCTTTGAAGGTTTCGCTGTTAAGTTATAATCCCGTAAGATAGAAAGTAAAGATTTTAAACCCTGAATATGTTCATCCCAAGAGTCACTGAAAAGACAGATGTCATCTATATAAGTAATGACATCGGGACGATGAGACAATATGCGGCGCATCATGCGTACAAAGGTAGCTGGCGCATTCATTAATCCGAATGGCATAAAATTCCATTGAAAAAGACCCCGTGGCGTCGAGAAAGCGGTGAATGGCTTTGCTTTAGGAGTGAGTGGCACTTGCCAATAACCCTTTGAAAGGTCAAATTTCGAAAAGAATGTAGCATGAGATAATCTCTCCAATAAGTCATCTAAAAGAGGTAATGGTTCCGCATCGAATTTTGTAACTTTGTTTAATTTCCTGTAATCTACGCAAAGACGTATAATGTTGTCTTTCTTCCTAATGATTACCATGGAAGAAGAATATGGTGATGAAGATGGTTCAATTATATTTAATTGGAGCATCTCATCCAATTCCTTATCAACCTTGTCACGAAAGTGTAAAGGAATAGGATATGGGCGAACTCGAATAGGCGTATCGTCAGTCAGAATAATGTCATGTTGGATGACTGACGTATGACCTGGGATGTCAGTGAGGACATCCTCATACGAGTGTAGAATATTAGAGACTTGCTGACGTTGATCAGCCGAAAGAGTAGATGAGATCGTAACATCATTCCATTTCTCAGTGGAATGGAGTGGTACAACCGGTATTGGTAGTTGTACATCATCGAAAGAAGATTCCTCTTCTTGGATGACTGACAAACTAGAATAGTGTTGAATAGGAGGTGTAGGATCGTCAGTTGCCTGAAACACTGACTGTAGATAATCAAGACGTGAGTAATACTCCTTCAACATGTTAATGTGGAAGGTTTTATGTTTACCATTAACATCAACGATGTAGTCGACATCGGATATTCTTGAGATGATCCTGAAAGGACCTCTCCAGGTAATTAAAAGACGATTGTTATGCGCAGGTAGTAAGACAAAAGCTTCATCACCAGGTATGAGCTGGCGAAGACGTCTATACTTGTTTGCAAATAGACGAGCTTTTTCTTTGGCTTGTTCAGATGATGCAGTAGCTAGTCTACAAGCATCTATGATTCTCTTTCTCAGAGAGATCACATACTCATAAGAGGATTGAGTTTCCTCTTCAATATTCTCGTCAACCAATAAGTCGTGGATTAACGACATAGGACCGCGTGGTTGCATGCCAAAAACAAGCTGGAATGGAGAAAACCCCGTGGCTTGATTTTGTACTTCGCGATACGCAAAGAGACAAGCGGGTAGGACCCGATCCCAGTCTTGGGGATGGTCTTGAGTCATCTTACCCAACAACTGCTTGAGTGTCCTATTGAGACGCTCAATTAACCCATTTGACATCGGATGATAAATAGAACTAAGAGATCTGTCTATACCTAATGTCTTCATAACTTGAGACATGGATTCAGAAATGAACTGAACCCCATGATCCGACAAGATTTTCCGTGGAAAACCAATGCGTGAAAAGATTAACATCAATGCCTCTGCTACACTGGCAGATGAAGTGTTCTTGAGAGGGATGGCCTCAGGCCAACGAGTGCACATATCAATGCACGTAAGGATATGCGTATGCCCTCTAGCAGATGGAAGCATCGGACCAATAATGTCAATGGCCATTTTATCAAATGGTCTAATCGGGATGTCCGCAGCTTGAATAGGAGCCGCATGAAATGGACCCCGTACCTTAACTTCCTGACATATCAAACAGGACCGACAATAGAGAGTGATGTCCCTATGGACGCATGGCCAGTAGAATGCCGAAAGCACTCTGGATTTGGTACGCGAAAAACCCATATGGCCCGCACATTGCGAGTCATGCGCATGTCGTAATATACGAGATCTCATAGAGGATGGGACTAAGATCTGATAACATAAGGATGAATCCTTTTCCCGTATTACTCTAACCAAAATCCCATTCTTAAGTATAAAGTCATGTCTAGATATTGCAAGTTTGTTGCTTGTATTCTTTTTGTTAACATACTGAAAAATTTTTTTTAATGAATCATTATTCTTTTGCAATGTAGCAAACAACTCCCGTGAAATAGGAGCATCATCATCACAAGTGGTATGAACTGTAGGTTCAATAGGTGTATCATGCGACATATTAGTAGCTTGCGCTCTAGTCACTACTGCATTTGCAGTTTGAATATGTCGCTCTTCCCATTCAGCTATTTGCTGTGGTGTACACTCTTTAATACCATGTATGCGACCAAGTATTAAATCACAAATTGGATTCGGAAGGAGACATGCTTGGATCTTTCCTGAAAAAAATGGTGTATTAAGATCAATAATAGCAGTGGGAAATGTTTCGACGGTGCCACCAAAAGTCACACACTTGACAACCCTGCCCGTGGCACAACTTGGGTTGATCAGCGACGTCCGGACGCCCACAGTGGTACAACCTGAGTCGAATAAAAGAGAGCATGAAATATTGTTAACAAATCCTCTGTTAAACTTAAGAGAGCCCTGTCCCTGGTGTACTGACGCAGGAGTGGCCGTACAGACTGCAGGTAGACTAGGCAAGGTATGTCCGCAACGCAGCGTCGTGATCGCCTTAGGCTGGAAAAGAGTCGAGCATTCTGGACAGTCTTTCACCTGGGTACAATCAAGAGAACAAGACATAGCATTGTGAGTTTCAGCTACTTTACCCTGTTCAATGTTAGCCTGTGTATCAATTAAAGAGTCATTAGAATGTCTACCCGTATTACTCGACGATCTTTCTCTGCGACGCGATCGATTTTGATTATTTGCATTAAAATTGCCATAATTGTCTTTTCTACTAGAGTTAAAATTTGGATGAGTCCGATAGTTTGTATAATTAAAGTTATGCTGTTCTTTAAAATTTTTATTCCAAGAACCTTGTCTGTTTTGCGGACCCTGAGATTTTGATCTCCAGTTTTGTTTAGTATAATGTCCTTGATTATTTTTAAAATTATTGTTACCAAAATCTTGCGATCTGTGAGTTTGGTTCCAAGAAACATTAAATGGAGCAGATTGTTGAAATTGCTTCCCTTTGTAAAAGTTATCATTGTTAAAATTGTAATTATTTCCCTTATTGACATACCTATCAGCACTAAAAGAACGATTGCGTGAAAAATTGTTTTGTTGTGCTGCAAAAGCAACAGGCAATTCACTCTTAATCTGTGCGTTACTTAGATCCATGTTTGGGTGAGCAGTACAAAAATTTTTTGCATGTTCTTCTAAGCCTTTCATAGATAAAGGTTTCCTTTCGTGTAAAAATGCGAGAAATGTAGGATTTACAGACGAAAGTACCTTATCGCGCATCAGTAAATCGAAGAGACCTTCATATGACTTTTCAATTTTGGATAATTCAATCCATCTTTCTAGTGTTAGTCGTATTTGTGACAGAAAATCATTGAAATTTCTGCTAGATTGAGGTAGTAATGTATGAAATCTTAATCGATATTCGTCTTCTGTCATTTGGAATTTTTGCTGAAGTGCTGCTCTAAGAGCATTATAGTCATTTTTCTCACCAATGCTGGTGGTATGATAAACTGCTAATGCATCCCCTGTAAGTAACCTGGATAAATATGTGCAATACAGTGTTTTATCAACGTTGTAAGACCTACAAGTGGCCTCAAATCTATCTAGGAAAAACATTACGTCATCCGACGGGGGATTAAATTTAGGTAATTTAAGGTGAATTTCCTTAAAATAATCATGTCTGGATGAAGTTTGGCTTTCAAAAGTTCTCTGAGAATTAGCTTCCTGAGTTAACCTAAGTCTCTCATATTCTGACTCTGCTAATTTCAGTTCATGCTGTCGTTTTCTATCATTCTCTTCCATCTCAAGCTGAAGTCGTTTTGTGTTTTGTTCAGCTATTAATCTTCTTTCTTCCATTTCTTTTTGTTTAACTTCCAATTCCTTTTGTTTATTTTCCATTTCTTTTTCAGCTATTAATCTTCTTTCTTCCATTTCAATTTTAAGTCTTTCTTCAGCCTCCTTTTGCTTCTGTTCTGCCTCTCGCTGAAATCGTTTATCTTCTAATTCAGCGGCCAATCTCATTTTTTTCTCCTCTTCCTCAGCTATAAATTTCCTCTTCTTTTCATCTTCCTCAGCCTCAGTCCGTTTTTGATCTGCCTCAAATTTCAAATTTTCCAATCTTAACTTTTCAGCCTCCAATCTTTGAGCTTCCAACCTTTGAGATTCTTTATATTCCGACATAGCGAATTGTCGTACCTCTTCAGGAGGTATCTGAAGAGCTTTTGCTTGCTTAATGAAATAATCTAGTGAATACATTATGCTTTATAAGTAGTCACAATACTCTTGATTTATAAAAATGATAATTAATCAATGTAAATTAATTAACCTTGTTACTATAACAAGTGTTCTTCGTTCCTGTCCTAGAACGGTATTTTGTTATCATACAGTTATGAAATATGTTAATAATCAATACAGTTATTTATGTAATGAAATGTCATGAAAGTAATAACGTGACAAACAATAGAAACAATACCGACAAGACACGATAATCAAAGACGATAGAAAACAGTCGCAGAAATCCAATAAAAATAAAAATGTGAAACTAAAAATAGAATGTCGTAAAGAGTTACGATGATAACTGCGATCAAATAATCAACAAGACAATAGACAACACAGTGTAAAAACATAGGTTTTGTAAAAAACTGAACGACAGGAAAGGTGAGATGGACGCAAAATACAAACAAAATTCATCATAAAACTAAATACGAGTAAAATTAGCTACGAGAACAACAAGTAAAACTTGACGAAACAGCTAAATAGATAATATTATAAGAAGGAACTAGCGATCGGAACTTCGGCAAGGTTTCTAGCCTTGTACCGGAACTATCGCTCAATTGAAACTTACAAGTTGAGCCCTACAGAACGTCTGACGAAGAGCCCGAATTGGCTTCGAGATGGATCTCGTTCGTCAGATCAACCTCCCTACCTCCCACGAAGAATGCACAACATATAACATATAACATGGAAAATATAAATGTGGACATTAGTATCGAAGGCACATCTAAACGTGATAAACTGGATAACGAAAACACGTTATACTCATCTCGCGTGCAGGTAAAAAATCAATGTGCCTCGTCTCCGTGGATGTACGTCTACGGATAAAATACTTCGTTCTGCATATCTAGATTACAGCTCGCACGCAATAATGATGAAGAGGTAATCCCCAGGATGTCAGTCACTGTGAAACTTAACGTGGAGGTTGATTGAAGACCTTGACCTTGGTAAACGTAAGTTGTTTCTGATTTCTTATCCCACTGGGTTCCAAGTTCGAGATGTTGGCGCCTTGAAAGTTCAAATCTTCTTTTCAATCGATAATTTGAATGGGCACGTTCCTTTGAAATTAATTCCAGACCACATTGGCCCACCATTTACTGTTGGGTCCGTTTCTTCTAGAGTTAAAGACTTTCATTACGCGAATGTTTTCTCAATGAAAATATTTCAGAAAATGTTCTTAAGTTGAAACGAACTCCAACAAGTAGTGATCAACTGGTCACTGATAGGCAGCACGCAAGGCTGTGATGAATGTACATAGATTTTATTGAACGTGACATATACGGCGTTGAACAAGACAGTCATAGTTACAGGTGCAAAAAGGTCATACATCACAATGTTGATCATCACTTTTCAAGGGATGAAGATTCTCTAACAATTAAGTCCTCTTATTCAAGTGTCTAAGGATCCCTTCCTTTGCCATAGTATATGTATTGTAATAACGTCCGTTAACCTTCTCTCAAGGACGTATCTTATGACCAACGGATTCATACTCAATGAGTAATATTTCTTATCAGACTTGCCATGATTCCAGGCTTCCTTCCTACAATACTTAGGCAGCATATATATATAAATATCCAAATAAAGTCATCCACAACAATACGACCAGGTTAGAGTTCAGTGTTGACTAACCTCTCTATATCCATGCCATGACTTTGGCATTGACTAACATACGGCATATAAAACATGAGAAGCATATAATTCAATCAACTTTGTGTACTCGTAGGTATTCTTCCGCTACGGTAATTCAAAAGGCTACCGACTCCGTCTGTCCATTCTAGAAAATAACATACAGTGATGGATTTCCCGCTAGATCAGAACTATGAGCGGCCTTACACTTTAATTTACTCAATAAACATTTAATGACATGGGGCGACACTTACTTGATCCTACTACTGTTGGCTTCAACATGAACCAGTAGAGATCATAAAACATAATGGCTTCTTCCAAACTTGCCAGCAAAATTCCAAGGAAATATATATCGGACATAAACATGGTCCGTACAGCCCCGACAAAACATGACGTCACAATCCCCCAAACTAGGTTACCCGTGCGTCCAAAGCAACTCACACTGCATTGTGCACGTCAGTGCGTGAATCAATCGAACGCTCAAATAATATAACTATATAAAACTGGTGCGTACATTTGGCAGGACCGAAGACTACCCCCTTAGGTAATAAATGTACGTAACAAATGGTCTTATCATAGACCTCCTTCTGACACGGGAAAATGACGTGCTTTTTAATCCATCCACTTCCAAGCGTGGGACAGAACACAACGCGCTTGTAAATAACAATATATAAAGGCCTTGTAAATACACCTTACGC
Organism: Oreohelix idahoensis; assembly: GCA_024509875.1. NCBI lineage: Eukaryota > Metazoa > Mollusca > Gastropoda > Stylommatophora > Oreohelicidae > Oreohelix > Oreohelix idahoensis. The sequence continues at coordinate 75,834 of JAMPIV010022314.1, read as the reverse complement.
GGAACATCATCGCGTCACATCCAATATATCATAATTAAAATCACAGACACTATTCACATACTCTAGAAAACACCGACCGTCTCCCACGACGGATGGCAACAGACTCCCTTAACATCTCAGTATACTTCTCTGACAAGTATGCTAATTACATTCACTTCGCACGCTTTTCTCATGTGCCCATAACCCTCGATTCACACATGAACGCCCCTGAGTATTCTTCAACCATGCTTTGTGCTTCTAAACAGTGAACTGTTAAATGTAACAAGCATGCATAGTTATCTACCCTTCCAAGATGGAGGTGAAATTCGTTTCTCACCTTAGACGCCGAAAGAAAAACATCAGGAATGTGTATATTTCGATGGATATCACCATGTTATGTTAAATTATAGAATAAGAGATACACCAGAGTATCTAGTGGTGTAGATATTTTCCTATAACTGACCTCGAAACCCTTGAATCGGTCGGTTGGATCGGAGGGTTGATCAGTGAGTTAACAATTCACTATCGTAAAACAAGCTATTGTTACCGAAACAGAACCAGGCTCGACAGTAAACATGACTCACTCTAATATCTTGGGGGCTAAGGAGATTTCTAAAATTGGATACTGGAATGTAAGAACTATGTATCAAGACGGAAAATTGGAAGAAGTAATTAAAGAAATGGATAATTATAAGTTGGACTTATTGGGTGTCAGCGAGTGTAGATGGACGGGGAAGGGCATAAAATATATTTCAGAAGAAAAAAAGCAAATTATATACTCTGGTAGTAATGATAATCGTCACACAGAGGGAGTAGCCATCCTAATGACACAGAAAGCAGCAGCATCGCTTATCAGCTGGGTACCTATCAATGAGAGGCTAATATTAGCTAGATTTCAGACACGATTTTTCAAGCTCTCAATTGTACAATGTTATGCACCAACTAACGACGCTCTTGATACCACAAAAGATGACTTCTATGAAGCACTTCTAAGTACCATCAACACAATACCCAAGCATGACATAATAGCAGTCATGGGTGATTTTAACGCCAAAGTAGGTGACAACAACGATGGAGTACAAAGATATCTCGGTACTCATGGCATAGGCTGTATGAATCAAAATGGCGAAAGACTTCTAGAACTTTGTGAAATATCAAACCTCGTTGTGGCAGACACCATCTTTCCACATAAGAATATCCACAAGATAACATGGAATTCACCTGATGGCAGAACTAAGAACCAGATAGATCACTTCTGCATAAGCGCTAAATTTCGCTCATCAGTTCAAGACGTCAGAGCATACAGAGGTGCAGAGATCGGAAGCGATCATAACCTCTGCATAGCTAAAATGAGAATTAAACTGAAGAAGTTATACCAACCGAATAAAAATAGAAGAATAGATGTACACAGACTGCAATCAAATGATATAAAGAAGGAATATAATGTCAAAATGAACAACTATTTCGATGCTTTAGGCAAAATTGACAACGATATCACCACCAAGACAATCGATACTAAATGGGAACAACTGAGAACAGCAATGACAGAAGCAGCTGTAGCGACCACCGGATACCTAGTACATAAAAAGAAAAAATGGATGAGAGAAGATACTTGGGATAAAATACAAGAAAGGAAAACAGCAAAACTTAAACTACTAGCGGCAAGTACACATAATGCAGTTGAATCTTGCAAACTAACTTATAACTTGTTAAATAAAGAAGTGAAGACAAAAACTCGAAGAGATAAAAGACATTTCATCAATGAACTGGCCGTAGAAGCTGAAAATGCTGCAAGAACTGGTAATAGTAGGTGCCTTTATCAAATTACAAAACAACTATGTCACCAGCCTACTGCTATGGAAACACCTGTTAAAGGTAAATTAGGGAATTCAATACCAACAGAAAAAGAACAAATGAAGAGATGGGCTGAGCACTTCATGGAGGTGCTAAACAGACCACCACCAACAGTAACACCTGATTTTAATAATGAAACATCCACAACCACTTTGCCAATAACTTGCGATGAATTCACGCTGGACGAGATCAAACAAGCCGTTAAAAGATTAAAAAATTTTAAAGCTGCCAATCTATGGTTTTCCAACAAAATATGTGAATATAATCAAAGCGCTATATGACAATGCAAGATGTTGTGTTAGAACAAATAAAGGGAATACAGAATGGTTTACAGTAGAAACAGTGGTGAAACAAGGCTGTATTATGTCACCACTACTTTTTGGAATAGCTATTGATTGGGTTATGAGAAACTATACCCACAATGAACAATTGGGTATAAAATGGACAAATGGAAAATTCCTGGGGGACCTGGATTTCGCAGATGATGTAGCATTCTTAAGTTCAACACCAAGACAAGCCCAAGAAGCAATAAATAATTTGTGTCATCTCTCGGTTAAAATTGGTCTCCAAATAAATGCCTCTAAAACTAAAGCTATGAACTTTTCTAACGAGACCTTTGATATCATCTTGAACGGGGAAAAACTACAGAAAGTTGAAAGTTTCAATTATTTAGGCAGTAAAATGACTCAGGATGGTGACACAACAAGAGAAATCCATACTAGAATTGCTTTGGCAGCTAGCGCCTTCAATAGATTATCTAACATTTGGAAATTACGATCATTGAATATACATACCAAGCTTCGTCTGTTTTTAATTCAAATGTTATCTCAGTGTTAACATACGGCTGTGAGAGTTGGAAAATAACAAAATCATTGGAGAACAAGCTGAATACATTCGAGAACAAATGTCTTAGAAAACTCATGAACATCAGTTGGAAAAGAATTCAAGACTAATCGACAAATAAGAGAAGACTCTAGGCAGAAATATGTCTCCGACTATATAAGGAAAAGACGATGGTCATATATCGGTCATGTCCTACGAATGCAAAACAACAGAATACCACTACAGGCGCTCACTTGGGTTCCTGAGGGTAAGCGGAAAAAAGGAAGACCAAAAGAAACACTCAGAAGAACAATAATAAGAGAAGGAAGAACGTTGGGCCTAAATAATGTGCAAGAGCTAAGAGGAGTGGCGTCACAACGAACAACCTGGAGAGCACTGGTTTCTGCCTTATGCGCCGTGTTTGGCGCTTAAAGAATTTATTATTATTATTATTATGCATACTTCAATAATAATGCACTAACAGGTTACACCATTCTCTACCCGCACACATGTATACACGCCATGTATCTCGTGACAGATATAGTGTCCTCAATGTTCATAACAGCCACCATCAAACTATGTAACCGTTATTCCAATGACCCAATTCAACTGGACAAATATCGACTTGAAAACTCTGTTGACATTTCAACATTTAATTAACGTATACTGGACATCATCACATGGCATTGCATGACAGGTTAATTTCATCCTATTCTCCAACCAGTGTTTCCACGTAAACACTATCTGATCACATTTCATTTGATAATTTCATTTCGATAAACATGGATATCTTTGAAGACATTGTCCATTAAAGATTTTCCAAATATCTACCATCTGGTAGAAACACAAGCCAACCCTTCAGGGTAACACTAGCTCTGAACGTTTCTATCTCCGAATTGTCTACGTCATGTGCGCAATACACATAACGATAAATCTTTATCGTGCCGCGCTCACCAGCACCAAAATCTTGTTTATTTTCTGGCATGTGGCGTGCAATAGCCAGCGCCACACTGTATAGTGTTCACTGCTGTTTAGTTCTTCTTGCTTCCTACACTGGACCAGCCTTCACGGTTAATATACCATATGAGAAACACCATTCTCCGCACGAGCCATGTAATCCCCTAATTTGATAATTACTCCGACCTAGACGTCGGGGTTGATTTTAGGAGGTTCTACAAGATTTGGAATCGTATATATATATATATATATATATATATATATATATATATATATATATTATATATATATATATATATAGTATATATATTATATATAGTATATATATATATATAATATATATATATATATATATATATATATATATATATATATATGCAGCGATATAGAGACAGCTGCAGCAACAGATAATGATTTAAAAATATAAATGCGAAAGGGAAATAATGATTGCTTTGCATTTGGAAGTACGCAGAAATAGACAGAAAGCAAGTTCAGTTGAACAATTAGGATCTTCACCTCTGATGTCAAGGTAGTACTATTTCATGCCGTTAAAATTTGGGATACAACAAAATATGAAAACACAAATTATTGAGTTTTTTGTTTCTTTTAATGTATACCTTCTCTCCTTAGAGGCATGGCAAGATTATTAATGAAGAAATGGGGGAGGGGGGGGGAAGACATATTCTAGTGAAACAAGACATAGGGAAACGACATTGGCACTGATAAGGGATGCATTATGAGAAAAACAACTGACATTATTACTAGGTGATTCCTGTTTTGGAATCTCTGGGATAAATTGAGAGAGTTGAACAAGAACACACAAAACATCATGAAGGTTACTAGAAGAGGGTAAATAGACCTGGAAAGATCTTAAACTGATGGTACGGCAGTGGAAAGCGTGAAGTATTTTTGTTCATTGCCTGAACTCGACAGGGAGATCAAAGATAATGATAGTAATGCTCAAACTGGACATACGTGACTAAAATGTATAGTTGTACTACGCACCTGAATACAATTAATTGTAAATGTAATTTCCCATGGCACAATGGGCTAATCACCTGTTTGCCAAGTCACTTCGATTACATGTCCTGCCCATGGGCCTTGTGCACTTGGGTCCCCTCTACACTTCGTTTCACGGGGTAGAAGAGGTTTCGATTATGAGATGAGATGAGATTTTCCATGATGCTGGGGGGGGGGGGGGGGGGGGGGCTGTCGAACACAAATTAGTTCGTAGCTACATTTTAGTCATTACTTTGTTGTTAGCCTTTTATTTTGTCTCTACAAAAAAGCACACAGAACTGATCTCTGTATCTACTGCTCATATGATAGTAAATTACAATATTCATAGAAGAGTTTATACTCTCCATGATATAGCCAAGTCCAGCAACCAATATTGTTATATTAATATATTTTCCTTGAACTGACATCGCGGGTACAAACGCAACTGCCAGCATAATGATAATAATTGGAATAAAGCAAATGATAAATAAAGTGGAAATCATCACAACCATTTTCCCTGCCTTCTGGTTACGGCCGCAAACTCGGTCAGATCTCATATGACTGGTAGTCTCCATTCTCCATTTTGTGTTGCTTTGTAGTTTAAGCGAAAGTACTATCGTAGATAAAACTATAATAAAGAATGTTGCTAATGGAATAGAAAAGTTATTGATAATAAAAGAAATCATTTCCACTTGTTCTCGATTGTCCATGAAAATAAGACCTACAATAGTTTTGTTTCTTGCTGGAGAAAACTTCATCCCGAGTTTGTTGACTGTGTAGACTGGGGCAGCGCTACAGAAGAAAACGATGAAGATACAGATGATGGCTACTGTTGTTCGTTCTTGGGTAACTATAGTTTTTATCTGTACAAAAGTAAATAAACATTCTGGAACATTTTGTGTGTCACGTGTGCAATTTTCTTTTTTTTTCTTCTTCTTTTAGCATTAATAATTGTAATATAAAATGAAGGTTTAACAAGACAATTTTAAAACAGAAAAAAGTCAAGAGCAAATTTATCATAAATTGTTACAGCGCTAGGAATCTCATCATCACCAGCTGTCAGCCCCCTCACCCAGGAGCATAAGCCTTCAACAAACGTGTCTCATATTCTCCTGTCCCGTGTCATCAGCTCATGATATTCCTACGCATTTCTCATCCATTTTTTATGTCTCAACTTCTCTTCTCCATGCTTTCTTCGGGTTTCCTCTACTTCTCTCATTCTGAGAATTCTATAGCAAAGATTACGTTGCATTGATTTTATCAGGTTACCTGAATGTGTATCCTATTATTTATCAGCTCTTTCTTCTAATCTGTTGTTTCACTAGCACCAGTCTTCTTCTTGTCATCATGTTCACACTAATCATTTGTCCTACTATTTCAGTCCTGTTTCTCTGCTCAGGCGGCCATCTATTAAAATCTGTTTTTTTTTTATTGTTGTTTTTCCCCTCTGTTAGAAGCTTCGTGTATTTCTTCATTTCTTAGTTGGTTTTTCACAGTTCATTTGTATCCCGTTTTCTGCAGGCTGGATGGTTTGTTTACCAAGCTATTTTCCATTTTCGTCTTTGATAAAGATATTTGCTTGCTTGCTATTTCATCTTAGCTTCTTAGTGCTGAGGTACAGCTTCCTCATATTTATTCTGACTGAAGCTTCCTCTGCGTCCCTTACCGACTGATCGATAAACTTCTTCTTGTCTCCTGTAATATTTCTTCTTTCCGTCTTTGTTTGCTTCTATGTACACGTCATATGTCTTGGAACTTCTGGTTTTGCTTTTGTCTAAATCTCCATTCACGTTTTTCCTTTCTTTTATATTATTGATGATTTATTTGTTTATACAGTAATTGCTGTGTACTGACTTTTCTTCACAGTACCTCTCTATAAATCTCACCCCATATACTATTGGTCTGTTAAAAGTGGTCTTTCCTATTTGCTACAAGGACGAAGAGTGACTGTTTGGAGAAAACGTCTTTTCAATACAGAGTTTACTCTCTTCTTTCTGTTAGAGACGTTAAGATGTTTTCAGGTTTACAGTACATTCTAACCTTTAAAGGTGCGGTAATACACAAACATCGCTCTATAGTAATGATGGCGGTGATACAACCGCTCACTCGGGTAAAGGTAAAATGAAGCATTCCCGATGTCAGGTACATGACGTCTATGGATTCGAAAGGCAAATCTGCTGTGTTGACTGCAGGAGTCGTACAGATGCATGTCCAAACCATTGTTATAAGACTCCCTAGATCAGAGATTGATAAACCTGAAGTGACAGAATAACAATGAGCTAGGGATTAATTTTGTTGAATAGAAGCATTGATGTTTTGTTAATAAATTGTACATGAGACGAACGGTACATAAAGAGATGTTAACATTTCAAATAGCACGTGACTATTCATCAATATCCTTCCACGTGAGAACTTGTCTACAGCAGATGCGCATCAATGATTTCTGATTAGAGTTGTTCTTTAGTTGCACCCCCAAACGTCTAATCGCTTTGGTTTCCATTTCTGCTTTTTGCCAAGCTGTTTTTTTTAATAATTGTCTCTTTTTTCATAAAACTGTACTTGTATCACATAATCGGCATACGTTTGATAGTGTGTCGACAAAGGTAACAAAATTGACTAATGGATATGGAGTCATCTTTGCAACTGAACGATGCATCAAAAACATTCGTCGTGTCTGTGTTTACTATTCGTGACAATATATATATATATATATATATATATATATATATATATATATATATATATATATATAAATATATATATATTATATATAATATATATATATATATTATATATATATATATATATATATATATATATATACTGAAGTACATTAAAAACGCACCACTTTTATATACACTGATGCCAAGAAGCTGGAAAAAAAGTGTAGGAATGGATTTTCCCCGTGTTTGTCATGAAGTAGAGAGCGAATGGCTGCTGGAATGGAAAGTGCATGATTCAACCCACGGGTTTGTGTACAGACTACATGAAAACAATGAAAGTTACACGTGCAACACGATTCCCAACAGCTATGACCCTGAAAATGTGTACGCGTTGTGGCAGTATACTCGGTATAAAAAGGCCGTTGAGACAAAACACCCAGTACATGTGCTTGAAATGCCACGACTATCTGAAAACGACCGCCAACGAGCCATTAGTATGTTGGAGACCGGAATGAGCTCGCGGGCCATTGCCAGAAGGATGAATTGCCAATACAGCACTATTGTACGTCTCAATGAACGTTACATAACCACTGGCAGTGCTCGGGATAGACTTCGGAGTGGCCAACCCCTGCGCAAGATCGTCATATTGTGCTGATAAATTGAGAGAGTTGAACAAGAACACACAAAACATAATGAAGGTTACTAGAAGAGGGTAAATAGACCTGGAAAGATCTTAAACTGATGGTACGGAATTGGAGAGCGTGAAGTATTTTTGTTCATTGCCTGAACTCGACAGGGAGATCAAAGATAATGATAGTAATGCTCAAACTGGACATACGTGACTTTCATAAACTTTATTTGTGTCATTCATTTATATTAACATTTTCTTTTTTGGAAGTTATATCGTTTGTTAGATTCCTTGCACTGATATTTATTTCTTACTTATTCTGCACTTGTACCCGCTTATTTATTGCCACTTGCCCCCCCCCCCCCCCCCATCCCCTCCCCTCCTTTTCCATTTTTTGTCTGTGTTGTTTAGTTCTGTTCATCTTTCTGGGTCACCCGTCTACGTTTTTTTTTTTTGCTTGATCTATTCTTCCAAGTGCTTGCAGCGTTCTCTCTCTCTCTCTCTCTCTCTAAGTCTGTCTCTCTGTGTCTCTCTCACAGATATATATTTCTCTCTATGTATATATATTTATAGTATATACATATATACATATATATACGAGAATAACGGTGATGTCTAATCGTATTCCGCGATTTATGCTGTGTATAATCAGGGAGTCATAGTATATGGGCCAAATGAGAGTGAGGTCAACTAGGAATTCTTCGAGCTGCTTCACAGGACAATGGATGACTGCCTAGATGAAATTATCATGCTCGGAGATTTCAATGCCAGAGTTGGAAATGACCATGCTAGATGGGGTGGAGTTATCGGAAGATATGGAGAAGATACTCTCAATGACAATGGAAAGCGACTCCTTAGATTCTGCAGTGAGCAGAATCTAATCATTACCAACACAAAGTTCCCCCATGAGCGCATACTTGCATGCACTAGATGTGAACCAACAAAGAATGAGAAGTCAGTGGTAGTATCATCCATTGTTAGGAGGAGCTCATTCAAATATGTCCGGGATGCTAGAGTCTGGAGGGGGCCAGAGATTGGAAGTGATCGCTACCTGCTTACAATAAAAAAAAACAACAAAATTGTTGCTCAGCCTAGGAACTGCCCAATATCACGCAATAAACCAAGTAAACAAACGGGAGAAATGAACATTAAGACCTGCAAGCTGAGAGAGCCAGAAATGAAAACCAGATATCAATGGCTTATTCCTACAGAGGAAGATACATAGAAAAACAACCTGATGACTTGGAAACCCTCTGGCTTAAATTTAAAGACATCATAAAGACAGCTGCTGTAGAAGCATGTGGTGAAGTCCGACTTGGGAACAAGAGAAAGAAGACACCTTGGTAAACAGAGGAAGTCAAAGAGAAAATGAGAGAGAAGAGAATGGGATGGCAACAATACTTAGGAGCTAAAAACACAGCAGGACAAATAGAGAGATATAGAGAATATGTGATACTCAGAACAGAAGAAAAGAACAAGCTGCCAGCAGCGAAACAGAAGTCCTGGGAAAAATTTGGAGAAAAGCTAGAAAAAGATGCGCAAGAAAACATGAAATTGTTCTACAAGACCCTAAAGAACATGAGGAAGGAAAAACAATGCCCTTTCAAATTTATAAAGGACAAGCAAGGCAAATTGCTTACTGCCCCGAAGGAAGTAATGGAAAGATGGAAAGATTATTTTTCATAACTTCTTGATGGTGAGCAAGGTCAAGCATCAGAAATGATAACCATTAGCACAGAAGAGAAAACCAATGGTGATGAAGATGACATAAAGATGGAAGAACTGAAGGCAGCACTGGAGAAAATCAAGATGGGCAAAGCAGCAGGGCATGATGATATAACACCAGAAATGGTTAAATACATAGGTGCATCAGGCGACCTATTACTCTTAAGGGTCCTACAGGCAGCGTGGTGCAACAAGACCATACCAAAGGATTGGAAGGTTGCCATCATAACACCAATTTTCAAAAAGGGTGACAATCGACAATGTGGAAACCATAGAGGCATATCCCTTCTCAGTGTCCCTGGTAAAATCTACTCTATAATCCTAGAGCAGAGACTCCGACGCCTAGCTGAGCCACAATTGGATGAGGTCTAGTTCGGATTCCGTGCAAACCGAAGTACTCAAGACCTAATCTTCACACTCAGACAGCTGAGTGAAAAGGCCCATGAGTGAGATCCATCTTTGTTTCATAGATCTGGAAAAGGAGTTTGACAGGGTCCCCTGGAGCAAACTCTGGGACTGTTTGGCAAGGAAGAATATTCCAGCACCTCTGATTCATGCTATACAGAGCTTCTACAAGTCTTGCAGAAATTATGTGAGGACAGCAACCATAAATCAGAAGAGTTCAGGACCACCACTGGTGTAAGAGATGGGGATATTATGTCACCTTATCTTTTCATACTCCTCCTAGACGATATCATCAAGGCATGAAAGGAGAGAACAAGAAAGTATTTAGTGACGTACTGGAAGATGAGACAAGACTGTATTTCAGAGCTGGCATTTGCTGATGATGTTGCCCTGATTGTTAAATCAGATGCACATCTCCAATCCAACCTGCAAGTCTGGAAGGAAGAGCTGGAGAAGAGAGGGGTGGTCATAAGCAGCTCTAAAACCAAATCCATAGTGATATCACGAGAAGAAATATAACATCAGATTAAGCTGGGAGAATAGGTCCTGGAGCAGGTTGACCACTTTAAATTTCTCGGAGCTACTATAGACCGAAAGGGAGACATCAAAGAAGAGTTGGCCACTCAAAAAGCAGCAGCTGGGAGACTTTTTCAGGCCATAAATCGAGGATTCCTCAGCAAGAGAGGTTGGTAAGAAAACGAAATTGGCTGTGTACCGCTCCACATATGTCCCAGTCTTCAAATATGGATGCTAGTCATGGGCAATGACTACAACCCCCAAAAGAAAGATCCAAACCTCAGAAATGAGGTATCTGATGAAGGTGGTTGAAATAACCAGACAATACGTCAAGGCCTAAAATCGAACGCCACAAGACCCAAGTAGAACAGTCCCAACTAAAATGGTTTGGCCATGTCTGCAGAATGGGAGATGATCGGCTACCACGACAAGCATAGGAAACAAAGAGCAAGGGATAAAGACCTCCAAGACGACCCAGAGTCCGCTGGGAGGACAACATTAGAAATCTGTGAAGAACCGAGGACTAGAATGGAACCATGCCAGGAGGAGTACGGCCGATAGGATAGTCTGGCGCTCTCTCTTCCGAGCCTCTACATCTCACAATAGATTGGGAACGACTATGTAAGTATAATCAGGGAGAATATGTATTCAGGGTGGCTAATATTTGTGGTTGGACAACGCCTTTTAATTTGTAGCCCACAAATGTACTTTGCAGTGGATATTGTTCTTTTTATTTTGTCTAACGTTCGGAGAACGAAGCTATCAGACTGTCCGTGGTACAGAGCTGCAAGACTAAAGTTTCGACGCCACTAGTTGTGAGTTTAGTGCAGGGATCAACACCAACTTCCTACATTGGACAAGTTGTACGAAGAAGTGCCCTCATCATATAAGAATTGACGAAACCACAGCTGCAGGACTCACTTAGACAAGCTACGTTCTTGTAAAAGAAACCAGCAAAAGGACAATTGTTTTTTAATTAAAATCCTTAAACTAAGTCTCACGATGAAAATTTATTTGAATCTAAAATTCACCATTATTCCCTCGTTATTTTAACCTGTTAAAAACTAATTGATTAATAAATGTGTTACATGTTATTTTAAACTAAACAATAATTGTTGATTTAGTTACTGTAGGTATGAAAGCAAACTTATGAGTATTTATTTATTTATTTATTTATTTATTTATTTTTATTTATATTTATATATACCTGTACATCTAGTCATATATTGACATATATAGAGAAATTCTGATAAAAAAGAATGTCGCGGGATTTACACAAGCTGGGTGCTTGAGCAGGCCAAAACCATTGCTTAATTCTTCACAAAAGGCGACGGATCACATATAAGTTAATAGTGCTCTGCCCTATGCAGCATTGTTGTCGACGTCTGAAAACATTTTGTGAAAACTGCCATTGAGATAGAAGCTTTATTATATTTCTATCCATAACTCTGCCCAGAGTAATCATGTGCGAAGGTAGGCACCTTTGAAGACCCATATTAGATACTCTTGAGTGTTGGCCACTGGTGGTCCACTACAGCAGAGCTAAGGGGAGGTAATCGGTGACATGCACTTCCTAAGTTTCATAGAAGATTTCTGCGCCCGCATTTGGAAACGTTGGTTGCGCAGCATTTTATTCATCTGTTATCAAGTGCTCACAATTTGATTCGCATTTACATATATCAAGTTCAACTTACTCAACAGCTTATCGCTGAGTCAAGATAAAACAAGCACAAAGTTCATTATCACATCAAGTTCAACTCACTCAAAAGCGTATATTATGAATCAAAAGTACCTACTCTCAAGTTGATGAGTCTATACCAAGATCACTTAGTCACAAGGTGATTTGCCAAGATATCAAGTTCAAATCACCAAGTTCAGCTACTCACTACGCCAGTGCATGAATTGAATTTATCTACTTTCATCGTATATTGCATAACGTAAATTCACTCACGCCAGCTTTATTGCACGAAACTCACTTGCTACCAGAAGATTATTTCGTGAAGACCTCCAGTCTAGTCAGTGCCTTATTAAGATCAGACAGCAGACATTTTCCTGAGACAACAGTCAACCGTTTTTCAACGCTATAAAGAGATTTCTGAACATGTAAGGACTGTATATCGTCCACGTTCTCATTACTCTAAAGGTTTTCATTCGTACGTCCTCGCCTTGTAGAGAACCCACATGAACATACACCTTCATTAGACAGTCTATGCATAGCTGTGTACAGTCATAGTGGAGGAAAGTGGAGGGACACATAGACAGTGTAGATTTGACATCATTGTTGTCACAATTAATACAAGTATATTACATCATGATTTTTCTATTGACATAGGTTCACTTTTATATTTAACTAGCTACATTATTTACATATCATGTGTGTGTGTGTGTGTGAGTGTGTGTGTGTGTGTGTGTGTGTGTGTGTGTGTGTGTGTGTGTGTGTGTGTGTGTGTGTGTGTGTGTGTGTGTGAATATTTTTCGCTACATTACTTTTTAATTTCTGCTAACCTTTTATGTGTATATATTTAACTAATAAATTATACAGCCATGTTTTTCATTACCTAGTTCGTTAATCACTGCTGTACCAAGAACAACAGGCAGCCGTAAGAATAGAGGGGGAAACATCAGAATGGTTTGAAGTACAGAAAGGAGTAAGACAAGGCTGTACCCTTTCCCCTTACCTGTTTAACATTTATGCCGAGAATATCATGATGAACGTAAGAGATGACCAAGAACACACAGAGTTTGACTCATTTAACATCGGCGGGTACCAGATCCCGGAAATCAGATATGCTGACGACACAGTCCTCCTATCGACCAACCCAGAAGGACTTGAACAATTAATTCTGTCCACCAAAAAAAAACAGCGAGGCCCAAAATCTATACCTAAACACCAAGAAGACCAAAGTATTGACAACAGACAAAGTAAAGACCAAACCAGAAATTGAAATTGATAACGAAGAACTGGAAAGTGTTAATGAGTTCGAATACTTAAGATCAATCATCAACAGCTCTGGTGACTGTGCAATAGAAATTAAAAGAAGACTTGCAATTGCTTCACATAAACTAATACAGATGAAAAACCTATGGCAAATAACAAGCAAAGAAACAAAGTTACAACTGATCAGAGCATGTATATTCCCAGTAGCAACATACGGCTGCGAGACTTGGACACTTAATAAAACAGTTGCAAAAAAGATTACATCATTCGAAATGAAATGCTACAGAAGGATGTTGAGAATACCCTGGACAGAAAAAAAGACCAACAGAGAAGTACTGCACTCACGAAACGTACAGGAACATTGGCTCCTAAATACCATCGCAATAAGGAAGCTGAAATTTTTCGGTCATATAAAAAGACATAATAGTCTGGAAAAAAAGGAAGGGGTCGACCAAGACGACGGTGGACCCAGGACATCACAGAGAGTCTGAACCTGTCTTTGGCTGATGCAGGTCGACTTGCCCAGAATCGTGATGCGTTCAGAGCAGCTGTAATGGAGACAACGTTCTGGAAAGAATACGTCACATGAAGCGTTCGTTAATGTATCACTCTTGCTGTCTGTGTTAAATATATATATATATATATATATATATATATATATATATATATACATACGAGGTAAAATCGTTCATTTAGATGAGGTTGGGGGCTCTTTCTTTATTGAGATCAGAGGGCAGAAGCTAATGTCGTGGGGATATAGAACACTTTCCATAATCTACTAGAACGCACTATCCAGTGGTGAGTATTCGCATTCTCTTCTTCTTGTCCTCTGTCTCTTTTAACGAACCCATTTCTGGAAACCTACTTGATCACATTCCATAGGCCATCCGCAGCGAATACTACTGTTATAGTTACACCAGTATACAGTTTCAACAATAACCGACAGATCTGTCATGTTTCGCTGTTAACGCGCAACAGGAAATTTTTATTTGGGTATGTTTTCCTTTGGCTGTCACAAGTCTACCAGTAAAAATGCGGTTGGTGTTAAATAATAATTTTTCTTCTCCTTCAAGTGGCGCCATCCAAGACTTATCAGCTGCATCTGCTTGTATCATTCTGAAGTTTAACAAATTCGTTTTTCTTTTACAAGTAGATTTGATGGTAATCTCGGTAATATTCCAATTTCGTCAGTGTTTTCTTTGCTTCTATTTTAACATTAAAAAGATATTTCCTCGTTTCTTTGAGATAAAACATTTTGTTACTCATTCTGTGAAACTTAGTTACACCAAGACATGATTCTGCGCTGCAGGAATCGATTATGTGTACTCGTACTTTAGTTGCATCAGGACATGATTCTGCGCTGCATGAATCAATTCTATGTACTTTTGTTAAATCAGGACACGATTCTGCGCTGCAGGAATCGGTTCTGTGTACTTTTGTTACACCAGGACATGATTCTGCGCTGCAGGAATCGAGATTGTCAGAAAAAGTTGAAAGTAGGTACTGTTTTCACATTTTACTCTTTTATGTTGCCTTATTTTAAATAATGTGTTGTTGCAAACAGCATCATTTGTCGCTTCAAATGCGTATTTTTCTGTTATCCTAACAAATTTGCGTTATTATTTTATGACACATCAGAATGTCTCCTATTTCACTGTCTTATATTTTAATAGCTAGAGATTACAATAATGTAATAGTTAACTTTTACAAGTTTTTGTTGCCGATGAATTGCCACTGTGCAGCTTCGATGATCTTAGATGTTCCCTCTTCAAGTAGTCTTGTGATTATTATGGTTTTGCATTTCATATTAAAATTGTTTATCCCCATTGTTTTATTTGATACTTAAGTTTATGTCAATTTGTAACAATTTATGGAGTATTCATGCACTAAATTTAAATCTCACCAGCGACCCTCTTCCTGTGCCCTACATATCTTTTACACGTGAAAATGACAGTAGCACGAGTAGCAGGGTAAAGGTCTAACTTCAAATGCCATAGTTACATGTCCCTTAAGTCTCTGCCAACCCCTCAAGAGACATTACTGTAGGAAACTATACCGAGCGTTAAAACAGGAGGCAATCTGATCATTGGAATTACCCCCCCCCCCCACCCCCTTTCCCCTGTCTAACAAATGTTTCTTCCTTTTATCTTTTGAATACTCTAAAGAAAGAGGGGAAGGGGATAACCCCGTTAGGTGATTCCTCTCAAGTGTCCCCCTATTGTTATCTTTCATTGTCGGAGCTGGAAGTTGAAGCAGCTCCACCTTGGTTAAATATTATAACGTCTATTTTTAGTGGCCACTACTTATTTTCTGGATCTTTTACCTCATATCCCGAATTCTTAAATTGTTCTGGTCATCGTTAAACGATCAGCCGGTAGTTAAATGTCCGCTATTTGGCTTTCATGAGGTTATATCTTCAAGCTGTCTAATTGGGATGTTGATGGCGTCGTGATTCTAACCAATAGGTAGCCGATAGCCTTTCCTAGTCAGGTATGTCCTACAATGTCTTGCCTCGCATGACGCCATAGGTCACGCAAGCCGACACTTTATGGTGATGTAAGTAAACAGAACTGTCAAAAACACATGACGTGCAATTAATTTGCTTTTTGTTTACTCGGTCAGTACATATAGTACTCGGAATGACACAAATACACTATATGGACATACATACTTGCACTGTCAACATTTCGTGTACCTTACATGTTTTGACTCAGTCGCAATTTCTATGAGATGTAATGCATGTGAAACTATAAAAAGTGTGCAGAAATCCAAACTCATAGATGGTCTCAGTTCGTTATGTTACACATACCGAGTAGACTAATGTTGATTGATTCTTTAAAACCTTGATTGACGAAGCAGACGATGTTGATAATATTTGTAACGATGCCAAAGATGTTAATTATCTGACACACTGTACCAAAACAAATCCATGTATATATTAGCAGTGTCTGGCCATCTATAATGAAGATTTCTCTTGATGAGTCTTCTGTTTCCGACAAGTTTATTGACTTCATCATACTGCTTACTGTCAGAACACTTGTTCTATAGGTCCGTAAAGATATAATGTGGATCACAAATTAAAATAGTGCAGTTCTACTTCTTTAAGCTTTCCTTAACATTAGTATCGTTATATCTGATGACAAATATACAGCCTTGTAGATAATATGAAAAGATAATTTTATATACGAATGATATAGCTATACTTAGTGTTTTAGTATTGATTTCCGTGATTATAACTAGATGACACTGACCGCTATGGTTAGTTATTAAACCACATCAGTCTCCCTTCTGTTTTAGTGATCATTAGCGTAACAGTAGCAACGCATCGATGACCTTGCTACGTAAGTGTAACAGTTTAATAAAGTTACGAGTTAAGAATAACTCAGAGGCAGTGTTTATATTCAGCTGCTATAATTATAAAGGTCAGAGAAAAGAAAGACTGTTAACTATTAAGAAATTTTCTTTTCTAACTAATAACTACCAGAACAAAATAAATGTTAAACTGTGTCATTTTCTTTGTTGCATGAGCTTCAATATAACAAAGAATAAATACAGCAAATTTCAGTTCCTAAATAACTAAATATGTTAATCTCCGCTCAGAAAATACGTTGTGTTACTTAAATGTCAAAATAGAATATAGTTCTAAGCTGATATTATAGCGACAAGCAGCGTTTTGTGCATCGTGAAGTATAAAAAGGAATGTTTAGTATGAAGTTCTCTTAAATCATATAACAATACTTTAATGATACTATTCAGTATTATTATAACATCATAATTTACATTGTTATACGACTCTGACGTGTATTAATATGAACTTTAACATGTATCATACTTGACACAAAGAAAGCTATATCTACATAATATTCAGTGATTTTTTAATACAACGAGTTCGTATCTTTGTAGCTTTGTTTTAGTAAGAAGATACAGAAAACACTTATTCTAAAGCGTAGGTATTCCTCAATTTAGAATAGGAAACCAGCATAAGATATTTTCATGTGTTTTAATAGTTAACTCTGTCTAGCAAAGCGGTCGGCAACCAGTTTATCCCGATCTACCAGTAGTTCCCAGTGGATGATTTGGTAGATCTTTAGGCGACGGCGTGGGGGAAGACTTTAAACTACGTAAATTTCGAACTACACTTCTGCCGGCATTTAAAATCGTGCTGACCCCGAAATCAAAGATACTTTTTCCACATTGAAAAATCTCGAGCTGGCTACTAAACTTTATTCATGAACTGTTTTAGATAGGACAGATAACACTGAGACAGACTAGAAACCGGCTGGCCGGGTTAGCACCCAGTAAGCTGTATACAATTGCTACAGGACCCAAAAATGATAGATGCCCCCGGGGATTCACCGAAAGTGGGGGGGGGGGAATGATGAATCCCCGGGCGCCTCATTGGAATAGACCAGACCCGTTACACGGACTTCGAGCTCTGAACAACGGCTGGAATTTCTATGTGCCTGTGGTAGGAAATTCTATACTCAGAGAGGATTGAAAATCCACAGAACGAAAAGGGGTGGGAGTTCATCAGGGGGAGATCAACAGCTCTCTGTCTCAACGGGTAAGACGTTAGAAGAACTCTTTCAGGAGTCAATCCACAGAGCTGAGTATATTCAAGTAGATCTGCCTGATGATGATCTCACACACTTCTTGGACGGGAAGTGCCAGTGCAAAAGGGCTTTGGGAACAGCTGGACGAACTCTTGGCAAAAGAGTTGGATAAAACCTGAAACAGATAACTTTGGAGAAGAAGCTGTAAATCTTCGGCGACATAATATATCTTCACTGTCGCAAAGTGTTTGGAGTCAAGGCGGCAAGGGAAAGTAACCCACCGCGGAAAAGTAGAAGACAAATAAAAATAGAAGAAATCAGGAAACAGAAGAAGCATGCCCGAAAACTGTTGAAGAAAGCAGTGGCCACAAAGAAGGAAGGTTTACGAAAGGTTTGGGAGCACCTGAAAGGCCAACATAATGCACTTTGTAGAGCAGAAAGGTTGTGCAGGAAGAGAAGGACGACTTGGAGGGATAGGGAAAGATTCTTCAGGAAGCCCTTCAAGTTTGCATAAGAACTGTTTGAGCAGCCACGGTCGGGTACGCTAAACATCAGGAAAGAAGACCTGGAAGAACACCTTAGAATGACCTATTCAGATGGTCGCAAAGATGAGCCGCTCAGCAGCAGGGCAGGCGTTAAATGGCATAGTAAGCCAGGAGCTGAATTTAACATCAATCCCCAACGATGCAAGAGGTAGACAGCATTGTCCAGAAAGCTCGGTGCAAGTCAGCTCCAGGTCCTAATGGTGTTCCATATGTTGTGTTTAAGAGATGCCCTGAGGCGCTCAAACGACCGCTCCGTTTAATGAAGAATGCGTGGAAAACCCAGCTTGTAAGCAAGGACTGGAGAAAACGAACGTAGTCTACATCCCGAAGGAACAACATTCCACAGACATCAGGCAGTTCAGGCCAATCTCACTACTTAATTTGGAAATTAAGATATTCTTCCTAGTGATGGCGAAAAGGCTCACTACATATTCCCGGCAAATGGGTACATTGACACTACCATTCAGAAAGGAGGTATCCCAGGTACACTGTCACAGAGAGTTTTATGATCAATACATTTTCTATATTCTCTTCTTTTTCTACACGTGTCCTTTACTTTATTATCGCTCTTTTATCCTTTTCCTGTATTTTTCGCATTCGTTCGTTTGCGAAAAATATTTTCTTTCCCATTCTCACTTTACCGTTTTTCTTTCTCATACTGATACGCATTCTATTACGTAAATGTCAGTCAGACGAGAAACTGTGAATATTCATCTATCTCAGACATAGGAGCAGACTTGTGGCTAGCATTTTCACCTAACACGAACGTTTCTCCGGCGTGAGGTGTGATAATCGACATCTGCACGGCGCAGAATGAGACATTTGTCTGGTATTTTCCTCTGTCACGGCACTCTCGGACAGTTTCGTTAGCAGTGAGGTGTCAAGACGCGAAGTGGCAGTTTATGGCAGGTCTTCTGGTTATGGAAAGTGTTAATGAGAAGGGGAGATTATTTTGTTTTGCGAAATAAGTTGGGACCCTTTATCGGGTTTAAGATATTAATCAGAGTTTGATACTAGATTTTCATTCTTACTCCTAAATCTGCAGTAGACAGATCGCCAGGCTAGGAAAATATCTTGCGTATTGAAAAGTCTTTAGTTTCTGGGCAACATTTTGCCGAGTTCTAGACTACCATAATATTGAATGATTCTAGTTCGTGGTATTAATCTGTAGTTCTGTGCGGAGGTAAATATTATATATTAGATATCTAGTAATTTTGTGAAGTGTTTAAAGTGTTAATCGCTTATTTACCTAGTTAGATTTTTGTGCAGATTAATTAACATATAGTCTGTATTATTTTCTAGTGACAGGCCAGGAAGAAGACCGCTGATAGAATACTCTGGCGCTCTCTCTTCCAACCTCTACACCTCACGGTAGAAGGGGAACGACTAAGTAAGTAGGTATAATCAGGATTCTTGACAAGGGAGGTATCATTAAATCGTACCTGTGTAGAGTTGATACCAATTTCATGTACACAGATTTAAGTATGTTCTAAAACATTGGTGAATGTTCTGACATAATTGTTAGTTAGCTTTCATTTAAATTATTTGTGCTCGAAAATTTCTGTATGTTCTAGAACGTTGGTGTATGTTCTGACACAGTTCATGGTTAGCGATTCATATGGATACGGAGAAAATGCAAGGAGTTTTTTTTTTTTTTTTTGAGTTACTATTCTGCTGGGGAATGTTAGCTGCCTACCTACATAACATTTTTCAGAGTTCATTATTAACTTTATTTATTACTTAATAAGTTCATTACTTAATTATTTTCCCTTTCCCTGTCATTTCTTTCTTACGTTTTTGTTTTTAATTATATCGTAGACAATGTGTGTGCCGCTTTTAAAAACACTTAGGTTTTTATTTTGGCGTAATTTTTAGCATTATAATCCCTCTTCTCGGAAAGAGTAGGTTTTCTTTTCTTAGTTTTTCTTAACACATAG
Organism: Oreohelix idahoensis; assembly: GCA_024509875.1. NCBI lineage: Eukaryota > Metazoa > Mollusca > Gastropoda > Stylommatophora > Oreohelicidae > Oreohelix > Oreohelix idahoensis. Next base: position 55,313 of record JAMPIV010022314.1, on the reverse strand, counting down.
GTGTATTTATTCTTAGTTACGTACTTTCACTTAATTTCATTCTTGCTGTACTCTACGCTTTTCAGTTCATCCAAGAGAACTTCATCACTTCGGAGACTTAGCAACAGATCAAAGAGAGTGAGAATGAGAAGGGAAGCCAAAACGATCACAGAAAGGGAAGAATGTTCTTCAGAGAACGTCAGCGTCATGCTACAAACAGGGCGTCTGAGACCCCTGCAGCAAGAGAGGATCGTCTAAATACTCTTTAATAGAAAATACTTATCATCGTATGATGGTAAAGTGTTTTATTTAAGACGCCATTTGGAAGCTTTTAGGTTTATACTCGTATATATATATATATATATATATATATATATATATATATATATATATATATATATATATATATATATATATATATAATAATAATAAATAATAAATTCTTTAAGCGCCAAACACGGCGCATAAGGCAGAAACCAGTGCTCTCCAGGTTGTTCGTTGTGACGCCACTCCTCTTAGCTCTTGCACATTATTTAGGCCCAACGTTCTTCCTTCTCTTATTATTGTTCTTCTGAGTGTGTTTCTTTTGGTCTTCCTTTTTTCCGCTTACCCTCAGGAACCCAAGTGAGCGCCTGTAGTGGTATTCTGTTGTTTTGCATTCGTAGGACATGACCGATATATGACCATCGTCTTTTCCTTATATAGTCGGAAACAGAGTTCGGCCTAGAGTCTCCTCCTATTTGTCGATGAGCCTTGAATTCTTTCCAACTGATGTTCATGAGTTTTCTAAGACATTTGTTCTCTACTGTATTCAGCTTGTTCTCCAATGATTTTGTTATTTTCCAACTCTCACAGCCGTATGTTAACACTGAGATAACATTTGAATTAAACAGACGAAGTATATATATATATATATATATATATATATATATATATATATATATATATATATATATATATATATATATATATATATATATATATATATATATATATATATATATATATATATATATATATATATATATATATATATATATATATATATATATAAATGGCTAATAAGAATAATTTTGCTGTCAATTAAGTTCGGAGCTAAATCATACAATATATTCCCTCAGAAAATGCGGTTTGTAGATACTAAGTTAACTTTGCTAAGACACATTCAGTTTTGTTTCGGACTTCTGAATATCTTATGGAAACGACTTTAAGATAGAAGCATCATCATCCTTCTATTTGCAAAGAGTAATCTTGTGCGAATGTAGATACATTTGAAGACACCCATTAGAAACTCTAGGTTGTTGCCATTGTTGGACCATCAATGCAGAGCAAGTGGGGACAACACGTGACAAATATGTAAATGCAAACGTGTTTAATTTAAATGGATGTTTTCCGTTTACTGGGAGTAACATTATTGCTCATAGAGGGTAAAGTTCTGAGGCAGATGGGATGGTTGAATGAAAAGGGAGTCAGGAAAACCCCAATACTCAGGAGAGATTTGATTCTCTCTTATTTCACGAAACTAGTCCATTGTACCAATTAGTGGTGCTATCTGTGGGACAAGTGTGGTATTAGTGGCCTTCAGTGAAAGCTAGTCACCAACAGAACACGAGTCTTAAAAGACGCTGGACCATCTTCGCAATTACCCCACAATACAACGAGGGACGTGTTTCGGCCATCAGACTTGAACAGTGACGAGTGAACCAGTCTACAACTTGCAAGGAACAAACATTGGCTGGAGCCCAAAAGGAACCCATATCTTACTGGCAGCTAAGTACATGTTCAGAGCTGCCATGTGAACTCTGGGCCTTAAGAAAATCCCCCCTCCCCCGAAAAAAAAAATCTAGATTATCATCTCTAAAGAATCTTTAAGGCTTCAAATTGTTCCATCAAAACCTTTATTCTTATGATAATTACCTGTTAAATTTGTTTTATGAAAATATAAAAATTTACAGTTGATTTAATCATTATTTGAGTGAGCTGCACCCATATGTCTCAGTCATTTTAAATACCTATAACAGAGATATTGAAATAATCTTTTACTGATTTAAATCAATTGGGGGCTCATCAAACCGAGCAATAAATCCTTATTCATCGTAGAACGTCAGGGAAGATAGAAAGTTTACACCGCCTGGATCCTATCAGCCGTAGTACTTGGATGATTTCTGACATTTCTACGAGGCTTATCCTTAACCAGAGAACCTGGGTGGGTTTATTTGAATTATGGAAATTAAATTTGGCTGCCTAGTCCATTTAGTTGATGGCTTAGTAGTTCTGTATGATGGCGTAACTAACCCCATAATCAGCCCTCTTTAGTGGACTTACCGTAAAATTTCGCGTATAATACGCACTCGTGTATAATACGCATGCTTGATTTAGCCCAAAATTTTCTGGTAAAATGGAAATTCGTGTATAATACGCACCATAATTTTTCAAGATTTTATTTTATGAAACATTTGTTAAAAAACTGAAAGAAGATGGAAGATGCTGCGCGATAGTAGTTCTTCGACGAACTGAAAGACCGTGTCGCTTCATGAAACGAACAGCCCATCCATATGACGCTTTAAATGCTGTTGTGCCTGTACGAGATTTTTTAAGTTCCAGAGCTTTAAGTCGGATTTCCACGCATGAAACACCGATGTTGCCTTCTATCCACTACCCACTCCAATAATGTTTTTTTCTAGGTCTGGAAGATCTGGTGGTGACCCACGATTCGCCTTTTTCTTACTAGTCAACACTTGCAGCGCCTCTTTGTTTTTTCGCCATAATCGAATGTTGCACTCGTTAATGGAAAAATGTCGACTTGCTGCCCGATTGCCGTTAGATTTGGCATATTTTACCACTAAGAGCTTTTCTGTTGCAGTACAACATTTTCTTGAATTCATTTTCAGGGCTCAAAATAATCAAATGACAAACTTCACAACCAAGCTTAAAATCAAAACAAATTGCAGACCAAGAGTGCGAAATGCGTTTTGCAACAATGTCTGACACATAAGAAAACACATGGCACATTCAATTTTGCGCCATTTTCACTGTCAAATTGTGACAAAAACTTGACAGATTTTCCAATGTAGGTTACTTTCGATATCGAAAATTACGTATTTTTTTTAGTACTCGCGTATAATACGCACCCGAGTTTTAGCGGGCAAAAATGAGTAAAAATTGTGCGTATTATACGCGAGATTTTACGGTAAACTTTATGCCTGGCAGGTTAAAAAAATGTTTATTTTTTTCTTTTCCTCCTCTTTTGGGTCGGTATCACGCAGGCAGGTGTCCCCTGGGAACTGATACATCATTATTGAGTTCATAAATGCATGACCCTAACAATGGAATCATATGAAGTTATGACATTTAGAAATAATCATGTAGGTCAGCTTACAGAGCATTTGAATTAAGAATTTGATAGCTGCGTGGGTGCTTCAACCGCAGTTTCTCTTCATGTTGACTATTTACTGAGTTATTAAAGCAGGATCAAATGGAATTCAGTAGATTCAGACATAACAAAACTGTTTGAGATGTCAGGAACCTTGAACTGCCTACTGCTGTTATTTGAGTCGTCAATGTAGAAGTCTGAGGGCGAACAAAGAAGAAGAAGAACCAGCTTTCTGACCTAGAATTTCCTGACGACCTGGCATTTATTGCCTGTAACCTTAACCAGATGCAAAATAGGATACTGATGAAACGTTACGCTAATGTGGTTTTAAAAAGCAAGTTTAAAGAACAGCGATTATGAGAATAAATGAGGCAAACGTTAGCCAGACAACAGTGGGATATACATCCCTACAGCATGTGAAATAACATACTTGTATATTATTGTAATCGCTTCAGTCACCCATGGATTTTAGCTTTCTGATCTTGTTAATGTTCCTTACTAAAGTTGATTTCATTGCTACAATGATGACTTTCTCTGCCTGGTTTTGTATTTTGATTGTTAATATAAACTGCCGCCTCAGATTGTATTCAGATAGCTAGCTCTACATAGTTACTGGTAAAATCAATTAGTAAAGTTTCTTAGACGTAAAGGATGTACCGTCACCTGACTTTCCAAACTGACAAAGAATTAAGTTTTACAGGAGTGCACATATTAATTTGGAATAATATAATATTTTGTGATGGGAAGATGCTAAAAAATGACGTCACTGACAGCCTGACCTGCGGGCGAGAAATCTGTTATTTTTCTGAGGGTCGCCGAAGAAGTAAGACATCGAACAAAGCACGTAGATTTGGCAGAAGTAGCGTGCAAAGATATGGGGACACATGCATTTTGATACAATACATTTTTAGTTGAATTTCTATTAATGTTGGCATTAATTTTCTTTGGCTTCAAAATTAATTTTAGCGTGGTGCGGAGTCTAGTATTTGATAAATTAGCTACCTCAAATTGTATTAGAAGATTTCTAGTAGGAGATTACAATTCATTATAATGTTATAAATTAGTGAAGGAATTTGGATAGATTTCAGTCCTCGTTTTAATAAATCTATTTAATTACTGAAGGAACATATTAGGAACATATGTCATACATGGAACAGAACAAAAAACCTATAAAGTACTGAAACGAAGATGAAATTAACTTTACAGAAATATGGCGGCAGTGTCACGGTATAGTATACCACGTGATTTGTCGATAATTAAATTAAGTTATTGTAATGTTTGATAACCCAACACATGGAGGACACCAAGGGTGGAAGTTTTTCGATGTTAAGAGATACGACGAACACAGAAGAGAAACTAGATGTCTCCCGATGACGATATGTCATTGCCAAAGTTGAGGACTACGGCACATTTAGTGGTGCGCCCTAAATTGAGGAACCGATAGAAGGAGGTAGAGAAATAATTTAGACCGTCGAGGCTGAAGGGTCGGCTGACAGTGAACACTATAGAGCACATGAGAGTACGTAGGTAGACTCCAGAGGACACAGAAGAGGTATATGTGCAGAGTTACTCAGACTGCATGTCTTCTGAAGAGGACAGTGCCAGTAGTAACGGACACAAAAAGAGAAGATACAAGAAACGAGAGAAGGAGAAAAGTACAATAAACAAGGAGGCAGGGAGAAGTCCTAGAAGTAAGAGCAGATGAAGAGATGAGGATAGGAGAAAAGAGAGCAGAAGATGAAGTAGCAGGGATCCAGGCAAATGCCGAGACGATAGCATAGATAGTAAGACTAAGAGTAGTATCAAGGATGGAAGGTGAGAGAGATCCAAAAGTCGTGACAGAGAAGTTGAGAGAAATTCAAGAAATTTGAAAAATACAGAAGAATAAGAGAAGCCTAAACAAACATTAGAAGAAGTACAACATAGTGAAATAAGTCAATGAACAAACAGCATATTGCATTAGAGCTGTTAAAGTTTATAAACTCGAAGTAGTTGAAAAAGATATTTGAGATAAGTGGTGGTCAAATTCTGGTGTAGAATAGGATGAGGTCGATCCTCGCCGAGCTTAAAGAGATTTTAAACACGCTGAGCAACAGGATTTTCAAAAGGGAGAAAAGTGACACAATTTAGAGGATAATTGGAAACATTGAGATCTGGAAAAGAAAGAGGTTGAGAAGTCAGAGAACGATGACAATTCACAGACGTTGAGAATCATCGAGAGTAGATGCAAAATGTCAAAGAGGTAAGGAGGATGCTCAGTTAGGGTGACATCACAAAACGGAAGTAGGGAACTAAACAAGGAGATATGGTGAAGAGAAGAATTAATGTGAGAAACAGTAAATATGACGCATGAGTGTGTCAAGAAAGGCAAATTTGTGATTTTTGAAAAGGACGAGATAAAGGAGAAATTATAATACGGAAAAGGAAAACAGCTCATGGAGGTAGCTCAGTGAGTGGAGTAAGGAGGAAACCTATGCAAACAAGAAATATTATTAATGCTCTAGAGTTACTTGTTCAGAGAGAAACTAGAGAACATTTTTCACCGAAACATAGGTGGAATAGTAAGTGAGAAGTGCTGAAGAAACAAAAGCAGGTATATAGTTACGCAAAATATAAGAGAAATTATATGAAAAGTAAGGAGGAAAGTAAGGGATCAGGAAGTAGAATATTAAAAAGTGTAAAGACTGAATAGCCACAGAAGAGAATAGGGACAATAAGCACGGCATGATGGACGAATACGGAGAAAATATGCGATTAGACAAAAGGTGCGATTTAGAAGACGAAGAAACAGGTTAGGGATAGGCAGAAAATACATAAAACATAAGTACTTTGGGATAGGAAACCATGGCATAGGGTCTGAAAATAGATAAAGGTGTCACGGGTTGCCTCACTTTTTATCTGCAGTTATGGTCCAAAAATGGTCAAAAGCTAGAATATCTAATGTGGGCCTTCAAATGTGTCTACCTTCGACCAAGAATACTCTTGGCAGACATACAGATTGAAGAATGATGATGCTTCTACCTCGATGGGGTATTCGCAAGATGGAGTGAAGAACAATGCTGAATATGTCTTAGCAACGTTAACTTTTATGTGCCCGACAACTTTTGTGAAGAGGTATATGGTAGGATTTAACTCGTTCAACCCCCCAACTGAATTAACAGTAAAATTATTATTATTAGGAGCCGCGGTAGCATAGTGGTTAGTGCACTGGCTTCCTAGCGCAGTGGTCTATGGTTCGATCCCCAGATGAGGCGGAAAATTTTTAGGCCACAAACGGCTCCTGGGTCGACCCAGCCCCAAATGGGTACCAGAGCTACTCTGGGAAGGTTAAGGCGGCCGGCGTGATGCCGACCACATCACCCCTCGTGTGCCGACGGTCAAGATAAGATGGGCCTAACACCATATTCCCAATATGCCTCAATGGGCGTGTAACGGGTTCCTTTACCTTTTATTATTATTATTATTGACTATATAGGTGTAACTATGTATTTTAAAGATATGGATTCATACGTGTGAACTCCAATCTATAATAACTGAATAAACTGGAAATGTGTAAAAGAACATATAACACATTTAATGATCAATTATTATCAAAAATAAACAAGTTTATGTTTGGATGGGGTACAAACAAATTATGTTATCGTTATCCATACTTTATAAAAAGTAAATGTTCGTTGCTGTAATAAGCACTTAGCTGAAAATCGGTTTGCACTGCTGCTGTTGTTCGTCAATTCGTCTCTGTGTTAAGGAGGACGTCCCAAGCGAAGGGCGCAGAGGATAATTTCTCCTGTTGTCAGTGCTGAGTATCTTCACAGGGCCGGCAGATGTAACCGTCTAGTGTCGACAATCAGTTTTCCGAGTCACAGACTCGTAGCACGAATGATTTTTTACACTCGAACCACAAACTGGTCTCGTAACACGAACTTTAGAGGAAAATAAAAAGAAACAAATGCCACTGCTAAGTATATTGTGGTCGGAAGATTATTCAGGAGCCTTTCCCACTGTCCGTGCAAAAGTTTTTGTCTCTAGGAAATTTTATTTTCCCTGAGCGAATACAGCATAACTCAGGGAATATGATGAGAAATCACAATCATCTTTTGTTTAATTTAATGGAAAGAATGTGTCTGCACAGCGCGAGTGCAATGGCGTGTGCCTGGAGGAACATTATTAAGTTACATATATCTCACAAAACGATAATATACACACTAAACGCATGTGATGCAATGATCACTCACTCACTGCTCCATTCTGAGTCTATGGTTACTTCTGCTTTTAGTTCTCTGTACGAACTAGATTGAAGCAATCATCAGCGCTCGCGGTAGTGGTTTATGAACATTGGTAGATTTCTTGATAGGAGAATTAAGACTTGGGTTGGTCCCTTCTGAATAGGTTGGAATGAGTGATAGTCACAGTGTGAGATAGAAATACAAAAATAGATTTCCACGAGTGAGGTGGTAGAATAGTGATAGAGGCTGTCTCTGAGAGCGGGAAATCTTCTCTCTCTCTCTCTCACCTATCTTCTACGACAGATCTAAAGTAGTCAGACAGTCTAACACATATACATTAAATATATATATATCCACTCACGTGCATGCACATTCAAGTGACGACAGGTAGACACACAGACGTGGGAAACTATAACAAATGATTTTACAAATATTCTAGAACGAGCTGACCAACACGCTGATTAATTTATTGTTAAGTTTATTTATCATTTGTAAACTTACGTCACAACAGGTAAAATACATCAAAAAGGCATATACACAAAGTCATAAGCAAATCAAGGAATGATACAAGAACTGGTAGACCCACAATGATATTCTTCCCTCGATGGATAGCCCACAGTCCCGTTAGGAGAAAGATGATAACACAAAGAGTCCCCGATACATATGATTAAGTCTAAGAGTTTTCCCTGTTTAAGGTATGAACAGACTTGATACTATAAACTAGTTTAAGGAAAAAATATTGTTAGCAACACAACCTTGCATGAAGAAAGTTATGACAGCAAATAGGTGTCAAAATACAGTGGTGAAATAACACTCAGACTTGCGTTCCCTCTTATTCATTCAACCGTGGCCACGTGTACACATTTATACTTACAGCTTTGATCGCTGCCTCTGGGAACATAATAAATTCTAGGACCTTCACACAGACCCGTAAATGCAGCCTCGACCAAGAAATCCCCAGTTCCAAACAAACGTACTGAATTCTCTGTCTCAGGGAACGATTCCTTGGGTGTTCTTATTTTTCGGATGTCTGTTAAGTCACATAAAAATTTGTCCAGGCACGAAAGTTAGCAGAGCACAATGTCACTAGCTTTGGTTTCTAGAATAAGGAATGTCAGATCGGTGTCTACTTTCAGGACGGTACTATATTTGGTATCCACAATACTAGTCAAAAACTCTGTCGGAATGTTTCTGATATTTTGCTTGCCACAACGGGCTGAACTGTACTGAAGTGTTATTCTGGAAGAATTAATTCTGGCGCGAAGGCCTCTTACTTCATTTAACTGTTAAAGTTCAGGTAATGAAAGTGATTAGTTTCTTCACAAATAATGTTCACGTACTAGAACGCTGGCAAAGTTGGGTACCACAGTTTCACTATATAAAATGGAAAGAACACATATCAAATAATTACATATATGTACTCAATATAACTTACATTTTTAAACTGCAAGCGTACCGCTTGACGTATCATTTAAATTCCCGTGACGTAAGTTATATTTAAAAATCAGCAATCCTCATGAATTAGGAACACGTGCGTATTCCGTCACCATTCATGAGGCTTCTAGCATTTATACGTTAGTTTAGAAAATTTTGTTCTCGTCTGATTATTTAGCAGTAAAATTAACTTCATTTAGCTACCTTGTTGTTTAAGCTAGAAATTATAATTTATTCTGCTCTCCACTGAAACACGTCACTAGAAAATAATACAGACTACATAAATTTGGCACTCTGCACAAAATCTAACTAGTGAAATATGAAATAAGCGACTTATCCCTTTAAACACTTCACAAAATACTAGAATATAATATATAATATTTTACCTCACACAGAACTACAGGTAGTCGCACAACTTAAGAATTATATGCTTATATTTTTGGAAGTCTAGAAGTTCGACAAATTGTCGAAACAAACTGAGAACTTCGCTATACAGCTTATACTGTTCCGAGAAACCTGTCTACTGCGAATCTAGAGGACTGAATGAAAATAAAATTTAACATTCTGATTATATCTATTACCAGACAAAGAGGTAATCGTTTAATTTCACTAAACGAAATAATCCCCCTTTCCGTCTATATCACTTACGTAACTGTCATAAACTGCCACTTTCTGACCGAGAGGGCGCGTGTCAGTTGCGAATCTCAGACACCTTGTCTGCAATGCAGGGCAGTTTTTGCACCTACGTTTAACAAACTGACCGAGAAACGTGCGTGTCAATTGCAAAGGTAGACAACTTGTCTGAAATGCAGGGCAGTTTTCACACTTCAAGCTGACCATGGCCTACCATGAGTGTTGTGGCGGGTGACAATGCAGACAAATTTGTCGCCTATATGTCTGGCGAAAACGAATATACACGGTGTATTTCGTCCATCTCACGCCAAATCGTCTGGTCCTACGTCTGAGTATGAACCATAATCGCACCTCTCGTCAAACTGCGCGAATGACATCTACGTAATCAAGTTTCTCGTTTCGTCAGCAATGAACTGCGTTTCTAAATGAGAAACGAAACTAGCGAAAGTGAGAATGGCAAAATAGTAATGTACTTTAGTCGCAAACGAACGAATGCGAAAAAAAAAAACACAGGAAAAAGGTAAAGAGCGACAATAATTAGAGAACATAGGTGGAAGAAAAGAAGAGGAAAATATAGAAAATTCAATGAACATAACTCTCCGTGACAAACATACTCTTTTCGCATGCTGAGGTTGCCAGCCTCGTATGGAATTTAGTAACCACTAGCAAGTACAAACATGTCACATTCAGAGTATAAAATATATGTAACAACTTATCCCAATACTGGTTGGGAACTATAGGCTTCTTGCTCAGTTTGAATAGTCTCTTTAACTTGATGCAGATGCCTCGAACACGCGTCTGGGGTATTGTTTCTGTAATAGAATCCCTTTTTTAATTTTTAAATACGTTCTGTATGAGCACGGTTTCCATATTAAATTGTAGCGTTTCCTTGTGGTGTTAATCAAAGGGTGCTCCGATACTTGTTTTCCGTTCCTAGTAGTTTAGAATCTTAACTTCTACTCTTTCCTGCCTTCAGTCTGAGCTGTTTACTTTGACGAATGTGGAATGCAGTGTCGTATAATTAAAATGTTCTACGTTCAACGAAATTCGTGAGGCATTGTGGAGTTCCCCTGAAGATCACGAATTTAAAAAAAAACATATGAAGAAATGACATGCAGAATTCTTCATAAAGGACAGCTTTCAGAACTGTTTGGGATAAGAACGGGAGTAAGAAAGGGATACCTCTTGTCTGCATTTCATTTCTTATTAGCAATAGACTGGGTTATGGGAACATCGACAACACACAACAGAAATGGAATCCAGTGGACTCTGACTAAACTGGTGGATGATCTGGAGTTTGCTGATGACTTGGCTCTTATACCCCATAACCGTAATCAGCCGTAGGGCAAATTGAAAACACTCGATGAGAAGTCACAGCAATTGGGACTGAAAATACACAAGGAAAAGACAAAAAAAGTAAGAATAAATGCAGGTAATGATAACAGGGTTGAACTTGAACAAACACCATTACAAGACGAAGAATTATACACATATCTTGGCAACAATATAGACAATGTTGGGGGGACAGACAGTGACATCAAAATAAAAATACAAAATGCAAGAGGATCTTTCATTGCATTGGGAAATATATGGAGATCAATAGAAATCGGATCCAACACGAAAAAAAGAACCTTCAATTCAAATGTGAAGTCAGTACTATTAGATGGTTCTGAAACATGGAGAACAACAAAGACAACAACTAAAAAGCTACAGACTTTTATAAATGGGTGCTTGCGTATAATAGAAAAATTAAAATGGTATGACAAGGTTACCAACGTGGAACTGATGACAAGAACCAGACAAGTGCCAGTGGAACAAGAGATGAGAAGAAGACGATGGCGATGGATAGAACACACACTGAGGAAACCAGTTTATAGCATTGCAAGGCAGTCCTTATTCTGGAACCCCCAGGGCAAGAGAGGCAGAAGTAGACCAAGAAGCACTTGCAAAAGAGAGTTGGAAGCAGAGGTGAAAATGATGATTAAAACTTGGAAAGAACTTGAGGTGATTGTGCGTGACAGGAGGACTTGGCATGTGTTTGTTGAAGGTCTATGCTCCTTTGGGAGTGTCGGGTTATGAATGAACGTTATATCGTAGTTCTCGGCCCACGCTCACATGTGGCGTTTTCGACAAAACTTCTAATCACCGTGAATGTCCATTCGCGCTTCTGTCCGAGCTGTCTGCTTTGACGATTCTGGAATGCAGTGTTCTAAGGCTAATGGGTTCTACTTTATATTGCAGTCTTCCGTCCCACACTCACATGAGGCGTTTCCGACACAAATTCCAATCACCATGAATGTCTATTCGCGCCTCAAATGCCAGCCAATACTTTCAACAGTTCATGTTCTGATAACCTTACTTATGGAATTTTCTACATGACTCATGCGTTTTTATATTTCAAAATCTCAATTTTCCGCATGAGGAGTTGCAATATCCGTCTATTCTTGATAATGTTTACATTCGCAATCGCTTACCTTCATCTCGCTTGTCCTGACGTTTATTTAGATGTGTCTTTAATATGCCACCAGATCGATAATTGACCGCCACTCCATATGCAAACAACCTAGGTGCGTAATTACACGAAAATGACCTTGCCTGCCAATCTAGTCTGGTTTGTATCAAACTCTCAAGTAAACAAACGCGACACAAGTAAATGGAAGAAGTGTAAACATCGACTCCCAAATACCAATGCTATCGGAAGGTAGAAAAATAGACAATCAAATAGTGCACATAATTAGAACGCACAATAAAGGTAGTTCAATACTGCCCGATAGGAAAAGAGAGCGAACCAAATTAAGTGACAAAAGGTAATATTTGGGGGACAGCAATTCAATCAGTAACGCCATGATTGTTGAATGGGCAGCAAAACACAATCTTTATAAAAAACTATAGACGTAACTGGTAGTTACATACGAGGCTAGTTAAGGGGAGATACGTGAAGAAGTAAAGAAAGTTAGTAACAAAAGTAGTGAGCATAGTATAGAGAATTATGAAAACCATAAACAGATCACGTACATGGCAAAAGATATAGAGCTCAAAGCACTAAAGGGGATGATTATGATTTTTGCAAAGAGAGAAATATAATGCTTCAAGCACAGCCATGATGATGTTGAATATAGAGCTCAGATAATGATTTTCAGGTGTAAATGATGTGGGGAAGAATACAATACAGAATTCGTGAATAAAAGCAGATATATGAAAGAGAGACAGTAGTCAGAGGCTGACGTGACTGTATAATTCGATGATTTTTGTATAAGGGTCAGATCAAAGAAGTCCTCATGAGAGTGAGTTTTTTTTCTTCAAAATAATGGTCATTTTCCACATAGGTGTAATGTAAATATAATCATGAAGGGAAAGATGGTTGCTTTCCATATTCTTGACAAACAGCTGATCTATGTTTTTTTGCATAACTGAAGTAACGGTCATGGAAAGGAAAACTTAGTTTTTGGTGGTAGATTGCCGAGATAATGACTTGGAGGAGGGAGGGGGGGGGGGACATTTATTCCATGAACAAATGTTTTTGTAGGTAAGGTTAATAATGAGATATACACATGGGACGATATCGTGAGAAAAAGGGGTAAAGAGAGTAGGATAAAGTGCGACGAAGAAGTCAGTAGTATAAGAAATTAATGATAGAATGAACCCAGGTCACATGATTTCCTGAGACAGGGACTATACATAAGAGAATGACAACTAATTCATTCTCTCCTGTTTACATCTTTGTCGTCGATAGCTGATGTTGCACTCGGCACTATGTAGTCATGCAAGATTCTACGCCATTTGCTGAAGACGTAGAGATAGTCAGCTTTCTTTACAACCTATGTAGAGGCTGTGATTGTGCAGTGATCCGTAGATTATATATAAGGAAGGTTTTCAATGTTTAAGAAGATGGGGCAATAAGAAGCAGCAGGAAAAATCAATAATTTTTTCTAGAAGGTAAAGTTTTGAGTAAGTTAGAAGAAATGCGACAATGGCGAATTTCTATGCGCCTTTAGCGGAGAAGGAAGATCACGTGTTTGTGGGCCAGTGAATTTTAAAGAGAATATAAATTCAAAATGACAGTACAGATTGACTACGATAGTCCTTGGCAATATCTCCACACCCTAGTAGCGCACTAGTGCCAATAACCAAAACCGCTGTAACAAATTATTTCAATAAGATTTTTTTTTCTCTAACCAGCAGCACTCGAGCTTTCCAGCTCTTTTGGCCCAATGACATGTCATTGCGAAGCTGGGGGGGTCAGTGGACTTTCCTTCCAACCCGGTCAGGAGTTCGCTCCTTCCCATCCACACGGGATTTATGTGCAGGAGCCGTTCAGGTTATTCAGTCAAATTTCCGATCGTAAACATTCCTTCAAACGCTGACGCCCGGGTTTGAACCATGAAAACCTGGTCGCCAGTACAATGCCGTGGCCATTACACCAGCGCGGCTCCCTTCAATAAGATTAAAAATGGACAGAAACGTTAGAAGAAATAGATGACCAACAGAAACAACATGGATGCACGAGATAGAATGCTAAATGTTTGGACCCACGAAGTATCGTGATGTGAAAAGGTCAGACAGGCTGCTACGCGTCACTTGAAATATTTGTTTACCTCAGTTTGTAAATATGTTCCAGGTGGTAAAATAAACCTTCAAACTCATCGGACAATGTTTTAACTGTGAAGAGATTATATCTGTCATGTTCAGTCGATGTCAGTTGTTCAGGAATTATGATAACAGAAAATATGTATGTCAGGAACCTTTGAACCTGGTCAATATATAATAAAATGATCACGTGTAGCACAACCACAGTTGGAGCAGCACGCTGCCACACATACACTCTAGGACATAGCTAACTACAGCTAGATACAGCTAAGCACCGAATAGGTATTAGCGACATCATGATAATAACCTCTCAACTTCCCAATGAGTATATGCTTTCAACATAGCCATAACAGTCTTCTTTTAACATGCTGTAAGATCGTGGCATTTCCATGCCTTAATCATTTATTTCACGCCTGTCTCAAATTTCCTTCCTCATGTGTTCGTCTGCCTCTCTTACTATGAGGTTTCCAGAAAAAGAACTGCTTTGTAATACTAACATCAGATTTCCTAAGTGTGTGCGACCCATTCAACCACCATGGCATCACTGACTGAATTGCTAACTCCCTGATTATTCCTATTTGTCACATAATGACAGCTGGATATTTAACAAATATCTTAGAATAAGGGGTCGCCACATAATTTGGTTCGATCTCTTTTCCTCTCCGGCATTACTGAACTACCTTTGCTGTGCGTACTAATTATGTGTACCATTCGATTGTCGGCTCATTCTATGTGCCTACCTTCCGACGGTATTTGATATTTTCGAGTCAATGTTTACACCCTTCCATTCATTTGTGTCGCGTTTAGTTACCTGAGAGTTTGACACAAATCAGATCAGGTTGACTGGTAAAGTCATTGTCGCGTAGTGGCCCAGTGTTACGTTTTCCATAGAGCACCAGTCCATTATCGAAACTGGTGACAGATTACAGACACATGCATATTGTAATAAGTTGTAGTGGTAAACATTATCGAGAACAGACAAATTTTGCAACTCCTTATACGGAAATTTGACCGTTTGAATTTTACAAATGCATGAGTCGTGCAGAAAATTCCTGCACAAAAACGTTTACCAATTAGCCAAAATAAAAAACCTTCCTGGATGAGTTGTACAAGGAAAATGTTCTACACATATCATATACAAACATACCTAGACTATTGTTCCACAATCTGGGATGGTTGTTCCATATCCAACACAAAAAGGCTCCATTCGATTCAAAAATGTGCAGTGCGTATAGTTGCTGATAAACACCAAACACGTTGTATAGATCTATATAACTATCTTAAAATATTAGCCCTCACAAAGCGCTTCCTATTTAACAAAGCTAAATTCGTTCACAAAATCTAGACACAGAATGCTCCAATGTATCTGTGGCCACTTTTAAAATTCAATGAAAAACGTAATCAGCGCTTGAACAGGTTACAAAGCCCAGGCTAGATTTGTTCAAGAAGAGCTTGACTTACTCAGCTGCTGATCTTTGAAACAATTTTCCACATGACCTGAAAAACATGTACAGTCCCTACTCATGTAATTGTAGACTGTTCAAATACATTATGAGTGCAGATTATATATAACTGATTATGTTTCGAATTATAATGTAATATACTGTATGGAGGGTCTGATGAACTAGTTTTTAATTTTAATATACCTTACTTCTAAATTGTAATCAGATACTGCAAACGTATGCTTTTATACTACTTATAATGTTGCATCGCCATTAAATTAATACTTTAAGTATGTTGGAGAATGTCTGGATAACTAGCAATAAAAGATGAGGAAGAGGTAGGGCAAAATGCAAGACGGGCCTATATGACCGATTCTCATCTATCAGTCAATATCCTTTACCTCTCTAAGGAGCATAGGTCATAAAGCTAGATCTCGTACGCAACAATTCACTCTACGTAGCAGTATCCGCTTGGGACTCAAAGCCGCTCACCTGTGGGAACATTGTCCGCATATGCTGACAACACACGATGTCCCTGGTCATTCAACAGCAGATTTCCAATATTTCACGAGTTCTTATTATATGCCAGCATAATCTGATTATGTTTCACATGATTTCTAATGTACTGTAAGAATGGTTTAATAATAATAATAATAAATTCTTTAAGCGCCAAACACGGCGCATAAGGCAGAAACCAGTGCTCTCCAGGTTGTTCGTTGTGACGCCACTCCTCTTAGCTCTTGCACATTATTTAGGCCCAACGTTCTTCCTTCTCTTATTATTCTTCTTCTGAGTGTTTCTTTTGGTCTTCCTTTTTTCCGCTTACCCTCAGGAACCCAAGTGAGCGCCTGTAGTGGTATTCTGTTGTTTTGCATTCGTAGGACATGACCGATATATGACCATCGTCTTTTCCTTATATAGTCGGAGACATATTTCTGCCTAGAGTCTTCTCTTATTTGTCGATTAGTCTTGAATTCTTTCCAACTGATGTTCATGAGTTTTCTAAGACATTTGTTCTCGAATGTATTCAGCTTGTTCTCCAATGATTTTGTTATTTGTTTACTGTCGAGCCTGGTTCTGTTTCGGTAACAATAGCTTGTTTTACGATAGTGAATTGTTAACTCACTGATCAACCCTCCGATCCATGAATGGTTTAGATTATGTTTATTTGTCTGGTTTTTTTTATTTTTTATTTATTTATTTATAATATTTTTTTTATTTATTATTTTTTGTCTCTCTTTTTTTGTAACATATTTAAATTTGATTATGACTTGATATTACAAATGTATGTTATGTGACGAGGCGGAAGCCGGAAAAATTAGGCGCGAAGGTGGTCAGTTCCTAGCCAGTGTCCCGAGTGGACGGATGTATTCTTCCCTGTGCCAGCAATTTAGCTGTGGAGTCTATGCTACGGACTATTTGTTAGAGATTACTGCCATGTTCAAATCCTATTGGATTATTAAGTTATGATTCGAGGACAGTGTAGTGTCTGGATTGATTTTGTTACTGGCCGGTATAAGTTACCGAAGATTTGTTTATTTCTTTGTCGTAGATTTCGGGCCACTCATGGTGAGTGATATTCATGGCAGTTTATCAGTGTAGTAATACTGTCGTGTATGATACGGACAGTCTAAGTGGTTAATGCATTTCATTGTTATATTGTATTTCACTCGTTTGTTAGCCCGTGTGAGGCCTTATTGTGTGTGCATAATATTAAAGGGAAGTCCCTGTAGAAGGTGTTGATTTTCTTATGTCAGCCATTGTGGTGTGGCTGTACTCCTAGGGGAGCGAGCCTATTATTGTTATTATCATTATTATTATAAGCCCACATTACAGTGGTGCAACTATAATAAATAGTTATCTGACAGTCTGTTTTTTTTTTATTTTTTATTTATTTATAATGTTTTTTTATTTATTATTTTTTGTCCCTCTTTTTTGTAACATACTTAAATTTGATTAAGACTGGATATTACAAAAGTATGTTATTATTTTACCTTGATAATGTTGTATGCTTAAATAATGCTCAAAATACATGTGCGTTTGAAAGGATACAGTATGCAAGATGACAGAGAGAGGAAGGGCAGAATGTGCCGATTTACTTTCATTGTTTCTAATTTTCTGATTGAAATAGTGTGATCTATCATATCGAATGCTTTTTTAAAAGTCTACAAACATTGCTCCACATATATTATCGTTATTAATGTTAGATGCAGGTTGTCTATCATTTTAGTTAAGGCTGTGTGGCATGAATGTTTTGGTCTAAACCCCGGCTGACTATCAACCAGCAGGTCATTATTGGCTAGGTGTTCTTTTGCTGTTTAGTGTATGTGTTTTTCCAATATTCAATACTGATGTTTTTATTTTTTGGAGATTTGTACCCATTTTTTGTCCAAGTGCAACATATGGGATAGTGGTCACTCATAGCAATAGTAGGGATGGAACATTCTATAATGTTTTCTGGACAGGTTACATAGATGTGATCCATCAGTGTGGATTATGTTATTGTTACTCTGGTAGGTTTATTGATTATTTGTTTCATGTTGTACGACGCTTTGATGTCGGTCCATGATTGGTTTGCCTTTTTATTGAAATCACCATGAAGAATAATTTCATTGACTGTAGTGATAACTTTATCCATTATGTTCGTAAAATCTTCAAACTATGGTGTTCCGACACAGGGATTTCGATAAAGATATATTATTACAATGGGTCTTTGCTTTTGTGGCTTTACCTATAACCACATGCATACTATATCTATGGTCTCTAGATCGTTTCTGCTGCTATAACTGAGAGAATTGGAAATATAATAGCTAACCCTGTCTCTAATTGTCTACTAGAATCTCGCCGAATAGTTTTAAAACCATTACGTGCAATGTCGCCGTCAGTTATTTTCTCATTCAGACTAATTTCTGAAAGCCCAAAAACATGGGCATTTTGATTAAGAACTTGTGTTAGTACTGGAAGTTTACCTAAAATATGGTTTACGTTCAGATGGCCAAGTCGCAAACCATTCATGGTTAGTAACAGTTCATAAGTACCTGGCATTTATGTTATGTAAAGAAGCTTTCCTTATTTGTTGAAGTAATCAGATGCAGGACAAATTGAAAACACTCGATGAGAGGACACAGCAATTGGGTCTGAAAATACACAGGGAAAAGACACAAATAGTGAGAATAAATGCAGGTAATGATAACAGGATTGAACTTGAAGAAACACCAATACAAGATTTAGAATCGTACACATATCTTGGTGTCGCAAATTTATTTTGAGAGAAAAGAGTCGTAGAAATAGTGGTCCGGTTTAGAGTGGAAAATGATGATGGAAAGCTCAGTGATAGAAAATGTAGAGATTTAATAGTTACTTCACAGCGTGCTGGAGGAGAGTAAAGACAGACTTATTTACGACAAATCGTGTCTCTCAATCTTCTCTTTCACTCTCCTGGTCAAACAATTATTTGCCAGTTTTCCAGACTCGCATCTGCGCGCACACCGATTTGGTGTTTTCAAACACACACACGACGTTGATACAAACTATAATAAACGAATAGGGGAAATGTTGGGATTTGGGTATATCCAACACACAGAACTAAATGAGTTTAGGTGATTTTATTCACTTTAAACATCAATTACTAAAAATATCAGATATTACATAAATTATCATAAGTACACAAATGCAAATAACAAGTTTGGGAGGGGGTGAAGAAGATTGGTATCGACTAAGCCCTTCCCGCTCATTAGACAAAGACAAACCCAGTCCAGAGATAGATAATATCAGGAACACGGGTACGTTAACCTAACAGTAAAGTTAATTACTCTGAAAGAGGAGTTACCAAGTTAGGTATAAGTGATAGAAAAAAAACCTGTTCTTCCCAGCTGTTCTTCCCTTTACTAAGCAAATGGAAAGGAGGTGGTTTTAAACAGAGTTAACAAATTATCAACTATCCCACTTAAAGGAACAATGTAGTGTATACAGAAAAGATATATGTTACCAGGTAAGCAAGTTAACAAAATGGTCACACAAAAGAATTAATTTCCTGTCATTCATACACGCGCTAGCAAAGGCCTTCACTCATCTTGCTCTCACTTACCGATTGTGAAAAAATCTTGCACTCCATAGAATAACACAACAGCAGTTACACCTCAACTAAAGGTATGAGTGTTTGTTCAAGTTCTAGCCCCAGATTATCGGGTAGGCGGTCAGCACATAAAAGGATCCCGTAATCGCTGGAAAATGAATCTGTAGTTGTGTCTCTTTTCTTAATAACAGTTTCTATGGGAGGGCACGGTCTCTGATACCGGGGTGAGGATGGTGTGGTCTATTTGACTATGCCGCGGATAATAAAATCCTTACGCGTGCTGGTACACTTTATCCGTGAGGTATGGTTTAAGTCCAGTGAGAAAACTAGTCACATCACTGTTCAGGAAATTATGGATTATCTCTCTGTGTCAGTAAACTAACAAAGCTCGGGCCAGTGTTCTTCTTCCCGTTACGACTTAAGTTGTTTGATGGTGCGTTAAATTTGTCTTTGGGTGTGCTTTCTTTGCTATAAGTTAGATAGCGGAATTCCAAACATAGAATCGCCTCAAAGATTAAAAATTTACACAGTCTCAACAAGTTCTGCGTCAAGGGAACTCTACACACTGTTTATGCGTTGCTTTGCTTAGATTGATTTCTTTATTGCTTTCTTATTGCTGGGATCGCACAGGTTACGATCACTCTGTATGAAAGAAAAAAAGACATGTAATATACCGAAAACAAATAACCTTCTAAAGCGCGATGAATTTCCCGTTAAGCCTATAATACTGATAAGGGTGGATTTGAGCTGAAGTGGTAACTTGCCACCCTTATCGACACCTGGTGTTAAAGTGTAAGATGTAGGTGTCTTCTCTGATTTAGGATGTTGCTGTGTATGTGGTAGTGGAACAGTTCACAGGGTTATCACACAGGCAACATGACGTGTAGAGTCATAGAAAGGGTAACTTCGTTGTATAAGTTTCTTTCATTTATTGCACGCCACAAAACAGTCATGATACTTATGACATCAACATGGTTAACGAGTTCAGCAAGATGATATGGCACATTGAAAACAATTTCTGTAGTCAGCAATGATAGCTGTTGTATATATGCGTCATAAGACATCACAGTTCAATAGATTCAGAAATTCATCAATCATCGAGTGCTAGTTCGTGAAGCTGTATAAATAATAATAATTTTTATAACTTCTGCAACAGTGTCAGCTACAGATCTTCAATGTTCATAAACAATAATAAATGCTCCCATTCTGATGCTAGCAGATCAGTTGTATACAATAAGTCCGTTCACTGTCTGCACGTGAATAGCATACATGGGCTACAGGTCAGCTCGACCTTTATAATGTTCCTAAGTCTAACCATCTGACTTGGACGTGATCTCTGATATAACGAATCCTGGAACACAGACAACAGTCTTGTTGGTCTAGAGCGACCCATATATATTTAACTAGTTCAGGTATACAGATACTGGTGACTTAATCCTAGTCAAAGTACCTCTCCATTTTGCATCACACAGGCGAGCAAATAGGCGACAAAATGACGAACCTCTAGATGATAGCATAAAGTTCGATACAAGAGGAATTACCTTATTTCGGAAAATCAACCATGAACATATGCCTCCAGGCAGGCTGCATAATACTGGGAAATAGTCTAGTTAGCTAACTAACTCACTAAGACACTGTATTTCCCTCAGAGAATCACAAGACGCAGTTGCGTCTGCTCGCTTCTTAAACCATTTCTAAACTGCCCCAACTGGGCGGAACACACAGAACGAACTCCCGGTTTTTGACATGCGCAGAACGACAATCTCTGAGTTGCCGTTCACAATAAGACGATTCGAAGAACATTCGAGATAAAAGTCTTACACAGTCGCGCCTTTTATGGTCATGAAAAGAAGCGTTAAGAAAGGTTTCAGACATCTACCATAGTTGACTGATACTACCAAATAAGGAGATGTGGTCACGCTTCGTTCAAGAAATTATAGACCGAACGTGTCTCTATACAAGAGAAGGCAACTCCTAAAAAATTGTAGTTTCGATAACTCGGATTATGTCCCTTTGACCATAGAAAACATAATACACACTTCAGTCAAAAAAATGATCATACATATCAAAAAATGTTTATACAAACGAAAAATAATAATGATCCGTGCGTAACATTACCGCACCCTCCCTGGAAAAAAAAAAAAATGAAACATTTTTTTTTTTTTTTAAATCCTGGAGCCGGAAAAAATCTAGGCTCCTAACGCACGTATGATGCGTGGATATATACCTAACAAATTAGCTCAACGCATGGAGCGACACTGAGATCATATCTCAGATCCTTAGAGAAAAAATTTATCTAAGTATACGCTGATATATTCCAGGAAGGTGCCACCAACACACGCCACAATGATGGCAACAACATAATGACAATCAAATTATACTCATACCAATATATGAAATTAAATATATTATGTGTTATCATACAATGTGTTGCAAATAGCGGTGTAATTTACTAATATACCGCACTATATTATTACATTATATAAAGTAACAGTAATTAATAAGTAATACATGTGTTGCTCTTCGGTGACACAAAACATTCAATAGAAGAAGATGTGGACATCATCCGCTCCCAATGTAGGACAGGACTTGATATCCTCAAAGTTCCACAATGGACATAAACTCGCAGACTTCAATGATGTGCTGCGAAAATATCAATAACACAAATCTTAAAGACAACTGGTAAATTTCTTAATACAATCCTGAAAATAATTTATTTAAATGTGGCCGAGTGATCTTTTGGCCCGTATATCACTAACTAAGCCTTCTTAGATAATTACATGGTACAATGTTATAAATTTCCCTCAAAAAAAAAAAAAGTGAGACAAAATCTACTAACATGTCATTATAACATTGGACTGTATATCAGGAAATATATATATATGACAGAAGAATCATGTGGAATCGTGTGGACATCTGGACAGAATGTCTGCCATTACATTATCCGAACCACGGATAGCTCGAACCGAGAAATGAAATGGTTGAAGAGCTATGGCATAACGAGTGGACCTCGAGCTCTTCAAGTTTTTGCTCTGAATAGCAGTAAGCGCTTTCTGGTCGGTTTCCACAATGAAATGTGCGCCTAGGAGAAATCTTTGTAACTTCAGAATAGACCATACCATAGCCAATAACTCACGGTCTAAAACCGAGTAATTCTTTTCTGCAGCGTTTAATTTCCTAGAGATATACATCACCGGATGCAAAGTATCAGAATACTCCTGCATTAGTGCTGCCCCAATCCCTGTTGACGAGGCGTCACTTCGAAGAACAAAAGTCTTCTCAATAGTAGGTAACTTAAGAATAGGTGGAGATGAAAATAGGGCTTTAACCTGGTCCAATGAGGATTGACATTCTTTAGACCAGCGGATCAGATTAGGCGACCCTTTCTTCAATAAAGTAGAAAGCGGTGCCATAATGGAGGACAGATTCGGAATGAATCGTCCGTAGAATTGAATCAAACCTAATAGACTCCTTACTTGTTTCTTCGTCTTAGGGACCGAAATGTTAAGTATTTTTGAAACATTGTGGTCCTCTGTCTTTAAAAGACCATGACCAACCCGATGACCTAGGAAAGAAATCTCGCTAAATCCTATAAAGGCTTTAGAGGGTTTTGCAGTCAAGTTATACTCGCGAAGAGTAGACAGTAATTCGTATAAACCCAAATAATGATCTTCCCAAGAATCACTGAATAGACAGATATCATCTAGGTATGCTATGACATCTGTACGATATGCGAGAATTCGCCGCATCATGCGTACGAATGTAGCAGGGGCGTTCATAAGACCAAAAGGCATGAAATTCCATTGGAATAAACCCCTAGGTGTAGAAAAAGCTGTAAAAGGTTTGGCACGTTCAGTTAGCGGGACTTGCCAATAACCTTTAGACAAATCTAGTTTGGTAAAGAATCTAGAATTAGAAAGTTTATTGAGTAGCTCTTCTAATGAAGGCATAGGTTCAGCATCGAACTTCGTAACTTGGTTCAATTTGCGATAATCTACGCAAATGCGAATGTTATTATCCTTCTTTCGAACAATAACCATAGACGAAGAGTATGCTGAAGTGGATGGTTCAATGATTTCCAAACGTATCATTTCATCCAACTCTTTTTCGACTTGAGACTGGAAATGAATAGGTATTGGATATGGTCTGACTCTGATAGGATTGTGATCAGTTAGCACAATGTCATGTTCTATGACATGTGTGTGTCCCGGGATGTCTGTAAGAACATCCTGAAATGTTTGCAACATCGAAGAAACTTGTCGATGTTCCTCAGCGGAAAGATTTGGAGAAACGGTCACGTTTTTCCAAGATTCCGTAGAATAAAGTGGGACCATAGAAAGAGGAAGATTGACATCAGAAAAAGTAGTTTCCTCATCCTGTATAACTGACAGAGATGAGTACTGACCACGAGTTGCTTGTGAATTGTCCGTAGCCTGGAAAATAGGCTGCAAATAGTCAGGTCTTTCATAAAATTCTGTGAGCATATTTATGTGGAAAGTTTTATGCTTTCCATCAATATCGACAACATAGTCGACATCAGAAATTTTGGAGACTATTGCATATGGACCTTTCCATGCAATTAGAAGTCTGTTCTCCCTTGAAGGAAGTAGAACGAGAGCTTTGTCACCTGGACAAAGTTGTCGTAGACATCTATTCTTATTTGCAAACTGCCTTGCCTTTTCTTTAGCAAATTCTGAAGACGAAGTTGCTAGTTTGCATGCCTCGATGATCTTTTGCCTAAGAGCAATGACGTACTCATAAGAAGATTGAGTCTCATCGCTAATATTATCGGCAGTGATTAGATCGTGAAGTAAAGACATAGGGCCGCGCGGTTGCGCGCCAAAGACAAGTTCAAAAGGGGAAAACCCCGTATGTTCATTGGGGACCTCTCTATACGCAAAGAGAGCCGCGGGTAAGACCCTGTCCCAATCCTGAGGATGATCCTCAGTTATTTTACCAAGTAAAGTTTTCAGAGTCCTATTTAAACGTTCGACCAACCCATTAGACATTGGGTGATAGATACTGCTGAGAGACCTTTTAATGTGTAGCATAGACATTACCTGTGACATAGTGTCTGATATAAGTTGAGTGCCATGGTCTGACAATATTTCTCCGGGAAAACCCAAGCGAGAAAATATCAGCCAAAGAGCGTCTGCGATATCAGCAGTTGAGATGCTCTTGAGGTATTGCCTCTGGCCAACGTGTGCACATATCGACACATGTAAGGATAAATTGATGTCCTCTAGCCGACTTAATTCTAAAAGGACCGATAATATCTATTGCCATTTTTTGAAAAGGGCGAATAGGAATGTCAGCAGCCTGGATAGGCGCAGCATGTCGTGGTCCTTTAGATTTGACCTCCTGACATACTTTGCAAGAGCGACAGTACATTCGTATGTCCTTGCTCACAAATGGCCAAAAGAAAGCCGCAAGAACCCTCGACTTTGTACGGGAAAAACCCATATGTCCAGCACATTGCGAGTCATGAGCATGTTGCAATATTTGCAATCTCATGCTCTTAGGCACAAGAATTTGTGAATGAGTGGACGTAGTCGAGTCTTGTACCATACGTACAAGTACGCCGTTCTTCATAGAAATCCAAGATTTCCTATTAGTGTTCTGATTAGGATCACCTTTTTTTGCTAGAATGAAGAATTTTTGTAAAGAAGGATCTTCTTCTTGCAATTTGATAAATGAGTCACGTGTAATAGTCAAGTGACTATCTTGGTCATTTACTTCATCATTATTAGTTAATGAAGTTTGAGGTGGATCCAGAGCATGTGCTCTTGTGACCACCGCATTGGTAGCTTCAATGTTTTGCTCTTCCCAAACAGCAATCTGCTGTGGGGTACATTCCCTAACTCCGTGAATACGACCAATAATAAGGTCCGCAATAGGGTTTGGAAGTAGACACGCGTGGACCTCTCCCGTGAAGAAAGGAGTAGCAATGTGTATTATAGCAGTAGGATACTTTTCTAACGTGCCACCAAATGTGACACATTTGATGACTTTTCCTGTAGCACAGGATGGATCTACAAGAGATTGCCTAACGCCGACAGTAGTACATCCAGAATCAAACAACACTGAGACTGGATTACTATTTACTAGCCCCTTATGTAATATAAGAGAACCTCTCCCATCATGAGCAACATTAGCAGGAAGAGCGGGCAAAGGATGACCACAG
Source organism: Oreohelix idahoensis (assembly GCA_024509875.1). Taxonomy (NCBI): domain Eukaryota; kingdom Metazoa; phylum Mollusca; class Gastropoda; order Stylommatophora; family Oreohelicidae; genus Oreohelix; species Oreohelix idahoensis. The sequence goes on along the minus strand of JAMPIV010022314.1, from coordinate 29,380 downwards.
CTTAAAGTACTAACGGTTTTCGGATCAAATAAAGTACTGCATTGGATACATTTATTTGCCCTACCAAAATCAAAAGATGAGCATCCGATAGCATTATGGTCTTTATCATTATTAACCTGTTTATCTGCTCCCTGAGATTCTTGTTGAACAGAGTTTGTCTGTTGATATCTTTTTCTCTTATGTTGCGATCTACCGCGACCATTATTGCCTCTGCAATTATCATTAAAGTCCCTACTGTAATTTTTATCCTGGTTTGAGTTCCAGTTTCCATAACTGTCATTACTATCTCTATGCTGTTGAGAACCTCTATTATCTTGGTATTGAGGTCTCTGCATAAAATATTTCCCTCTATACCGATTACCTTTGTGAAAATTTCTAAAGTTAACCGAAGTAGAATAACGTGTAGTATTAGGTTGTCTCCAGTTCTGGGAAGAAGAATCACCCTGGAATTGATCACTATGGTTCTGGGCATAATTACGATTACTCTTTTTATTGAAATTTTTCTGGCTACCCTGAAATTTACGCATAAAATTTGGGCCATAAGGTGCTGCCGAAGCAACTGGCAGACCTTCTTTCACCTTAGAGTTACTAATGGTTATGTGCGCATGCGCAGTAACATACTGGCTACAGTATTCTTCCATTTCTTTTATGTTTTTAGGCTTACGCTCATGAAGAAAAGATAGAAAAGCTTCATTAACAGAAGACATAACCTTATCTCTAAGTAGTAAATCCATAAGAGCTTCAAATGTATTTTCTGTCTTAGACAACTCAACCCATCGTAAAAAAGTAAGACGGATGCCTGAGATGAATTCAGAGAATTCAACTCCAGTTTCTGGTAACATGGTTTTAAATTTAAGACGATATCCGTCCTCGTTAAGTTGGTACTTCTTTAACAATGCCGCCCTGACAACCTCATAGTTGTTTTTGTCAGGCACATCTACCATACTCAACAAAGTCAAAGCATCACCTCTAAGTATCTTGGACAGATGATACACATATAATGTTTTATCTATATTATGCACATTACATGCACTTTCAAATCTATCTAGATAAAATGTTATATCATCGATTGAGGGATTAAATGCTGGTAGATTAAGCTTGAAATCCTTAGCATTAGTCTTATTTGACACCTTATTTGCATCATTAGCATTACCAGTGTTCAATAACTTTAACTTCTCTAACTCTAAAGCTAAGACTTTTTCATCATGTTCCATTTTTGCTTTTCTCTCATCAGCCTCTCTTTGTAACCTTCTTTCTTCAGCCTCAGCCTGTAACTTTCTTTCTTCAGCCTGGGCCTGTAACTTTTTTTCTTCAGCCTCTATTTCAAGTCTCTTATTTTCAGCTTCTTTTTCAAGTCTCTTATTTTCAGCTTCAGCCTGGGCCTGTAACTTTTTTTCTTCAGCTTCTTTTTCAAGTCTCTTATTTTCAGCTTCAGCCTGAAGCCTCTTCTCCTGAGATTCTGCTTCTCTTTTTTGTTTTTCCATTTCCATTTGAAATCTTTTTTCCTCCACCTGCATCTGCAGTTTCTTTTGTTCTATTTCAGCCTCTATTCTCTTTTGTTCAGTTTGTTCTTTCATTTTCTTTTCTTCCGACTTCAATGCCTTGGCATATTGAACAGTCGCAAATTCTTCTAATTTATCACCTGTCTTCCCAAGGGCTTTACCCTGCTCAATAAAGTACTCAAATGTAGACATGATGTCCAAAATGTGAGTACAGAACCTGAAATAATTAATTATCTTATTTCAATGTTAAATAGCAACAAGACTTAATAAAGTGCTTGTATAATCTCTATGTTGAACCCAATCTCTGTGGGAAACAGGAGTTGACACCAACTTGTATTATCAAATGTATAATAATATCACAAGTCACCTCTTAATTAACAGTGCACTACCCAAATCAGTGCATAATCATCAGTTATTTATCATAACTGCACTACAATAGTGCATAAGCAAAAAAAACACCAGTTTGTTATGATAAGTGCACTATAGACCAATAGTGCATGAGCATATATCAACAATAGTGAAAGCTAACTATGCAAGAACTATGTAAACAATAACAAGACAATGTAAACAATAACAAAGGTCACCAACAATGTAAACAATAACAAAGATCAAAGTCAATGTAAACAACAACAAAGATCAGAGTCAATGTAAACAATAACAAAGATCAGAGTCAATGTAAACAATAACAAAGATCAGAGTCAATGTAAACAATCAACAAAGATCAAACAATACGAAAACATTCGCATAAGTCAAATACACAAACAGCAAAACTAAAAAGAAATATGCGAAGATATGACTAACAAATGACGCTACAGTGTATACACAAAAAATATACGTAAAGAACTGAATAATAGCAAAGGGGAGACCTACAAATACAAACAATCGAAATCGAAACTAAAAAACACAAAGAAAGAGAGAAAAGAAAAAAAAAAAAAAAAATATATATACAAGAAACAAAAATAAAGCACAACTCGTCACAACTAAACAGATATAGCAACGATTGTCGCTAGCAAATTTCACTGTAGGAAATTCGCACAGTCCCTAACGAAAACGCTAACAGTAGAACCTCTGTGACGTGGTATCTTCTACTGTAAGACTCCGCCCAACCGAGAAAACCCGCTGAAATATAAACATATAAATATACAAATAACAAATAACATATAACATATAAAACATGTATCATGAAAACAATAGGAGAAAGTGTGAAAGTACAGAAGGCTCAGTTAGAACATAAGGGCACAGTTCACAAACAAAACAGGCCACTTAACTTCTATAAATCCAGCGTCAGCACGGTGCAGAACAGGATGTAATCAGCATTCTGAGGATAATGATCCAACGTTGATTAACTTCTGCTCCCATAAACAGCCATGACGAAGGAAATGAGCTTCTAATACTGCAACAGTTGTTACGGCACTTGACCTTCTGAATCTTCTAAATTGATTTAACCGGCACTTGACCTTCTGAACCCGCAACAGTACCCCTGAGACCGGAACAGTTGTTACGGCACTTGTCCTTCTTTTCACCAGATCAGGAAATCCATTCGCTCGGTACTTGTCCTTCTAATTTTACATAAACTTCAATATTGCCGAGCAGCGCCGGGTAGTTTCAAAATCAGCAACTGTCAGAAAATCCGGATACTTTCAATAAAATTTCTTGTAAGGTGGTAGTTGATGCTGTAGTTGTATCTAGTATGATGATGATGTCTGGGTTTGCTGACCCCCTTGATAGCTGGAATCAGAGTGAACCAACCTATGGCCACCAAAAATGATATGGTGCGCCAAAATATCAGATGATAGAACCAGCTCTGGCCACCAAAAATGATATGGTGCGCCAAAATATCAGGTGTCGATAAGGGTGGATTTGCTGAAGTGGTAACTTGCCACCCTTATCGACACCTGGTGTTAAAGTGTAAGATGTAGGTGTCTTCTCTGATTTAGGATGTTGCTGTGTATGTGGTAGTGGAACAGTTCACAGGGTTATCACACAGGCAACATGACGTGTAGAGTCATAGAAAGGGTAACTTCGTTGTATAAGTTTCTTTCATTTATTGCACGCCACAAAACAGTCATGATACTTATGACATCAACATGGTTAACGAGTTCAGCAAGATGATATGGCACATTGAAAACAATTTCTGTAGTCAGCAATGATAGCTGTTGTATATATGCGTCATAAGACATCACAGTTCAATAGATTCAGAAATTCATCAATCATCGAGTGCTAGTTCGTGAAGCTGTATAAATAATAATAATTTCTATAACTTCTGCAACAGTGTCAGCTACAGATCTTCAATGTTCATAAACAATAATAAATGCTCCCATTCTGATGCTAGCAGATCAGTTGTATACAATAAGTCCGTTCACTGTCTGCACGTGAATAGCATACATGGGCTACAGGTCAGCTCGACCTTTATAATGTTCCTAAGTCTAACCATCTGACTTGGACGTGATCTCTGATATAACGAATCCTGGAACACAGACAACAGTCTTGTTGGTCTAGAGCGACCCATATATATTTAACTAGTTCAGGTATACAGATACTGGTGACTTAATCCTAGTCAAAGTACCTCTCCATTTTGCATCACACAGGCGAGCAAATAGGCGACAAAATGACGAACCTCTAGATGATAGCATAAAGTTCGATACAAGAGGAATTACCTTATTTCGGAAAATCAACCATGAACATATGCCTCCAGGCAGGCTGCATAATACTGGGAAATAGTCTAGTTAGCTAACTAACTCACTAAGACACTGTATTTCCCTCAGAGAATCACAAGACGCAGTTGCGTCTGCTCGCTTCTTAAACCATTTCTAAACTGCCCCAACTGGGCGGAACACACAGAACGAACTCCCGGTTTTTGACATGCGCAGAACGACAATCTCTGAGTTGCCGTTCACAATAAGACGATTCGAAGAACATTCGAGATAAAAGTCTTACACAGTCGCGCCTTTTATGGTCATGAAAAGAAGCGTTAAGAAAGGTTTCAGACATCTACCATAGTTGACTGATACTACCAAATAAGGAGATGTGGTCACGCTTCGTTCAAGAAATTATAGACCGAACGTGTCTCTATACAAGAGAAGGCAACTCCTAAAAAATTGTAGTTTCGATAACTCGGATTATGTCCCTTTGACCATAGAAAACATAATACACACTTCAGTCAAAAAAATGATCATACATATGAAAAAATGTTTATACAAACGAAAAATAATAATGATCCGTGCGTAACAAATACACTCGAGTATTAAATTATGTATTTAATAAACACTGCGCGAATTCTAGTGGTTAAAAACCCACATCTATAAAACTAGGACTTAACTGAATTTATTAATTATAAATTCCTTCGCGACTTTAAAAGTTAATTTAAGCATCTATTATCTTTTGAAATAATATAATAGATAGATCATTATATTTAAAACTGGAACTCTTGAGATGGTTTAATTAAATAGATTTAAATTAACACAAAATCCCTTGAAATAGAATGACTAGACCACTGATCACTTTACACAATATATATTTTACCGCTTTGCACAGAATTAGAAATCACTGCAAATATATATAAAATCCAGGGGAAAATCTATAACAAGATTTCAATAAAGCTAGTGCTTCTGTAAAGGTCTGGCCAGCGAGTGATAACGTGTCTAGTTCTTCATGGTCTATTTAGCTAAAATGAAATGTAAGTTGAGTGGGACATGATAAACTTGACAACTTATTGATCTCACGAACTTTTGGGGATCTGACCGCCAAATCAAGAGAAAAAGCCGCCCCCTGGTCTTCGTATCCGCTCGCTGCTGCCCGTTTCGCTTTCCCCCGTTCGCTCGGTTCCTCGATTGACACCGAGACGCGAAATTAGCGGCAAGCAACTGCGTCTCGTATCAGGGAAAACTACTGTCTTTGATAGCGCCGATAGTCTCCCCTAAGATCCCTCGGTCTGTCTCTTTGATCTCGTCGCTGTATCCTACATGAGTCCCGGTGGAATGCGTTCTGGCAAACGAAAAGTTACAACAAATGTTCAGGGGTTCTAATGTTATGAAAAGCTAAAGGTCCCTTTAAATCATCCATCATATCAGGGAAAATTCACTAGTCAAACTAGACGTACGTCACAATCGTCCCCACTTTTAGACATGAAACCATTTTTCATGTTTTCATTTTTGACAATGGAGGTGACCTGATTGGTGATTTTTAGGATGAGTGGTATCTTCAGTTTGCTCTTCTTCCTCTGTAGACCAGTTTCTACTCAGGAAATCAGCCCCGACATTCTGTCTTCCCGGAATATATTCCACTTTGAAAGAATAAACGCTTAAAAGAAGCGCCCAACGCATGATCCTAGCGTTAAATTCTTTATTGGCACCAAGAAATGCTAACGGAGCGTGGTCTGTTTGCACCGTGAACGATGTACCATAAAGAAACTCATGATGGCGTCTGATACCGTCAATCAGAGCAAGACATTCCCTTTCAACTACGCTGTAGTTCCGTTCCGCTTTATTTAATTTCCGACTGCCATAGGCAACTGGAAATAGCATGTTCAGGTCACTGTCATCGGCTTGAAGCAGTGTTGACCCGATGCCCTGACCTGACGCGTCGACTCTCAGTACAAAAGGTTTCTTGAGGTCAGGCAACCTCAAAATGGGGTATGCAGACAACTGTCCTTTCAAAGTGCTATACGCGTGTTCGCACTTTTGATCCCATATGACCTTATCAGGACAACCTTTCTTTGTGAGGTCAGTCAGAGGTGCCGTCAGTCCGTTGAAGTTCTGGATGTACTTCTGATAGTATGCACATAGCGATATGAAGGAACGTACGTCTTTCTTCGTTCGGGGTCTTTTTGCTGCCACTATTTTCTCCACGTTCTTCTTAATAGGGCAACTGCATCCGTGAGAAATAGTGTGCCCCAGGAAGTCTAACTGTTCAAACCCGATGAGACATTTGCTAGGTCTGGCTGTGAGACCCGTTTCCTGTAGTCTCCTGAGGAGCATAGCAACCGTAGCAATATGTTCTTCATAGGTTTCCGATGCAATTAAGATGTCATCCATGAAATTATGGATATGGGGACTTTGCAAAGGTTCTAGAAGCTTCCTCATCATCCTGGTGAACACTCCTGGTGCGTTATGCAAACCGAACGGCATCACGTTAAATGTGTAATGTCCTTCACTAGTGCTGAAAGCTAACAAAGGTTTAATTTCCTCCTTGACTGGTATTTGATAATAACCTTTGCTGAGGTCAATCTTGGAGAAGATCTTTGCTTTGCTGAGCTTGGTGAACAACTCAGAAACAGTTTGGAGAGGTTCGGGCTGGAATTCCGTTACAGCGTTTAGCAACCTGTAATCAATGCACAGCCGAACTTCCTTATTGGGCTTCTGCAACAGCACTACGCTCGAGCTGTAAGGAGATGTAGACTCACTGATAATTCCTGCCTGACGCAGCTTGTCTATTTCTCCGCGAAGTGCATCAGCTTTAGCGTACGGGATGGGGTAAACTCTGGTTTGAACAGGGGTCTCGTTTGTTAATTTCATATCAAATTCAATGAGATTTGTTCGACCAGGTACATCCGTTAAGACTGCACTGTACTGTTTTAGTAGAGCCCTGGTTTCTGTTTGTTGTTCTGGTGAGAGATTGTCGCCGAACTTGACATCTTTAAAGGATTCTGTGGGTTTCAATGGATACTCCATGCAACCATCATCATCTTCCTCGTCTTCCGTTGCTATGGCGACAGCCAGGAGATGCTCGGAGGATGGCACCGGTCTTTCCAAATATTTCTTTAGCAGATTTATGTGGAAGACCTTCTCCTTTCCTTTGATGGAGATCTTGTAGTTGGTACGTGAGATCTTTTTAAGGACGGTAAACGGTCCTTGCCATCCGATGCGAAGTTTATTGCTTCCGGTTGGAAGTAGCAATAGGACTTTCTCCCCTGGTTGTAGTTCTCTCTCTTTTGCAGCTTTGTTGTATCTTTTAGTAATTTTAGCGCGGGCTTTCTTAAGGTTGGTAGTAGCTAGATCCCATCCTAGCTTTAGCCTTTCCTTAAGCTCAGATACATACTTGCTTGCAGAGACGACTGTCTCGTCAGCCTTCTGGTCTGTCAGGGACCGAAGTAAGGCTTCTAGTGGCCCCTTAATAGGTCTGCCAAATAAAAGTGTAGCTGGCGCAAAACCCGTAGACGCTTGGGGTACCTCTCGGTAGGCGAATAAGGCAGCCGATATATATTGGTCCCAGTCTTCCGGTTTCTCCTGACCCAGCTTACGTAACATCATGGTGAGGGTACCGTTAAAACGTTCCACGAGCCCATTTCCGGCCGGATGGTAGGGACTTGTGTGGATATGTTTGGCCCTCAAGATCTTAAAGATCTCCTCCATTAACAGGCTACGGAATTGGGATCCATTGTCCGTCAAAACTTGTTGAGGGAATCCCAACCGTGTAAAAATTTGCACAAGGGCTTCTGCGACATGCTTGGAATTAGTGCATGGTAGCGGTACGGCTTCGGCCCACATAGTGCAAGTGTCAACTAAGGTCAGGATGAACCTGTTCCTTCTTTTGGTCTTTTCCAGAGGACCAATAATGTCGACAGCAACCCGTTCAAATGGAGTCCCTACTATTGGCATTTGCCCCATAGGTACTGGGGGTGTCAAGTGCTTGGGTGCTACCCGTTGGCACTGGGCGCAGGATTTCACGTACCTGACAATGTCAGAGTTCATTCCTGGCCACCAATAGTGGTTTTTTATTCGCTGAATAGTGGCGTTTTGTCCCATGTGTCCGCTAAAGGGAAGAGAGTGCCCCATTTCTAAGATCTGGTTTCTGTACTGCGTCGGTACTAGGAGCTGGTTATTCCCCGTGTCCGGGTTGCCCGTTCTACGATACAATACACCATCCTTAGAAAAAATGTCTCCGTTGTGTCTGGGGTCCTTAGCCATGGGCAGTTTTTTAAAGCAGGGCGCCAGAGTAGGGTCCTTTTGTTGCGCCTCCTTCAGTTCATTCGGCAACAAGTTTGGCGCAGGCTCCCTCTCCTTCTTGGCTTGCCCTCTTGTGGTTACCGCTGCCACAATCGGCTCCTTAGGTCTCCCAATGAACACATATCTACATCCCAGGATAACTGGGTAGATCGGATCATCCATTATGGCCGCTTTAATAACTCCTCTGACAAAGTCAGAGTGTATTTCTACCAGTGCGATAGGAAGCGTCCTGGGTGCATCACTCCTGAAAACTCCACTAAGTTTGACGGTTTCCTCTGTCTCCTGACCGGGTTTGACTAGGTGCCTAGCGACAATACAATCAAAACTTAATCCAGTGTCAAAAAGACAAGTAGTGGAGGTACCGTTCAAAATTACAGTTCCTCGAGTTGAGGGTCGGTCCCCCTCAGGTTGAGAATCACTGACATTGACTCTACCTTTCGAGGCTGTATGCAAACATCCAATGCGGTTTGCACCGGTTTGTTTGCCCTGATCAGACGTTCCTGGTGTAGGGGTCTTCCCTTTTCCTTGACCTTGGTGGCCGCGCTGCCACGTAGGCTTGTTGGGTTGATCAGAATTTTGTTGTTGGGGGGGTATCGGGTTTTGTAGAATTTCGATTTTTCCTGGGGAGGTTTCTGGGTATTGTTATCTCGTTGGTTATAATGTTGAGAGGAAGTGGAAGAATAGGATGCCTGTTCTAGATTCTGTTTTCGAGATGGCTCATCGGTGGGTTTACGTTTAGTGCTGGGAAGTTCGGCCATTGCATTGCTATAGCGTTCGGCTTTATTGAGTATGTCTTCAAGCCTGACTGCCCCCTGTTCAGCCAAAAATCTACGTGTTTCATTCGACAAAGTGGATTTTATCTGCTCCACAAGAACAAGTTCGAGGAGTCCCTCATATGAAAGAGGTAGGTCAGATAATTCAATGCACTTTGTCAGATAACCCGTGAGACGTGAAGAGAACTGTGGAAATGTTTCCGTGCTCTCTTTTCGGCTGTTTCTGAACAACTGCAGAAACTTTCGGGCAGTCATCTCAAACTGCTGTAGTAAGGCCTTTTTCAACATGTCGTAATCATGTTGATTCGGTCCCAGCTTTGTGTACACGTCATAAGCATTGCCTTTCAGTGACGTTGAAAGTTTGAGCGCCCAGCGGGTACTCTCTAACCCATAAAGATTCGCGAGTCTCTCGAATTTTTCTAGGTAGCTGTCAATTTTTTCGTTAGGGCTAGGAAAAGATTCTAAAGAAAACGACATAGCAGTTAATTGGGCAGATTGAGTACTGGAGAGGTCCATTGATTGAGACTGGGGCGAAGACGGCTCTCCGTTAGTCGAAGTAGAGGCGCCCCGACTCTCTAGAGCCTTAAGCGCCAGTTCATGTTGTCTTTCCTTGTCTCTCTCTCTCTCTCTGCGAGTTTCCATCTCTGCTTCAATTTTCTTCTGTTCCAAAAGACGTTCTTCCGCTTCTTTCTTATCTGCCCTCTCCTGGGCTTCTCTCCTCTCTGTTCTTTCTTTCTCTTCCTTCCGCTCAGCTTCTGCTCTCTGTTGCTCCGCCTTCCTCTCAGCTTCGGCTCTCTGTTGCTCCGCGTCATATATTTCCAATTCCTGGTTAATAAACGCGTTTGCAGCTTCTGCATCTAATCCTGCCTCTTTCGCTTCCAGCCTCAAGATGGACCTCATCTTTATCCTCTCTGCCATTGTTAAAGAATAAGATGAAGTATGCTTAGAGAACTAGTAAGAAGAAACGCGAAAGGGAGGAACTCTGAACCGCTACGAGAAAAAAAACACAAGTACAAATTTACCTGTGTTACCTCCTACCTGTACTGTGCAAACTTATCGCTGCTATTATCTGGCAATTAAGGCTCTAAACGCAAGCGACTATGCCACTAAATGGTAAGTTACACTGGAAAAGAATCTACTTTTACTAACAGTAGAGAAAAATTTATATTAAAACAATTTAAAAGGAAAAAAAAATTTCCCCTAAATTTTAAATCTCTGACAACAAACTCCGTCCCTAAAGTCAATTATTGAGATGAGACGTTGTTAACTTAATTTTTTAAAATCAGAACAATCCGTCTTTAGCTAAGCTCAACTCTTTTTGACTTCAAAAACCTTAGTGACTGTAAAACAATCACGCAATCCCAGCAACTTTTATAAAGAAAGAAATATAATTATCTCCGCCAGAGGATAATAAAATAGCAAATATATTTGTTTATCTGTACTTTCTACTGCTGTGGAGGGAAAACAACCTGTAAATATGCTGTGTGGACAACCCAAATACTTAAAGAACGTTTGTCTAGGGGTGTAATTATTTATTTATTTCCCTAATTCACAAAGACAAATCATTCACACTCTACCTAGTTAGACCCAAACTAAATCAGACTCAAAATATCTTTAACCCGGCTATGCGATTGCCTCAAATGTAGCTCAAGATCCCAGAACCAGCCCACAAATATGTGTGCATCAAATGTATCTCAAAATTATCCCAGACGAGCCGGCCAAATATTGTCGTAAATTTATTTTGAGAGAAAAGAGTCGTAGAAATAGTGGTCCGGTTTAGAGTGGAAAATGATGATGGAAAGCTCAGTGATAGAAAATGTAGAGATTTAATAGTTACTTCACAGCGTGCTGGAGGAGAGTAAAGACAGACTTATTTACGACAAATCGTGTCTCTCAATCTTCTCTTTCACTCTCCTGGTCAAACAATTATTTGCCAGTTTTCCAGACTCGCATCTGCGCGCACACCGATTTGGTGTTTTCAAACACACACACGACGTTGATACAAACTATAATAAACGAATAGGGGAAATGTTGGGCTTTGGGTATATCCAACACACAGAACTAAATGAGTTTAGGTGATTTTATTCACTTTAAACATCAATTACTAAAAATATCAGATATTACATAAATTATCATAAGTAAACAAATGCAAATAACAAGTTTGGGAGGGGGTGAAGAAGATTGGTATCGACTAAGCCCTTCCCGCTCATTAGACAAAGACAAACCCAGTCCAGAGATAGATAATATCAGGAACACGGGTACGTTAACCTAACAGTAAAGTTAATTACTCTGAAAGAGGTGTTACCAAGTTAGGTATAAGTGATAGAAAAAAAAAACCTGTTCTTCCCAGCTGTTCTTCCCTTTACTAAGCAAATGGAAAGGAGGTGGTTTTAAACAGAGTTAACAAATTATCAACTATCCCACTTAAAGGAACAATGTAGGGTATACAGAAAAGATATATGTTACCAGGTAAGCAAGTTAACAAAATGGTCACACAAAAGAATTAATTTCCTGTCATTCATACACGCGCTAGCAAAGGCCTTCACTCATCTTGCTCTCACTTACCGATTGTGAAAAAATCTTGCACTCCATAGAATAACACAACAGCAGTTACACCTCAACTAAAGGTATGAGTGTTTGTTCAAGTTCTAGCCCCAGATTATCGGGTAGGCGGTCAGCACATAAAAGGATCCCGTAATCGCTGGAAAATGAATCTGTAGTTGTGTCTCTTTTCTTAATAACAGTTTCTATGGGAGGGCACAGTCTCTGATACCGGGGTGAGGATGGTGTGGTCTATTTGACTATGCCGCGGATAATAAAATCCTTACGCGTGCTGGTACACTTTATCCGTGAGGTATGGTTTAAGTCCAGTGAGAAAACTAGTCACATCACTGTTCAGGAAATTATGAATTATCTCTCTGTGTCAGTAAACTAACAAAGCTCGGGCCAGTGTTCTTCTTCCCGTTACGACTTAAGTTGTTTGATGGTGCGTTAAATTTGTCTTTGGGTGTGCTTTCTTTGCTATAAGTTAGATAGCGGAATTCCAAACATAGAATCGCCTCAAACATTAAAAATTTACACAGTCTCAACAAGTTCTGCGTCAGGGGAACTCTACACACTGTTTATGCGTTGCTTTGCTTAGATTGATTTCTTTATTGCTTTCTTAATGCTGGGATCGCACAGGTTACGATCACTCTGTATGAAAGAAAAAAAAGACATGTAATATACCGAAAACAAATAACCTTCTAAAGCGCGATGAATTTCCCGTTAAGCCTATAATACACTCGAGTATTTAATTATGTATTTAATAAACACTGCGCGAATTCTAGTGGTTAAAAACCCACATCTATAAAACTAAGACTTAACTGAATTTATTAATTATAAATTCCTTCGCGACTTTAAAAGTTAATTTAAGCATCTATTATCTTTTGAAATAATATAATAGATAGATAGATCATTATATTTAAAACTGGAACTCTTGAGATGGTTTAATTAAATAGATTTAAATTAACACAAAATCCCTTTAAATAGAATGACTGAGCTAGACCACTGATCACTTTACACAATATATATTACCGCTTTGCACAGAATTAGAAATCACTGCAAATATATATAAAATCCAGGGGAAAATCTATAACAAGATTTCAATAAAGCTAGTGCTTCTGTAAAGGTCTGGCCAGCGAGTGATAACGTGTCTAGTTCTACATGGTCTATTTAGCTAAAATGAAATGTAAGTTGAGTGGGACATGATAAACTTGACAACTTATTTGATCTCACGAACTTTTGGGGATCTGACCGCCAAATCAAGAGATGAAGCCGCCCCCTGGTCTTCGTATCCGCTCGCTGCTGCCCGTTTCGCTTTCCCCCGTTCGCTCGGTTCCTCGATTGACACCGAGACGCGAAATTAGCGGCAAGCAACTGCGTCTCGTATCAGGGAAAACTACTGTCTTTGATAGCGCCGATAGTCTCCCCTAAGATCCCTCGGTCTGTCTCTTTGATCTCGTCGCTGTATCCTACATGAGTCCCGGTGGAATGCGTTCTGGCAAACGAAAAGTTACAACAAATGTTCAGGGGTTCTAATGTTATGAAAAGCTAAAGGTCCCTTTAAATCATCCATCATATCAGGGAAAATTCACTAGTCAAACTAGACGTACGTCACACTTGGCAGCAATATAGACAAAGTTGGAGGGACAGACAGTGATATCAAAATAAGAATACAAAAAGCAAGAGGAGCTTTAATTGCAATGGGAAATATATGGAGATCAAGAGAAATCGGATCCAACACAAAAATAGGAATCTTCAACTCAAATGTGAAGTCAGTCCTATTATATGGCTCTGAGACATGGAGAACAACAAAGACAACAACCAAAAAGCTACAGACTTTCATAAATGGGTGCTTGCGTAGAATAGAGGGATTAAAATGGTATGACAAGGTTACCAACGTGGAACTGATGACAAGAACTAGACAAATGCCAGTGGAACAAGAGATGAGAAGAAAACGATGGCGATGGATAGGACATACACTGAGGAAACCTGTTGATAGCATTACAAGGCAGTCCTTGTTCTAAAACCCCCAGGGCAAGAGAGGCAGAGGTAGACCAAGAAGCACATGGAGAAGAGAGCTGGAAAAAGAGGTGAAATGATTAGGAGAACGTGGAAAGAACTTGAGATGATGGCACGTGACAGGAGGACTTGGCATGTGTTTGTTGAAGGCCTATGCTCCTTTAGGAGTGGAGGGTTATGATGATGATGAAAGAAGCTTTCGCTCAAACAAAAAGGTAAATAAATACTAAATTTCACACGTTTTACCAATTAAGGGGAATTAATGGTGGTAGTAAATAAGTCGCGTGGTGCAACAAGGCCATACCAAAGGATTGGGAGATTGCCATCATAACACCGATTTTCAAAAAGGGTGACAATCGACAATGTGTAAACAACAGAGGCATATCCCTACTCAGTGTCCATGGTAAAATCTACTCTAGAATCCTAGAGCAGAGACTCCGATGCCTAGCTGAGCCATAATTGGATGAAGCTCAGTGCGGATTCCGAGCAAACCGAAGTACTCAAGACCTAATCTTCACACTCAGGCAGCTGAGTGCAAAGGCCCTTGAGTACAAGAGTGAGATCCATCTTTGCTTCATAGATCTGGAAAAGGCGTTTGACAGGGTCCCCTGGAGCAAACTTTGGGACTGTTTGGCAGGGAAGAACATTCCAGCACCTCTGATTCATGCTATACAGAGCTTCTACAAGTTTTGCAGAAATTATGTGAGGACAGCAAACTATAAGTCAGAAGAGTTCAGGACCACCACTGGTGTAAGACAAGGCGATATCCTGTCACCTTATCTTTTCATACTCCTCATGGACGATGTCATCAAGGCATGTAAGGAGAGAACAAGAAAGTATTCAGTGGGGTACTGGAAGATGAGACAGGTCTGTATTTCAGAGCTAGCATTTGCTGATGATGTTGTCCTGATTGCTTAATCAGAGACACATCTCTAATCCAACCTGCAAGTCTGGAAGGAAGAGCTGGAGAAGAGAGGGATGGTCATAAGCAGCTCTAAAACAACATCAATGGTGATATCACGAGAAGAAAGAAAACATCAGATTAAGTTGGGAGAACAGGTCCTGGAGCAGGTCGACCACTTAATATATCTCGTAGCTATTATAGACCGAAAGGGGGGCATCAAAGAAGAGTTGGCTACTCGAAAAGCAGCGGCTGGGAGACTTTATCAGGCCTTAAATCGAGGATTCCTCAGCAAGAAAAAGGTTGGTAAGAAAACGAAGATGGCTGTATACCGCTCCACCTATGTCCCAGTCTTGACATATGGATGCGAGTCATGGGCAATGACTACAACCCACAAAAGCCAGATCCAAACCTCAGAAATGAGGTATCTGAGGAAGGTGGTTGAAGTAACAAGAAGAGACATGGTCCGCAACCAGACAATACGTCAAGGCCTAAAATCCCACCCGCTGCAGACCCAAATAGAACAGTCCTAACTAAGATGGTTTGGCCATATCTGCAGAATGGGAGAAGATCGGCTACCACGACAAGCATGGGAAACAAAGAGCCAGGGATCCAGACCTCCAGGACGACCCAGAGTCCACTGGGAGGACAACATTAGACAATCTTTGAAGGACCGAGGACTAGAATGGAACCAGGCCAGGAAGAAGACAGCTGATAGAATAGTCTGGCGCTCTCTCGTCCAAACCTCTACACCTCACGGTAGAAGGGGAACGACTAAGTAAGTAAGTAAGTAAATACGTCGGGCACTTAGAAAGCTAATTACAAACAATTCAGATAAAGAATAAGAGACAGTTAGTTGTCCCACTCCCCTACCGTCCACACTTTATGCAGAAAATGCATTCGACTCTGCCACATCCCATTAAGGGAGCGCGTGCCCTAGTCAGTCATATGTTCCTGAAACACTTCTTGCCTATTATGCAACGTGACATTTGACAACATGTGAAAGAATGTTCTGTTTGACATAGCCCTGGAAATCAGAATGATGAAGACCATAATTTATCTACGAAGAAGATGATAGAGCAGAGAAATCAGCTCCTAGCCTTGGGGAGTCTGACTTTAACTCATCACTTCTTCCAAGCTTAACAGAGCGCAAGAAGATGATGTAATCTTAGCGCCCTGCTCTTACCAGCGTAATAGAACACAGTCCCATTCTTCGATTGGAACCATTTTCAAAGAAGAGGGAGTTCTTTTTCGACGAACAAGGCAGGGAAAGCAACTTCTGGTGCCTCTCCCCTTAAGATCATCAATTATGAGAGCTGGACGTGTATCCCCTTCAGTGATACACATGGCAGCAGGAGCAACAATGCGCAGTATAAACGCACATCAGTTTTGCCCAGGGCAAAGAGTGGACATAAGGCAATACGATCCAAAATTGTACCCACTGCCGGCCAGAAAACGCATGGAAAGAGAAAGAGAAAAACTTTACTACAAAGAGAGAACCCGGTGGACAGCAAAATCCACGGAAAAGTGACAGCCTAAAGCTGGATATTTAACACATATCTTAGGAAAGGGGGACTGTCACATAATTCGTTTCGCTCCCTTTTCCTCTCCGTTATTATTGAACTACCTTTGTTGAGCGTACTAATTATGGGTACTATTTGTTTGTCCGCACATCTTATGTTCGTACTGTGACCGTGTGGCCAGAAAGGTGTAATGTTAGGCTGAGTAATTAGTTGTCGATCTAGTCTACGGTGTGAATTTGTGCTCATGTTGGCATTCTCACCTGGTAATGGGCGATTTTAACGAAACACACCTTCGCCATCCGTGAAGAAGACAGACGTGTGAAACGTGGGAGACAACCATCGGTTGTTAGACATCTTGGTGCGGTCTGACACCAGAGGGAAAACACCTTGTTGAGCACGAAACCGTGAGGTGTGACTCCATGCTAGAAATATCGTGGGAATGTAACCACCTTTGGACGGAACTTCAATTGTGGGCGTCTAGAAAGATAATCTTTACTAAAATGTGATCTCGTGTAACCAAACTGAGCATTGGACTCCTGATTTGCTCCCTAGAGAGATGGGTGGAGTTTTCCCTGACTATTTGGCGTAGCTATCATGTGGTGCATGGTTGGAGATGCAGATTTAAACTGAAACAGTGAGAGGCTTCAGTGAGAGAGCTGAGAAGTAGCAAGATCGTTCTTGTGCAAAATGCGCCCTCGTACGATAACCAACTGAGGTTTGGGCTTTTGCATAGTAGCGTCTGTGCTAAGAGAACTAATGACATAGAAGTATGCTTGCATATAAGTACATTTTTATAATACTTTAGATTTAGTAATATTAGACTTTCAGGTTAAAAAGTTAATGCTTTGTAGCGTTTGTCTATCGATAGCTTGATAGAAGCTGACTGGCGATTTATGTGTATTTAAGTGTAATTTCACGTATATCTCATCGCTATTTTCAACAGTGAGACTGTGTTTTAAATGTGTAAAGTACTAAGTGAATTTATAAGAGGAATTCTAGTGTCGCATTGCGCGTATACAAGTGTGTATTTATTACCATTATTATTATTAGTTGTGTAGTGTTAAATAATAGTTCTATTGCATTCTTGTGAGCCGTAAGTGTGATTAATGTTACATCAGTGATTATTGGGAGAGACAGATTAGCGTACCCTCTAGCTCCGTGAATAGCCTATGCCTATTACATTTAGTACAGAGCTGTAAGAATAGAATATATATCTCCTTTTTCTTTAGAGCAGCTAGACCTCTAAGATACTGATAAATTGATGTCATTTAGACCAGTGCGCTATGTGAAATATTTCATCATAGACAGAAGTGTTTCATTTAAGTTTTATCTCGCGTGATGATGGAGTTAGTATCTAATATGCGTATGAAGGCATTGTTGTTGATTGAGATATGTTTTTTGTTGATCACACATACATACAGACTTGCATGAACACACACACACACAAATGGTCATTTAAGCGCATGTACTTGCATAATTTCACTCATATGTATGTATTATTAAGTAGATGATGTTTGTCCATTAGTACGATGCTAGTTTATTTTGTTTCATTTTATTTCAGAGAGTCCAGAAGTCTGTGCTGGGTTATTAGATGGTGTTACCTAAATAGCTTGGTTATATGGTGTTGCTTAGGAATTGTCTTCAAAGTAAACTTGCGGACAACATTGTTTCTGTATGATTCTTGTGCTACCTGATAGGGTTTCATTAATAAAAGTGGGACCCCTGTCATCAAGAGTTTTTCTGTGACTGCGGAACGTGTGTGAAAGTAGGCCAGAGAGAGTGACGACAACATTACACACAAATCCTTATTCTCCTTCACACAACGTCTTCGCACCGTCACAGTACTTTCCGAAGGTATTTGGTACTTTCGAGTCAATGTTTACACTCTTTCCATTCATTTGTAATGTGTTTGTTTACCTGACAGTTTGATAAAAACCAGACGAGATTGGCAGGTAATGTCATTTTCGTGGAGTGACCTAGTGTTATCTTTCACTGGGATCGCCAGTCTATTATCGAAAATGGTCACAGGTTACAGACACATGGGTGATGTAAGAAGTTGTAGTGGTAAATATTACAGAGAACAGACGAATTTTGCATCTCCTAATACGGAAAATTGACAGTTTGATTTTTAAAAACGCATAAGTCCTGCAGAAAACTCCGAGATGAAAGTCATCATTACACGAACTTTTGAATGTATTGGCTGGCATAGGAAAATATGGGATTTCCAAACCACCTTACACAACTCATCGCACTGCTTTACCAAGAACAACAGGCAGCCGTAAGAATAGAGGGGGAAACATCGGAATGGTTTGAAGTACGGAAAGGAGTAAGACAAGGCTGTACTTTTTTCCCTTACCTGTTTAACATTTATGCCGAGAATATCATGAGAAACGTAAGAGATGACCAAGAACACACAGAGTTTGACTCATTTAACATCATCGGGTACCAGGTCCCAGAAATCAGATATGCTGACGACACAGTCCTCCTATCGACCAACCCAGAAGTACTTGAAAAATTACTTCTGTCCACCAAAAAACACAGCGAGGCCCAGAATCTATACCTAAACACCAAGAAGACCAAAGTATTGACAACAGACAAAGTAAAGACCAAACCAGAAATTGAAATTGATAACGAAGAACTGGAAAGTGTTAATGAATTCGAATACTTAGGATCAATCATCAAACAGCTCTGCCGACTGTGCAGTAGAAATTAAAAGAAGACTTGCAATTGCTTCACATAAACTAATACAGATGAAAAACCTATGGTAAGACACAAGCAAAGAAACAAAGTTACAACTGATCAGAGCATGTATATTCCCAGTAGCAACATACTGCTACGAGACTTGGACACTTAATAAAACAGTTGCAAAAAAGATTACATCATTCGAAATGAAATGCTACAGAAGGATGTTGAGAATACCCTGGACAGAAAAAAAGACCAACAGAGAAGTACTGCACTCACTAAACATACAGGAACATTGGCTTTTAAATACCATCGCAATAAGGAAGCTGAAATTGTTCGGTCATATAAAAAGACATAATAGTCTGGAAAAAAATAGTGATGGAAGGCATGGTCCCTGGAAAAAGGGGAAGGGGTCGACCTAGACGACGGTAGACCCAGGGCATCACAGAGAGTCTGAACTTGTCTATGGCTGATGCAGGTCGACTTGCCCAGAATCGTGATGCGTTCAGAGCAGCTGTAATGGAGACAACGTTCTGGAAAGAATACGTCACATGATGATGATGATGATGATGATATATATATATATATATATATATGTATGGTTCAAAGCTTGCAATCGACACTTGAAACCTACATTCAAAGGGTTGTAAAGATACATGCCTTAACCAGGAGAAGTACCCTCGCCACAGAGATGAACTGACGGAAACAGTACCATCAACACTTCAGCAGTTTGGAAGCTAAGTGAACTTACTGAGCTATATTCAACAACTAAGCCTATTTAGATGACGAAACCATTTTTAATAATCACCAGTTCATGTTTATTTAAATGTTTTCCAAAGAAATTGATCATTAAATTTGTTATATGTTCTTTTTACAAATTCATAGTTGATTTAGTTATTACAGATAGAAGTGCACTCGGGTGAATCAGCATCTTTAATATATCTATATTTACATCTATAGAGCCAAGTGATAATAATAATTTTACTGTTTATTCATTTGGGGTCTTGTACGAGCTAACTTAATTATGTAATACCTCTTCGCAAAAGTTGTCGACAGATAAAAGTTAACATTGCTAAGTCACTTTCGGCATTGTTCTTGACTTCTGAAATATCTTTTAAAGACTCTCTCAAGGGAGAAGCATCATCATGCTTCTTTCTGTATCTCTGCCAAGAGTAATCTTGTGCGAAGGTAGATACCTTTGAAGACCCATATTAGATACTCTAGGTTTTGACAATTGTTGGACCATCACAGCAGAACGAACGAACGAACGAACAAACAAACTTTATTTTCAAAGGGTTAAGAATTGGGCACGCAGGCCCGTCTGACATTCTGCCCTTCCTCTCTCTCTCATCATGTATACTGTATCCTTCCATCCTCACATTTACTTTAAGCATTATTAAGGCATTTATCATTATAAAGGTAATATAACATCAAACATTTGCAATAATAATCATAATTAAAGTATCTTTTAAAATAAAGAAGATAGATAGATAGATAGACAGACAGACAGACAGACAGACAGACAGATAGAACGAACGAACGTACGAACTTTATTTTCAAAGGGTTAAGAATTGGGCACGCAGGCCCGTCTTACATTCTGCCCTTCTTCTCTCCGTCATCTTGCATACCTTATCCATTCAATCGCACATGTATTTTGAACACTATTTAAGCATACAACATTATCAAGGTAAAATAATAACATACATTTGTAACATCCAGTCATAATCAAATTTAAGTATGTAAAAAAAAAAAAAAAAAAAATTAATAAAAAAAAAAATAAAAAAAAAAAATGAAAAAAAAAAGTAATTTAAAAAAATAAATTTAAAAATTTAAATTAAAAAAAAAACACACACACAATTTAAACCATTCATACGGTAAATTAGACATAATTTGAAATGTAATCAGATTATGGTGGTATATAATAAGAACTCGTGACATATTGGAGATCTGCTGCTGAATGACCTGGGACTTCATGTGTTGTCAGCGCATGCGGAAAATGTTCACACAGGTGAGCAGCTTTGAGTCCCAAGCAGATACTGCCACAGGGAGTGAATTGTTGAGGCCTCCACTATACGAGATCCAGCTTTATTACCTATGCTCCTTAGGGAGGTAAAGGGTATTGACTGATAGATGAGAATCGTGCATATAGGCCTGTCTTGCATTTTGCCCGTCCTCTTACTCATCTTTTATTGCTAGTTATCCAGACATTCTCCAACATACTTAAGGTATTAGAGAAAAGAGGAGGCAACCCGTGACATTGTACTATCCATTGCCAACGTCTTCTTATTATATTTCGTTCCACTGGTACTTGGGAAAGACAAAAACATCGGAACCTGATTTCCAGGGCTATGGCATCGGAAAAAAACTGGGTTCTAGAAGGGACTGAAGCCACAAGTTTAAACCAAAGTCTGTGTAGGCTTGCCGTAAACGCTTATAAGCTGAAAGTCTCAAATTTAAAGTAAAAGCAGTCTTTGTAGGTCGTCTGTTACTCGGAAATGTGCTTGTTCAAACTGGACTAAATGTAATTTGTCGTTAATAAACATATAAATCAGTTCAACTAATACTGCACAAGTGTCGCGCAGTATTTAAATCCTTGTACGTTTTTACAAGCACACCATCATAGCTGGCAGACGCTGGAGCTGGCTTGGCCATGTCCTCAGAAGAGACCCCGATGCCATCACAAGAACAGCTATGCTTTGGACCCCTGAAGGAAAACGAAAGAGAGGCCGACCAAAAACAACCTGGCGGAGGACTGTGGAGGCTGAGATGCAAAGAATAAACCAGAGTTGGGGTACTGTACGAAGGATGGCCGCCGACCGAGCAAAGTGGAATCAATTTGTTGTTGCCCTACAAGACGCAACTAGGCGTGATGGCCACTGACTGCTTTGTCGGTCGGCGGCTAAGGATCAAAGAAGAAGAAGACGTTTTAAGCCACTATATGGGTTATTCGCTTATTCTGTCGTGTCAGAAAATCTAGGAGAACTGATCTCTGTACATTCTGCTCTTGTAATAATAAATACTCTCTTACAAATGTTTGTACACACCATTACATAGAAAAGTCTACTAGTTAACATCGCTATGTTTACCTGTTTTGAACCTGAATGCGCAGGTATTAATGCAACTTCTTTTACTGTAATTCTGACAGTAATGAAGCAAATCATAAATAAAGAAGAAATCGTTACAGTTACAATCCTTCTTATTGTATTCTGGCACTGTCTTATTACTCTATCAGTCTGAGCATGAAAGGTAATGTTTATTCTTCATTCGTTGTTTTCCTACGAAGTTCAGCCGAAATTATTTACTTTTACTTTTCAAACTGGTGGTAGCATTTGTCAAAACCTAAAATGAGTTACAACGTGAAAATATCGCTCAATGTGACCGAAAACACCAACTTTAGAGACATAACTATAGTTACAATCTTCTTTAAAAAAAACTGTTTAGATGAACAATTAATTTATAATTATTGTGGCTACTTGTTAACAGCATTCTTGTAAACAGCACTGTCAGATTTTTATTTGTGCTTACAGACACATTTGCAGTTGTAATTGTTGCTTTACACTGGCAGATCTAGGAATCGTTGAAAGGGGGATGGGGGAGATACCTCAGAATGATACAGCTCCGCCTTTTCCGCTCCTCATTTACACATATGTTTAGACAATTAAAAAAATATATCAAATTTAGAAAACATTTGATAACTTGATGGTTTTATTATAGAGTAACTCAAAAATACTCATTTTATTAGAAAAAATAAAATAAAAAAAATCAGACTCCATAATTCTCGACGTCTGTACGTCGGCTACATATAAGGGCAGCTGTAGTTGAAAGTTAGACATTAATTGTATAGTTTCCCTTATATGTACTCTCCCGAAAATAGTAACACTCAACGAAGAAAAGTTATTGAATTGTGCAACACAAAGTAGTTGACAGTGATTTATGGATAAAATGTAAATTTTTGACTGTAGAACCCAGTTTCATTCCCGAAAGGGATTTAACTCATCATTTTATTAAAAATAACCTTACATTGTAAGTTTTTGATTGTTTCTTCAAAACAAAATTTTAATTTAAAGTATTGCAGACTTACTGTTGGAGCTACTTGCTGGAAATGAAACGGTTTATTAAAGCATTTATACCATGATTTCCGATGATCCCAACGACGCAGGTGATTTTCCAACCGAGTTCCTTAACGAGCAGTGCCCATCATGAATTCTACCGCATTGCTGAAATTAAAGGTTGCTGCATGTATCATGCTATTGCGAAATCTGAACGCGAAAAAACGGACTTTTGAATGACACACGTTTGGTCATAAAAGTTTTGCCTCGGAATTCCATTGATGCAGAAATTATCACTGGCAGTAATAACGGAGAACGAGTCATAATTCCTCGCATTGACTTAGAACCGAGCGAGCGCAGTTGGTCGTTTAGGATGCGACGTCGTCAATTCCCAGTGATTTTAGCAATTGCAATGACGATCAATAAGGCACAAGGACAATCTTTTGATCACGTAGGAGTTTTCCTTCCTGAACCTCTTTTCGAACACCGCCAGCTCTTTATTGCCCTCACCCGAAGAACAAATCATAATAACTTGAATTTTTTGTTAAAAACACTTTTTATCATGGAACATTCTTTGAAAAAAATCCACGCACTTTCACAAAATGTTATCAAATAACTTGTATACTGAATTAAAGAATATTTTAAAAGTATGTTACAGGTTTTGATTTACTTCCGTGATTATTGCGGGATATTGCTAGTTTACCACATAATTACATAGAAGTAAAGTACAAAGAGGCACAATTTGATACAAATTCGTCCATATTTTATATTATAGCATAACATTTTTTTATGTGGGATATAACAGTTATCCACCTCTTGTCACAAAGTCCTCTGTTTTTATGGTTAGACTGAAATCTATTTGTGTCGCGTGTCTGGCGCCTTTGTTTGGTGTGATTTTTGTTTTATTGTTGAATGGCGGTTCCTTGCAAACTACGTTCGTAACCTTTGGGGTACTTACCAATTCCAGTACCAGACGTCTTTTTATATGTCCATACGATTACCTACATTTAAGTCCATAATGGGGAGAAAAGTACTGAAGCGGTTATATGAAATAAAGGTTTTGATGGTCCCAAGGGACAGACGATCGGGCCATCTCCACCTCCTTTGATCCGCCAATGAATTCTACATGTGGTAGTATGTACTCGTGATTGCAGGCTGTTGTTTAGTCCCATTCATCTGGTATCGAAGGAAGACGTATTTTCATAGAAGTGCTGCGTGCTGGGCACTCAACGAGGCAACATCTAGGTAGTTTAGCTTGTCGCGAAACGGGTAAAGGATGTGAGGAATAAATTGACTGTGAATAATAGATATGCAAAGCTACGGTCTTGGAAGGATCATCCAGGGAGACAAAGAGTGTAAACTCTTCTAACCGAGAACCGCGTTCTATCGTAGATTATTAGAAGTTTGGTCTCTCGCTATCGTAGTTTCCTCCTGATCTATTATTATTATTCTTAATTTTAGATGATATATTCTTATAGTTCTAATTGTTATTATTATTATTATATATAAGTTACGAGCCCCCACTTCTAAAAGCAGATAAACGTTACATAATGTAACGTGAAATGAAAGGAACAGTTCTTTTGGTGCAATATATATTTACACCTAAACGATTTAATTAAAATACATTGTATATTGTATGTGAGCATTTATACAGCTTTATGTGTGGTACATGTCTTTTATGTCTTCTTACAGTTTCAAGTTCACATCATTATGACTCTTTGCTCTGGCTGGAGCAGTGATTTGGCGTTATTCCTTTTAGGACACACCACTTATCTTTTCAGCCCCAGGCTGATAGTGAAGTGTAGTCAGGATTGTTCTTATATCTGTATTCTGGTTTTGTACCAAGTTAAAATAAGGTTGCGTTGGTATCGGGTTATGAACATCACAGACTCTAATTTTAGGGATTTGCCTTCACAGACAAGGTCTAGGTTTTGGAACGCCTGCACTGCGCTCGACGGCCTATTCTTCGGGCTGACATTGGAATGTCATGCAGAACTCCCCAACAGACTGAAGACAAACATGGCTTCATTAGTTTTTTAGCTTGAGGAAATGGTCTTTCTTCCTGCGTCGTCCGTCTGTCAGTTATATCAGATTTTGTCTCTGAAGTCACATGTCTAGAGCTGTATCTTGAATACAAGTTTCCTTTCGTTTTTATGTCTGTCTTTTATTATTTCTTTGTCTGGCGACAGTATTGTAGTTCTTTGCTTCTTCCACAATTATCATGCCAAATATGATGAATTAATAAGGAATGCATGTAAAATGAGTATGAATTTACTAGTACTAACGCTAACTTTTAAAGCACTATTTTGGCTGGGCCCGCGTGGTCTGATATCATGTGAATTCTTCACGCTTTGACCCCTGGGACAAGTCACGTGGGTTTGTGCTAAATCTGATTTTAGCTGAGCCCGAACCAGTTGGGCCACTCTCCTTTCATTGGCCACTATATCTGAGGGCTGGTTTTTACTGGTTTAAAGACACTCTTAGTACCATGCTTTATTGTGTCGTCGGTACAATATAATAGAGGCTTAGTGAAAATGCGGAAAAGGCACCGGGCTGGCTGTTGAACAACTGCAATGGGCTATGGAACTCGGGACAGTAATTTGTTTTCAACAGAGGGGTTACTTTCACAATTGCCTCCAATGGCAGAAAATAGGAGTGAATTTGAAAGCTGAAACCACGGTGGAGTGGGTTCAATTCTCTGCACCAGACAACAGGAGGCTGACACTGGGGAGTCATGACACAAGTGCCCCCCTCCCGCTTAGAGTGTAAAAGTGATTAACTGGCCGAAACACCTGATCGAGGGGGGAACTACTTCTGGTTATCAGCTTGCCTCCTGGTGTATCGCTCAGAATAGACTTTGGTATCATAATTACTTGGTCAGATCATTGAAAACCGAACCGGGAAAAGACCAATGGACTTCTGAAAAGGCAGATGGCACTGGGATAAACTAGGAACCGGCTGACGGGGTTGACACCCCGTAAGCTGTAAACAATTGCTACAGAACCTACTATAATAAATGTCTCCTAAATTCACCAAAAGGGGGGAGGAAGAATGATGAATCCACAAGTGACTTTTTGAAATCTGTCAGACTAGTTGCATAGATTATGAGTTCTGACCAACGGCTGACATTTTCATTTGCTTGTGGTAGGAAAATCTCTATTCAGAGAGGCATGCAAATCCTCAGAACGAAAAAGGGATGTGGGCGCTCCTCGGTGGTAGATCTACAGGGCTCTGTTACGACGGGTAAGATGTTAGAAGACCTCAGCCAGGAGTCAATCCACAGCGCGGAGAATATTCGAGTTAATCTGCTTGATGATGAACAGCTGGACGAAGCCTTGTCATAAGAGTTAGATAACGGTCTGAAGCAGACAACCTTAGGGACGAAACTGGAAATCTTCGGCGACACAATATATCTTCACTGTCGCAAAATGTTTGGAGTCAAGGAGGCAATGGAAAGTAACCAACAACAAAAAAAAGTAGAAAACAAGTCAGGAAACAGAAGAAGCGTGCCCGAAACCAGACCAAGAACGCAGTGGACACAGAAAAGGAAGGATTTTGACAGGTTTGGGCTTTCTAGACAATGAATTCTATTTCTTGCATTGTTGGGGGCTTCGTTTTGAATTCCGCGTCTGGCTTACTACGCCATATAAGGCCTTCCATGCTGCTGAGCGGATCATCTTTTTGACCACGTGAACAGGTCATTCTAAGGTGTTCTGCTAGATCTTCTTTCCCAACGTATAGTGTTCCCGACCTTGGCTGTTCAAACAGTTCTTTGGCAAACTTGAAGGGCTCCGTGAAGAATCTCTCCCTATCCTTCTGTCTTTTTTGTCTTGTCCTGCACAACCTTTCTGCTCTACAAAGAGTATTATGTTGGCCTTTCAAGCACGGAGCAAGTCAGCTTCAGGTCCTAATGCTGTCCCATATGTTGTGTATAAGAGATGTCCTGAAATTTTGAAACCGCTTCTCCGTTTGCTGAAAAATGCTTGGAAAACTAGCTTCTATGAAGGTGAAGGCGAACAGTATAGTCAGACCGAGCGCTGGAAATACATACTTTCTGAGAGCAGGAAAGTCAGCACATTCCAAGTAAATACAGTAGCAGTTTACTATCTTTTCTTGACTGCGCAAATAACTGGAAGATTGCAGTAGACCTACCTGGGCTAGGGGTATCTCCAGAGAGTATCAGAAGATCTCGAAGACGGCCAGATATAGTGCTGCATTCCTCATCATCGCACCAGATTACAGTGATTGAGCTGACCGTGCCATTTTAATCCAGATTGGACGAGCAACACTCGTTCAAAGTAGCCAAGTATAATGATGTGGCCACGGACGTGAGATACGATGGGTTCACTGCAAGGGTCATGGCAACTGAGGTGGGTGCAAGAGGTCTAGTGGCTGCCTCAGTGTATGATCTACTGAACCTGTTGGGGTGGAGCGACAGTCAAGGACACTTAAAAGACCCAGCGAAACTTCGGAAAAGGCATCGTGCTGGCTGTGCAACAAGCGCAACGGGCCATGGAACTCGGGACAGTAATTTGTGTTAATCATAGAGGTTACTTTTACAATTGCTCCCAGCTGGCAGAAAATAGGAGTGAATTTGAAAGCTGCAACCAATGTGGAGCGGGTTCAATTCTCTGCACTAAACAACAAGAGGCATACTTGGGAGTCATGACCCAAATTGGTCTGCCCCCTTAGAATGCAAAATAGATTAAGGAGCTGAAACATTTGATCGAGGGGGGAACTACTTCTGATGATCAGATTACCTCCTATAGTAATGGTCTGTATATAGTTTCCTATCATAGTGCCCGGCGCGAGGAGAAAATGTAGACAATGGGACGTGAAAATGTAGAATATTTTTAAAATACACTAACTTCCATAAAAGATGAAGAAATACGATATCTCAACGATTAAAATTAAGAGAAGTGGCTTTACCATTCCATGCGAGGCTGACAACCTCGGCATGTAACGCGCTGGTGATTTCTTCGATCTAGTTCTTACATGGAACTAAAAGCAGAGGTAACCCCAGACTCAGAATATAGCAAGGAGTGGATGATGATGACATCATGTGTATTTATTGATTATCTTTGTAATAAGTTATATGTACACATAGACATGTTCACCCAGGCACAAGCCATTGCATTCTCCGCTGTCCAGACATACTCGTACATTTCGTTCAAACTAACTAAAAGTAATGGTTAATTTTTTATCAAATCCACTGAGCTTTACTGTATACTCCGAGGGGATAACATTGCTGAGAAAAAGAGCCGTTGGAAGAGACAGCTGGAAGGCGCCTGATTAGTATCAGAAAACATAAAACTTAGCAGAGGCCTTTGTTTTCCACTAACGTTCGTGGTACGAGTCTTCAAGACTATTCGTGGTACCAGTCTACATTACCAGTTTAAAAGACAAATCTGTGGTTCATAGCTTATAGTCGGCACGAGGCGCCTAGAAAGAGCAAGCTTTAATAATGTATTGCTTTCTAAATAAACGAAGTAAATAAAAGGGATGTTCTGAATGATAGCGCTAATATTATTTAATATCTTAGCATAACAATTTATCTTATATAACATCATCTTGCCTTAGAAAATCTATTTGGTTAGGAAGAAAGAGTAAATAATTACAATAAAATTACATAAATGAAAACGATGTAGAATAGTTAGATGAAAAACTAGATATGATGGATAGAGGCCAAAGGGCAGTTTAATAATCAATTTTAACTTTTAAAATCGGTTCCATAAATGGCTGAGATATGACAGAAATAAAAAATAAATAAATTAGAAAAACTAGCAAACGCACTGATTAACACTCAATGTTTTGGGGTTTTCAAAAGAGTCAAATTTTGGACGCGTTATTTCATTGGCTTAGTGGGATTGATAACATGTAACGCATTTTATGGCTAGAACGCCATTTGAAAATTATAACCGCGGTCAGTGCAAGAATGAGCAACCAAGCGAAGGGGAGCTTTTCTGAATAGGTTTTACCTTCCTCAGGACGACGGACAGCATGTCTGAATTTTGTGCCAGCATTTCTGCTAGTCATCTGGTTCATTGTGTAAATGATTCATTATGTGCGGTAAGAGAAATTCAGACTTTGACTTTTTTAATTTTATATGTATGTAACAGGCCACAAGGGGTGTGAGCCATAAATTTATGTTGTAACGAACATTGCCATTGGAAAAGAACATTACGAACATCCTAGCAAAGGCACCATGCCTAAGCAAGACTTGGGGATTGGGGGGGGGGGGGGGGGGGGGGGGTGGGGGAAAAGAATCGTACATGTGTGTTTGCTAATATTTACCATTTACACCAATTCATCACCCGATTGCAAAGTCCAGAAACTACTGGCAGTCTTCTGCATCCACAGTGTTTCCAGAAACCCTTGGAAAAAATAAATAGGATTCTCTCTCAACAACAACCAAAAACAAGACGGAGGAGGAGGGAATTAGG